>ML782473.1:23395-91841 GCA_009831015.1 Picea engelmannii | reverse complement strand
ACAGATGGGCAAACTGAGAGAGTAAATCAAGTCATGGAAGACATGCTTAGGATGTATGTAATGGATAATCAAACCCAGTGGGAGAAGTACCTACCTTTAGTAGAGTTTGCCTACAATAACAATTATCATAGTTCCATTGGAATACCACCCTATGAAGCTTTGTATGGAAGGCCATGCAGAACGCCATTGAGTTGGGATAGACTAGAATACCGAGTAACAGCTGGGCCAGAATTGATTCAAGAAATGGAGGAACAGGTGATTCAGATTAGGCAGAGACTAAAGGAAGCACATTATAGGCAGAAAAGTTATGTGGATGCACACAGGACCGACCGAAGTTATGAAGTGGAAGACCAGGTTTTCATTCGTATCAGGCCTAATAAGAGTACCATATGGTTTGGGAAAGGGACAAAGTTGTCACCTCGGTTTATAGGACCATTTAGGATCCAAGAGAAAATTGGACCCGTTGCATATCGTCTCGTACTACCACACCACTTGCATAAAACTCATAATGTATATTCATGTATCTGTTTTACGTCATTATGTTGTTGATGAATCACATAAACTAAATTGGAAGGAATTGCAGGTATCGGACGTGGGAACCCTCACAGTAGAACCCTTACGTATATTGGACCGTAGAGTTCGACAACTCAGGAATCGTCTAGTATACCAAGTTAAGGTCCAGTGGGACAAGTATAGTCAAGGATCTACTACTTGGGAAGACGCCGAGACACTACGGTGAGACTATCCCTCACTATTTTGACCACCTCGAGAACATATTTCTCGAAGGTGGTGTGTATGTAACACCACCTTTTGACTTAGACAGCCAGGATTACCTAAGGCCTATATACTTTATTTTCTAGTCACACTGAAACTATTAAGTGATACACTAAAACTTTAAAAATTTGTGAGCTTTTGTGAATGTTTAAATGTTGTTGATGATGATGTATATGATGCGATCTACTACGTGAATGTAAATTTTACGAATGTTTAAATGTTATAGATAACGATGCATATGATGCGACATATTGTGAGAATGTGAATTTAATGAATGTTTAAATACTATTAGAATGATGTCGGATATGATGCAATCTATTTTGGGTAAATGATAATCTTATGAATGGGTGTCGAAATTGAATTATGGGATATTATGAGATCTATTTCTAATTGGAAAACTTTGATGTTAATTTATCGATACAGGGATACCAAATTGAAATGATGATAGTATGCAATTACATGATGATAATGCATATAAATGTATGAGTTTGTGTTACGGACTAATCTGCAGGTTATGGGCTATGAAATAGCCAAGGGATAATGATGATGAAAGTGGATATTAGGACCACTAACCGAGAAACATTATGGTATGAATATTGTATGTGAAATTTATATTGGTTTGGATGCATTTCTATGATATGTGGACCAGTGCATGATTTCAGGTGATGACACTGCCCAAAATCGAATAAATGATGAAAAAACCTTCAGCAACACGGTGCCACTGTGTATTCCATTGTAGGGTGTGGACCCTAGTCCTATTAGGAGGGGTGGAGGAATTTCCCACCGTGTATCCTCCATTGTAGGGTGTGGACCCTAGTCCTGTTAGGAGGAGTGGAGGAATTTCCCACCGTGTATCCTCCGAAACCTGAAGTCATGGGAGGATAGTGTTAATTCACGCTCTCCAAGACGTGTGATGATGACTGTCAGATGCTTGCTAGGGAAGCTTGGTCGAGATAGCAACACTTCCTCTTACGGGTTCTATTTGGAGTTAGGTCAATATAGTTGACGCTCCAAGATAGTCTAGCAGAGGAAGGATAGGAATGGAGATGGAAGTAGGTTAGGGAGGAAGGATGAGTAGTAATAGTTGAGACTGTATGGAGATATGTCTTGTGGTGGAATTTAATGTTTTCCCTTCAAAAAAAAGAAGAAGAGAGAAATGTGTATATATGAATATTCATTATTACGTAACTAAACCACAGTTGTTTAAAATAAAATTGTTGAACTGGATAATTGTAATTAAAGAATTTCTCAAACAATTGATTGGTGGTTGTCTTTTATAAAAGACTAGTCTTGCTGACTGGATTGGATGCATACATAAATTACTAAAGGATGATAGTTTTGATTATTAGTACATGCACGAGACTTGTATGTACTAGCTACACATGCATTTCTTGTACATATACACTAGTATGTATGAGTTTTATTGAATTACTCACTGATAATGTCGGTTACTTGTTATGAATGTCTGAACCAGATTTCTTTTCCTTTGTACCATAAGACACCTTAACTTCGGGACGAAGTTTCCTGAAGGGTGGGTGTATGTAATAGCCCTAGTAGAATATATACTTAGGGATTATTAAGTAAAAGATTTATTAAGTAATTAATTTTTCCTAACATGTTAATAACTAAAAAACAATTGGTCTAATGATATTAATTAAGTATTTATCAATTAATTAAAGGTTATAATTTTGATTAATTAATTAATTAATTAACTACCTATTATATTCAATAACTTGGGTATTAAATTTAAAAGGGATAATAAATTATATTGTTAAATTAAGCTTACGTATTCAGGAAGGGATAGGACATTAAATATATGATAAAATAATAAATAAAGGGGATAAGGGGCATTAACTACGAAAGGATAAGATAAGGTAATAAATGGGTAGGTAGGGAAGTAAATGAGGGGGAAGTTGCTGAAGGAGGAATATGGAGGGGAAGGAGGTTTACGAGGGGATCATTCTACGAGAGATTGGGGATGGATTTTTGGGGCTCTCTTGGATTTGCAGAGAGGAGTTGAGTTTTGGAGTCAGATTGGATTAGTACAAGCACCGGTTTGCTGGAGGTTTTGGGCACGGGGGCCAGGATATCCATATGATATCCCGGAGCTAGGTAGTTGTCCTACTTGGTAGCGAGGATAGTAGGCTTGGGCAGTGTTTACACAGTACAACAGTGGTCAACAAGGCAAGTGAACAAACAAAGGGTTAGCATCAGACCCAGGTATTTAAAATTGTGTATTGTTTTATTTTGCTATAAAATTTTTATTATTTGTAGATAAATCTATATGCGAATGTGCTCAATTAAAGGAATTTTTTGAATTTTACTAATTTTCTCAATATAGAGGAATTATTGAACTTTACTGTTATGTTAGTAGAATTAATTGATGTTAATTAAGTTGGCCACCACACATGAGTTTCAAAATCCCGACGCGCTTGGAGCTGAGGCCCCAGGAATTGACTGGTGCTCATATGGTGGACGCATAAGGGAGGATCTAGTGGACCGGTATCCCTTTTAGGGGTTTCAGGAATCGAAGGAGTCGAGGGGACTCACAATAGAATTAGAAAAATCTGAAACACCTTTTCGAGTTAAGTGAGTTGTCATGCCAGGTGGTCACGTGGAGTGGAGGTTTTCACCTAGTGCTTGTTCGCGCAGGTGTAACTTCTAAGAAGGACCTGTGGTTTTATATGCATTGAAGGTTCCAGTGGGAACTAAGGATCCATTTTGACTCAATTAAATAGGAAGATCCAAAGACCAGGAGGTCATGCATACCCTGTTGAGGTAGGGGTGCTACGTCACAAGGTCTATAAGGAGATGGTTGAAAATGAAATGGATTCAAAAATCAAATGTTTGAGATCTGATAATGGAGAAGAGTTCACTGTAAATGAATTTATGGACTACTACAACAGGCATGGAATAAAAATACAATTCTCCGTTACTAGGACACCTCAACAAAATGGAGTTTTTGAAAGAAAGAACAAGACAATACAAGAAATGGCTTGAAAAATCTTAATGGATTCCAAATTGATAGATATCTTTTGGACACATGGAATGCATACAATGGTTCACATTCAAAACAAAGTAATGGTCAGAAACAACACTGAAAAAAGTCCCTACAAGCTATGGGAAGGAAGACCAGCAAATGTGAAGCACTTTAGAGTATTTGGAAGCAAATGCTACATCAAAAGAGAAGATGGCAGAATGGGAAAGTTTGACTCTTGTGTGGAAAAAGGAGTACTTGTTGGTTACTCAAGTATAAGGAAAGCATACAAGTGTTACAATTTGAGGTTGAGCAAAGTTGTGGAAAGAATCAATTTAACAATTGATGAAATAGGTGGATACAAATTAAAGGAAGAAGAAAATGAATCATTGAAACAACTTTACGAAGAAGAAGCATAAGATGAAGAAGAAGTAGAAGGGGAATATGAAGAGGATCAGACATAAGTAGAAGAACAAGTTTATCAAGTGCCTCCAAAGACACCTAGCAAATGAGTATAGAAGAATCATCCTTCAGATCAGATTATCAGAAACAAAGATGCAGGAGTTGAGACTAGAAGAAGAATCCATTCACCAGAAAAAACACACCTAGTGCTCTCATTTACGATTGAACCAAACTCTCATCTACGATTGAAACAAAAAGTTTTGAAGAGGCCAGCAAGGATGAGTTTTGGAATAAGTCCATTGATGAATAATTGGATCAAATAGAGAATAATGACCCTTGGGAATTGGTTCCAAGACCAAAGAATAAGAATGTGATTGAAACAAAGTGGGTATTCATAAATAAATTGAATAAACATGGATAGGTTACAAGGAACAAAACTAGATTGGTATGTAAATGATACACAGGTAGAAGGAATCGAATTTGAAGAGACATTTTCTCTAGTTTCCAGAATGGAAGAAATACGATTGCTCCTAGATTATGAATGCTCTAAGAATATTAAAGTGTATCAGATGGATGTGAAATCATATTTTCTGAATGAGGAACTTGAAGAAGAAGTCTACATTAAACAACCAAAATAATTTCAGTTGTCAGAGAACACAAATTATTTGTGTAAATTGAAGAAGGCCTTGTATGTTCTAAAACAGGTTCCTAGAGCATGGTACTCTAGGTTGGATAAATATCTACAACAGGCATGGTTTAGAAAAGGAAGTGCATACAACAACCTCTACATCAAGGTAACTCAAGATAATGTTTTATTAATTGAAGTTTGTGTTGATTATATTATTTTTGGAATTATTGATGATAGGTTAAGCTAGAAATTTACAAAGGATATGCAGAATGAATTTGAAATGTCATTGCTTGGAGAACTATCCTTCTTTCTGGGTCTTCAGATATGTCAAATCAGCTAGGGAATTTTTATTTCTCAAACTATGTATCTTAGAGAAATGCTAATGAGGTTCGGACTAGAAGATTGCAAACCAGTTACCACTCCTATGCAAACCAGTTGCAAGTTGAGCAAAGATGATGATTCAAAGTATACAGACCAGAGACAATACAGGTCAATGATTGTTAGATTATTATATGTGACAACATCCAGACCAGATGTAAGGCATGAAGTTAGACAGGTGGCATGATTTCAAGAAACACCAAAGGAATCACGTGTATTAGCAGTGAAGAGGATTTTCAGATATCTCAAAGGAACATAAGAGTTTGGATTATGGTATCCAAAAAGAAAGGATCTATAACTTATTTCCTACATAGATTTAGATTGGACAGGTTACATTGATGACTGACAAAGCACCAGTGGAGAAATGTTCTACTTGGGTAAATTTTTAGTATCATGGATAAACAAGAAACAATCATAAGTATCCTTATCTATAGCCAAGACAAAGTATATTGCAACAACGACATGTTGTACATAGGTTCTATGGATGAAACAAACTCTGATAGATATACATATTGAGTATGATGAGCCCATTCCAATATATTATGATAATACAAGTGTTATCAGTATCTCAAAGAACCTGGTGATGCAGTCCAAGATGAAGCATATTACAATAAAGTATCACTTTCTACGGGAATAGGTTGCAGAGAAGAACATTAGAGTTGAATATGTGGGCACAAAAGAACAAGTGGCAGAAATATTTACAAAATTGCTTCCACGAGAATCCTTTGAGTATATTCGCCAGCGACTCAGAGTAATTTCTACTCCAAAATGAATTCTTTTGAATGATTATATTATATGTCTTAGATTTACGCAAGGAATCACCATAAAGAGGATATTCCAGGTCAGGAGATCAATATCAGGAAGAGTTCAGTTAGGGAGAGTATCCCCAAGGATAATTCAGTTAAGGGTAGCAACCTCAGATGGAAAGATACCTTTTTCCATTGATGATAAAGGGGGAGACATTTATCAGATGCAGAAAACAGAGGCATGGTTCCAGGGGGAGCGATGGTCACAGGGGGAGCATGAGTGATATGAATTTAGTATTGCATGACATGAATTTAGTATTGCGTCAGATTGTTGCCATCAATGCCAAAGAGGGATATGTTTTATTAATTGGGTTGGTTGTCATTGATGTCAAGCCTTGAAGAAAGTCCGGTTGTGAATTTTGGTAGCACAAAGGTTTGGGTAATGGAACCAAGTTTGTTTGATGTATAATCATATGATTTTTGATATATTTGTAGGTAAAAATATTCTATATGGGTAGTACATGTCATGCCATTTCCGGTGGTATGTGGAATGTCACATAAATCCTCACGGTTAGAGATTTATGGCCATGTGAAGTTGGAGAAACCTCATGAGTCATCTAGAAGCCCCAAAAGGTCAAAGTAGTCAAAGTGTTTGCAAATGAAATTATTTAAATAATAAAGTTAATGGAGAACTCCCTAAAATAAGGAAAGTGGGATGCTACATGAAAGTATAAATAAGAGGCAAGGCTCTCTCATTTAATTGCACTTGAACCTATTGAATATAATTGAATATCCATTTTGTGAAAGGTTATTTGGGCATGTATTATTGATAGAGAAAAGTGTGGCAGGAAAAGTGCAGCAGAAAAAGTGCGGTAGGAAAACTGCGAAAGAAAAAGTGTGGCAAGAAAAGTGCGGTAGGGAAACTGTGGCAAAACAAAGTGTGGAATAAAAATCACGCCAGAAAAATTGTGCCAGAAAAAGTGCGATAGAAAAATAATGATAGAAAAAGTGTGGCAGAAAAAGTGCGATAGAAAAATCACGGTAGAAAAAGTGCAGCAAAAAAATTGTGGTAGAAAAATCGCATCATAAAAAGTGCGGAAGAAAAATCATGGCAACAAAATGGTTGGGGTATATTTATGAGAGATATGGCACATCTTGTTTGTGGTATGTTTTGTGAGCTATGGTTTAGCTCTTGAGATGGTATTGGATGTTCAATATTACTACATATATCAAATTTGTTGAGGGATACAGTTGGCATTTGGAATATGGGTATTGGTCTTTTGGTTGTGATATATTGCTGAAGTTGTTGGTTTAGCTTGAGACTACATAACAGTGAGTTTGTGGCACATGGTTTGATGTAAGGGTTTATGGCATTTGGTTTATGGATAGAATGATGAATTGTTAGATAAATTTCGATGGTTATATTGGTGTATGTCTTTGGTGGTGATGATGATGATGATGATTAACATCCACTAAGACCTAATTGTTCTATCGGACCTTAAGAGGGTAAGCGATTACTTGTGATTCTTTAGAATTTTGTTTCTGTGTTCGAAAAGCATTAAGAGAAGCTTTCCAAGATCACCATACTTTTGTTGAGATAAGATGTTAGAAAGGTTGGTAGTGTGATAAATATTTTGAAAATGAGATCTAATATGGGTATAGGCTAGACAATATAAGTGAAAGTGCTTTTCATATTCAACCTTCTTAGTTTCACAAAGGTGACACACTCTTTCATCTCATGGCGTTCTAGGAATTGACCAATGCCCAATTTTACTGTGCAACTTGTGAGAATTTGTTCTGATGTTCACAATGCTTATTTTTTTCTTTACACTTGGAAAAACAGATAGATAATTTTGATCTTCTAGGTGTATGGTTGAGGTACATTTTTTTATATTTTAACCTTGTACAATATTTACTGAAAATAGATTTTCATCAAAAAAACAGAAAAGATACAATGGAAAATACAAACATTACACAGAGATTTTTCCGTTGGAAACCCAAACCAGGAAAACCAACATATTCTATATTCATTCATAGTGTTACATTATTTACAATACAATATACATATAGGATCCAGTGACATCCAAAACCCTAACCCAATGACATGGATTAGTCACCAACCCTAATTCCTTAACCAGAAATAGAAAACCATCGACAAAAACAACCATGTGCCAAAAACCACCTAAATATGTGACACATTTACTACTCATGCAAAGAATATAACACATACCCAACAATGTTGGGTACATGGTTGGGACAAGTAGTTGATGAGTTGGCACATACATGAGGTGTATAGTTGATGATTTGACACATATATGAGGTGTAAAGTTGATGATGTTGGTACATATTGATGAGTCAAGGTTGATTCATGGTACATGTTGGTTCAAGTTATTGGTACAGGTTGTTTGGTGCAGGTTGATTGGTACAGGTTGTTACAGTTTATTGGTACAGTTTGACAGTGGCAGTGATTGATTCAGTGACAGTGATAGGTTTTCTACATTTGGCATTTATATTTTAGGGTGGTTGGACTGGGCAAGGATAGGTGGTTGTAGCCACCTTCCGGTTGTAGCCTCCTTCTGGTTGTAGCCATAGAATTGGGGAGTTGGAGCTTCCCTCAGGTTGTAGCCTAAGAAAATAGGGGGTTGGAGCCTCCTTCCAGTTGCAGTTGGAAAACAAAGGAAGTTGGTGCTTCCAATGAATGTAATTCTTCAAGACATATAAGAAAAATAATTTTGTGGTTTTCTCTCGCTTTGGGTTTCCACGTAAAAACATTGGTGTATTGTGTATGTGTATGGTTGCTCATTTTTTCATTGTTTATTTACTCTACAATTATTGGATGATAATGATACATTGATATAACACTTTCATTATATGGTTAAAATGGATTAGTATTTCTCTATTATTGATTCACCCCCCTCTCAGTAATCCAATAGAAGGATCCAAAATTTTGAAATATGATGCCTCATTCTATGTTTATTCTTATGAATTGTATCTTTACAATACTCCTTTGTGTTTGATAAACTCCATATGATGTTTCTATGTATGAATGATTTTCACAACTTAATTATCTTTATTTCCTATGTGTATGAGCTCCGATCTATTCTGTAGTTATCCTGTCTTGTGCAAGATCATGGTGAATCCTGAAGGTTCTTAGAACCCACCTAAGTATTCTCCTTTCCCATCCCTATCCTTTTGTCTTGGTTGTGCTTCGGGTGAGAATGATTCTCTACGGAGGAGCTGAAAATTCTAGCGCTCTAGACTACATGGTACCTTTTGTTGGTAACTTGAGAAGGACCCTGGTATGATCAATTCCGCACCAACAACTACACATTCCCATCGTCTTTCCATGACATTTTATATTTAATGTTTTACCCATCCTCTATGCAGGTCTTTATCCCAGTTCTTCAATCCTACTTGCTTTCTACGACATTTTCTTATTCATCTTTGATTCTTTTGAACATTTCCCGATTCATAACTTCAATTCTCTTATCTCTTAAAATGTTTATTGTGACTTTCCTAAATATATTTTATTGTTTTTTCTTTAATTTAATTTTTCTCTATAATACAATATAATACAAATACTATGGTACACATATTGCATGGTCAAGCTAGTGCATGGACGCATGATTGTCCCTATAGAGTTTCCATCAAATAATGTTTATGAAACCTTCCATTGTTTCCCCATTCAATATATCTAGATGAAAAACACATGACTTTATCACAAATATTATCACATACATGCCCAACTAGTGCATTTGGAACTTTCCAGGGTGCTGCAAAAATTTGTTATCATAGAGAAAAACTAGGTCTCCCATTTGGAACTTATTTTTTTTAATATGTCTTTCATGCCATTCCTTCTCATGAAATTTCTGAACCTAATGATGAAATCATGCGACAAAAAAATCTTCGTCCGGTTCTTCTAGCTCTGATAGTCTTTTCTCTATTACGCCAGAATCAGTGAGCTCTATCAGTGCGACAATGCACAGAATTAGCACAATGGATTCCATGGGAATAATTGTTTCCTGGCCATATACTAATCAGAATGGTGTTTGTCATGTCATGTTCTTACATGTAGTCTTATATTCCCATACTACTGTAGGAATCCTCAAGTTTGAGTCATATCAATTTACATTGAATATCTTCATCAATGCATGCTCCAGATTATTTTTAAATGCTTCCACTATTCCACTCGCTTGAGGATGATCAAGTGTGCTCTTATGGTGATGAATCTGAAATTCCTCTGTCAAAGAAGCAATCATTCTATTCAAGAAATGAGCCCCATGATCACTCATAAGGATTCTCACACATCCAAACCTTGTAACAACATTCTCAAAAATAAATTGTGCATCAGCCTTTGTGCTACAATCTTTGACAAGTTCTTCTTCAGCCTATCGGGTCAAATAATCTTTCAAAATGATTATATATCTTACTCCTGACCTTTTTGTTGGTGGGTTGACTGGTCCAATGAAATCAACCACCCATTTGTCAAAATCTTGCAATGTAACGTGTGGTATTAAAGGCATATCATCTCTTTTGGATGGCTTTCCAACTCTTTGATAGACATCACAGGTCTGATATAACTCCTTAACATCCTTATGAAGGGTGGGCTACCAAAGTCCTATGTGAAAAATCTTCTAAGGCGTCTCTTTCCCTGCATAGTGGTCTCCCGCAAATCTTTTACGTGCCTTTGAAAATATCATAGATCTTTCATGCTCCAATACACATTGTCGAAGAATATAGTCTGTACCTAACTTATACAAATTTATTTCTATAAGATGATAATCTATTTCATTTACTACTAATTGTTTCTTCTGAACAGTTGTAAAGTCAGGTGGGGTTTCTCCTATGCTCAATAACTAGAAAATATCCGCGAAATAATCATCGACCATCTGTACAATAAACAAGTGTGCATTTTCTAGAATGTCATCCAAATTTCCTACATCTTCCCCTGTTAGTATGTGTAACAAATGATCAGGTCCTGAGTTCAATTTACCTGGTTTCATAATCACTTCAAAGTCATACTCCTGAAATAGTAATAGCCATCTTCATATCTTCTCCCCCAACACTGGCTTATTGACTAAGTATCTCAATCTCAACGTATACTAATCTGTATACATCTTAAAATGTGAGCCTAGAAGATAATGTCTAAACTTTTGTAGTGCATACACCATTGTCGATCCTTCATCCTCTGTAGTAGTGTAATTTTGTTTAGTAGTTGAGAACTTTTTGCTGGAAAATACAATGAGATGATCCAAACCTCCTTCCCCTGGCTAAGCTAGAATTGTGCCTAATGCTATAAATGATGCATCTACATGGACAAGGAATTCCTTCTTCCAATATGGAAATACTAGAATTGACATGGTAACCGAGTTTTTCTTTAAGGTGTCCAAACGTTTTTGAAATCATCCATTCCATTGAAAGTTGACCTCCTTCTTCAGTATCTTCTCCAACAAGGTTTTGATATTCACATATCCCCTAATAAACTTTCTATAGTGCCCCATATGAGCCAATTTTTCTCTCAATTGTTGCATTGAAGTAGGTGGTGGTAAATCAACAATAACAACAATCTTCACAAGATCAACCAAAATTACTTGTTTACATACTACATGACCCAACATGATACCAAATGGTGCAAAGAAAATTCACTTCTTCAAGTTCAAAGAAATCTGGAATTGTCTACATCTATCTAACATCAAGCACAAAGTTTCAACATGGTCTTTCAACAAACTGAATACTGTCTAATCATCCAAATATAATTCTAATAACTTATGAATAAATTCTTTAAAAGTTGTGACAAGAACTTGGGAGAATACTACTGGTGCATTTTTCAACCCAAACGACATGACTATATACTGATAGCATCCCCATTCTGTTTCAAATTTTGTATTATTCCTATCTTCCTACGCAATCTTAAGCTGGTGATACTCGAAGAATCCATTAGTAAATGGTAATATTCATGTCCTCCTACATTCTCCAAAACTTCATCTGTAAATGGGGTTGGAAACAGGTCATGTAAGAAGACATCATTCAATTTCTGTAGATCCACACAATATTTGCAGATCCACACAAATTCTTCATCCTCCTAGTCCTTCTCAGCAACATTATAGCATTCCAAAAACTCTTGAACAGGGGCATAATATTTTGTGCACTACATAAGGCTGCTCATATATATGAATCTTCTGGTGTTAAGATCTTGGTCTTGATAATCTACAAAGTTGTGTCTACCGAAGGGGTATCATCTCCAAACTTGAAAGTTACCTTCAAGTTGCAAGTTAAGTATTCCCAATATGTTTTTCCTATGTGTATTTCCAGTTCTAAGTACCAATTCTTCAAGATTGAATCCAAGGTGTGTACAAAAAAGTGTGTCCATTCTTGCTTAGGTACTAAGCTCCATGTCGCAGTGCACTATGTTAGATAATATATAGGACAACTCAACCTAGTATACTTATGTGCCATGTATTCAGTTTCTATTATGAACCTAACCTATAACAACCTTCTACATTGCTGCCAATTATCTATTCCATCCTTATGCGCATCCCACCATCTTGCAGGAGTCACTTTCAACACAATATATAAAACTATCAATCTTTGTTGATATGGTATTTGAAATTCAAATTATGTTACAAAATATCTGCATCTTTTGGTCCATCATACTTTGGGGGATCACATACCTCAGCTCCAATCCAACACAATGCGTGGGTAATATGAGAACATCTTCTTGTAGATACCTCATGCAATCTCTGTTGCCAATGTTCGAGGGCTTCCTCTGAATCTGATGTATAAGAACTGGTACTTCAACAATTGAGTACACTTTCAACATTCAGATTAATATAATCATCCATCTGCAGGGTCATACTATAAAGGTTACTGAGTTCTTTTCCCTTTGTTGGTTCCACATATCGTCTTCCTTATGTGGGATCCAATGGCGCAACAACTCTTAAGTATGTTACTTCAAAGATCATTTACCTCTTGTTCAGATCAATAATAGTTTGGTTACATGCACAGAGCCTCAAAAACCCTACTCCACCTAGGACAGGAGATCTATGCACTTTGCTAGATCCTCCTTCACCAAGTTAGGTTCAATATGAAGCCTCCTTTCAATCTCTTACAATCCCTTGCACTTAGCCTCACTAGTCTTACATAGTATGCACAGAGCACTTACAATCCTTCGATCACATAGATCGATCTTTCTACATCACCTAGCTTATATATATATTACAAAAGTGGGCCTAGGCCTGGGTAAACCCATGGATCGACCTTCCCATACCAGTTACATGATCTCAAAACCCAAAAATCCCATAAAAGGGGTCAAGATCCCACAATATCCTCTTCATCTTGGGATTTTTCTTTGACAGCCTGTCGAAGTCTCAAAAATAGGTCAGTCATGACCAAGTATCCTCAAAACTTGGTCAAGGGCCAACAGGCCCCCAACACTCACCTGTGACGCGTCCTGAGTCACTCTTATCTGATTAGTTCTGCTTCAAAAGTATCAATATTAGGTTGAGCTACTTCGAATTGTTGTTGTGCTATGACCTCTTGTTCAATGAACTCTTGGATGAATGTCTCGTTCACGGGTCCTTCTAGGCATTGTTCAGCTGTAGCGACAACTTGCTCCAGTTTTGTTCCTCGAACTTCGATCTCTCTGAACAGTTGGTAAGCCTTATATTGTACATGTTGGAGCCTTTGAGTTACTTCCATGACTCTTCTTTGAATAGTATGAACCTTCTACTAGGTAGTGCGCTGCTCCTGAGATTGCTTCATTCTTTCTACAACTGACAGGGGATTCAACTGCGCCTATATTGTCTTTGTTTGATACTTTTCTTGCTGGAGCTGTGACTCTAGTGCCTTCAATTATGGATTCTCAATGAGTTTCTCATAATTATGGGCACTATGATCACTGAGTTACTTACATTCCATGGAAAGATCCTTTATTCTCTCGACTGCGCTCCGGTCTATCGCTTCTCTATGATCTCTTACATCTTGCAGAGTGTTGGGCACTGTGCGGAGCTCTAGATCTGTTATTCTTTGTTGTAGCTGATGGATGGCTTCCATGAGCTTCTCTACTTGATTCACAATGTGGTATTATTCTTGTGGATCATAGCCTGTCACAGAGCGAAGTGGTATGTTGACTGCTTCTTTTACCTCGAGTTGCCCTGTGAGAAACTGTTCCTTTTCTTGCTACATTTGTGCTTTCTCCTCATCAAACTTTGTTCAGAGAGCAATGTTCTCCTACTCTGCAACTCAACATTGTTCTACAAGTATTCCTTGTACTTGATTCAAATCCTGGGTGGCTTGTTTTGTTTCTTCTTCTGCTCATCAAAGGTGAGCTTCAGCTGCATCTGCTAGTTGATGGAGTTGGGCTGGATCATCTCCCAACTCTTGTTCTCCCGATGGTAGGGGTGTAGTGGAGACTGCACGACTGGACTAAAGAGCTTGATGTACCCCTTGGAGTTTGACCTCAATTCTATCATACATTTCCTCTTGCTTAGATTCTTATTTCTTTGCAATTTCCAGTGAAGCGTCATTTAGAGCTGCTATGATGAAGTCAAAGTCATCAGGAGTAACTGTAGTCTACATCTTGGTCATGGTGGATTTTGATTTCTTATGGGAAGAAGGTTTCAAGGGAGAAACCTTTGTCTTCTTCAAGGGGTCAGCCTCATCTCTGGGTGGTGTTACTTTGCATTTCTTTTGTTTAGCTCCTCTGTCTTTCATCTCTTCTACGTCATCATCACCTCCTTGCTCAGGTGATACAGAAGCAGTCTTTCATGAGGTGCTTCTTAAATATTGGACCTCATTAGTCTTCTTTCTTCTGCTGGTTCTAGGTGTGTCCTGTTCTTTGTGAGTGGTCTTCAGGCTGTCCAGTTTAGGATCAAACATCTTTGTAGGGTCAACGGGGATAAGGATATTTGCGGACTGGTCCTTAGCGAACTCCTCTAGGTCCTCTTCCATAAGCTTTTAGTATGATTGCAATTACTCCTTATGTTCATCTGGGTTAAACTTCATTAGGGTTCATAATATATGTAAGGTGTTTGGAGTCATGCGAGGCTCATCTTCGATGGCTCTCTTCAGCTGAAGTTAGTACGTATGAAAAACAACGTTCGACTGCCATTATTTGTTCATATCTCTTGAGTACCAAAGTGTAGCAAACTTTGCAGAAAGCGACTCAAATGGCTTGATGTCAGGGAAGGTCACACCTTCTAGCATCTCCCAGGAAAAAAATGTGATGAGGATGATGAGCTAGCTGAAGTGAAACTCATATCCCTAATCTTGCACTTCGTGACAGTCTAGTTCAAGCTGATTGACTAGGTACTTTGCCTAGTTCATCTGTAAGCCTTCTACACACTTCCCCATGAGGTCGACGACAAATCCCGTGACCTATGTGGGTTGGTTCTTGCATACCATATTTCCAGCTATTAACTGACATGCTAGGTGCACTGCGCCATTCTGGATGGAGGCTACCTTATAGCCTCGTGTCCCCTTCTCGACATCATCGTATGTGTCCTTAATCTTTTGTGTTAGTGCACGATCTATGGCCTTTCCTGGGTAGAACTCCTACGGGTCAGGTCCTTGCATACTCAACCCTATGATCCTATGGATAAGTGTCAGATCAACTGTAATATGGTGGTATAGCCATAAATAGCCACCATGGTAACACAACAGTAGAAACTTGACACATGCGTTGACTTCCTGATGCCTTCCAAAGTGGGGGATTTTCATGACATATAGCAAGGTGGACTACGCGAGGTTCATCGTCCACAGATGGGGGATTATATTTGATTTCTTTCCCTTTGTCCTGGTTAGGTATTTGTATGGGGTGAGCATGATGTGGTTCTTGTAATTTCTGAAGTTGAATTCACTGAACTTCAACATTGCGATCTTATCCTGTTGTACTCTTACTGCGCGTATCCCCTTCGGGAGGTATGCAGTAATGATGGTGTACTCAAAATCTCTTGGTACACTATCATGATTCATCGCGCCATCTAGAGGTGAGATATAGTCGGGTAATATAGATGGAATCAACTTCGCGTTGGCTAGGTCCTCTCTATGCTTGGTTATATTCTCTACTGTTAGTCGGGATGGACCCGATCCGTGAGCAGTCGACAAAGAAGCTTTCACTTCTCTCATCGATGACACTTGTATACCTACAGACATAAACATTACTCTTTTGATCATGAGGTCGATGAGAACTTACTCAACAATTTTCTCTACAACACTGAACTCGTCCAACATACACGCTCAGGTTTGAAAATCTCAGGGTCCAAGAGTATTATATCAATGCAATGGGATAGATGGAAATAGTGCAATGACCATTGTGTGAAAATCAACTAATCTGCGGGCTCAAATTCATGGTTAGAAAAATTTTTCTCAGTGTGTGGCACGATGGGATAAATAGATACTTGGTAAAATATCTCTTGCAATGGGTAAGAAGCCTTCATTAACTCAGTTCTGTCCATTACAGTGCAGTCCCAATGGTCTAGTGGCGATCTTTCTGACCATTAATTCCTTTCTTCCCATTCGGGGCATCATTCTAATGGATATATTTCTCCCAACAGTTATATTGCTTTGCCATGTGACGTTGTTCTGATATTCCGACGAAGCTCCAATTTTGTAAATTTTCCTTCTGTGAAGTTCCCTTGAGAACCTTCTGTAACTTTTCAATATTATCTCTCTTCTTACTTAGTTTTCTGGCCTTCTTTCCAATGAGCTTCATCTTAGAATTCCTTTTTCCATTTTGGTTCTTATCTTCTTTTGGCAGAGTAACTTTGCACTGGTGGGATTCCTTCCTAGAAATCAAGGGTAATACTTCATCTTTACCTACAATAGGTATTGCAATCTTCTGGGAGTCGTATTTTTTCAACTTCGACATCCAATTGTCTCGTTTCAAATGGATTTGATCTATTCTTCTGTTCTTTAATCAAGTGTGTGATCTTCCTAGTCATGAAATCTTTTAACTCTTGCTTCTTTTTCTCTAAGACTTATTTTTCCTTCATTCTGACCTAATCTTTTTCAATCCAAGGTTTTCCGAGAAACATAGTAAATGGAGCATCGTCCTCAATAAATTTAACAACTTCAAATTCTTCCTCTATCGAAGTTCCATTGGAACTCATAGATGTATGTGTAAGCTTTCCACATAGGTTTATCAAATTTCCTCTAAATAGTCCTATTCCTCCCAATGAAGGAATCATAGTAGGACTTCCTATACCTTCCCAAGTTCTTTATGTTATGATATCCACCTGTGTTTCCTCATCCAGAACACAGTTAATGTCGAAGTCTCCTATTACTACAGATGCAAAGAACCCTGAATGACCACCCTGACTTCAGGGTTTTCTTGGTTCATATTCATTTTTTCAACCTTAGCAATCATTCTAGGGCAATCCAATACTTCATGGTCCAGAGCTTTGCAACATAGACAACTAGGTTTTCTACCAGGGCATTCCTTAGCCAGATGTCCCAGTCTTCTGCAACTGTAACAAAGGGTTAATCCTCTCTTTCTCTTAAATGATCCCCATCCTTTCCTATACTACATTCTAGGACCATAGTAACTAACCTGCAAAAAAATATTTCTAGGATCCTGCATCCATTCGTTAGTCCAACCATCCTTTCTATGCATAGGTATAACATATCTTTCATTATTCTTATCAGATCTACTCATATCAAATCTTCTTTCTTCTATTAGTGCCCTAGTTTTTAGGTTAGGACAAATCTTATAAAACATGCCTAGATCCATACTTTAGAAACAAAATTTTCCACTAATCTTACTTCCACAAAGCTTCCATATCTAAAAAATTTCACTATTCTTACCTTTACCAGAGCACAAAGCGTTCATATCTTATCTCTTTTCTCAGATCAGACTTCTTTTCTTTAGCACAGAGCTTCACAAACCAAGTAGAGTAATGTGCACTAGAGTGAAATATCTTTGCACAGATATTTCACAATTTCAGGTCGGCTCTTTGCACAAATCTTATTCTTTCTCAGTTCCCAACAATCATAGTTTTAGGTCCCGACAACAAAACCATTTGTTGGCACAGGGGAAAACCCAGGGTTCAACACTAAAAAAATGCACCAACAAAACCCTAACTACCAGCCCTTTCGGCAACACCTATGAAGTAGATGAAGTCTCACCCAAGGTAGAGGTAGGGGTGGTTGCAAGACTGAGATGTCTGCAACTTTAGCTAGGAAACAGATCTGTGATTCTAACATTTAAAAGAGCACTCAATAGTTATATTTATCAATATTAAGTTCTCGGTAACAACATAGACAAACCTAATTATAGATCATCGCAGTATTCAACCAGATCCACATCTAATAGCACTTAGCATAAAAAGAACATATTAGATCTAGCAGATTTAAGCACTAAGCATACTCACATAGGTCAGATCTAACATTCATTACCCTTTATAAGAACAAAGAAACATTAGTTCTATCTAAAATTCATCTATATCATAGAAAGTCACACATAAAAACACCAATACATCACACAAAGAAGAGAAACACAACATTTACATTTTTCACCCCCCTCGCTTGGGGCTACACCCACCAACTCTTCTTCTCTTCTAGTATCTTTTGTTAATTAGTTACATGCACATAGCCTCAAAAAGCCTACTCCGCATAGGACATGAGATCTGCTCACTTCGCTAGATCCTCCTTTCCTGAGTTAGGTTCAGCATGAAGCCTCCTCTCAATATCTTACAGTCCCTTGCACTTAGCCTCACCAATCTTACATAGTATGCACAGAGAGCTTACAATCCTTCGATCACCTAGATTGATCACTACTTTCTACATCACCTAGATTATATATATATATATATATATATATATATATATATATTAAAAAAGTGGTCCTAGGCCTGGGTAATACCATGGGTCGACCTTCCCATACCCATTACATGATCCCAAAACCCAAAAATCCCTAAAAAGGGGCCAAGATCCAACGATATCCTCTTTGTCTTGTGCTCCATCTTCGACATCCTATCAAAGTCCCAAAAATAGGTCAATCCATATCTCCTTTACACCCAACACATGGAGATCACCGAACTTGTGAAGTCTAAAGGACTTCAAGGGTTAAAATCTGTGCTTCTTCTTTAGGTGCAATGATCGCTAAATACTTTGGCTCCTCCCGAATGGATCGCATCCGCTCGTCCTCCAAACAAAGTGAATCCTTCCTCTAAGGAATTTTTCCTGCTATTCCTCCTGATATTTATCACTCTAATTGATTTGAACCTATGACGTACTCTTTGCACTACTCTTTGAAAACTTAAGGCTTGAATATTTTTGGAAAATCCTCCTGCACACTCCTTGCACTTCTCCTCCTTGAGAATATTTCAACACTTGACGAAGTGTTGGCCCTGTTCACACTTTGAATGGGTATCCTCTAGCTTGTATACTCCACTAAGTATGTGTGCACTCCTTTCACCCACTCTTCAAAGTTTCACGTTATCTCCCCTGAGAAAATAAGTCTGAAATGACTCTACCTTTGCACTCCTTGCGTGGCACTGTGCACTCATTGCACCCCTGTTTTCAAAAGAGAAACAATCAAAACTTATAGAACATCAAAGGTTCATTCATTCAGCCATGAAATACATGAAGGCATATAAAACATAGAAAAACAAAGATAACATAACATTACCCAAATTAACTCAGAGATAAGAAAAACTCAGACATTTGAAGCAAATATCCTCTATTATATTCCTTTAGCAAAACATTTACAAAGTGATCTTGTAGCTCTCAAATTCTTTTCTTCAGGAAGATAACAAATAAACTCCAAAAAAATAGCAAATAAGCTTCAACAACCTCTTTTGGGCATAGATTACATACATTTATACATGGAGGGGCTTCTCGAGCCTTCCTTTCGACTACTCTAGTGCTTTCACATCATAATTAAAGCATTCTACCACTAAGGCTTATTTCAATAAATTGATAATTAAAACCTAGATATGAGTTGATGCTCAATATCTATACAATCCTACCGATAATTAAGGTGATTACAGTCACCTGCGATCTCATACAACGTCTCAAGCCTCAAAACATTAAAGGGAATTTAATTAGAATACTTTCAAAATTGTAAAATGACACACTCTTCTTGGGATCCAAAACAGTTTGAATGTGTGCACTGGATGTTGATCTGTCCTCAACTTGGAATAATTGAACTTTGATGGTGATGCTCCTGCATCATACTCCTCTGGAAAAAATGATTCATGGACTCTTGTCCATGAGCTCCTGCACTGTCTTTCCATGCTTTTGGATATCAGTTCTAGTTATCCAACTAACATCTTATGTTGGATGATCTTTCCACTTAACCAGATACCTTCTCTGGGTTCTTGGTAATCCCATAAAAATTCCATACTTATATCATCCCATGGCCTATTTGAAATATGAAGAACTCAATTGTTCATATTTTTTATCATGGCCAAAGTATCCTTCCAAACCTCTACTATGTTTCTCCTTTAGCAAATTATCCCTCATCGAGCATTTCAGGATAGACAATCGACTTCCTTTTAAAAAAAGTATTTCTTGGATCTAATACTCCATCCATTGGTTTATTTCCCTTAGCAAAGGGTTCTCACATGCTTCATAAGCTTCCTTGAAATCTAAATATTCTTGATACATCTCCTTGAGGTGTTCAAATCCCAAGGTCTCCACTTTGAATTCCTGCAAGATCAAACATATCCTTCTCAAAGTGTCTACAAATTTGTTAGCACTTCCACTAATATTCTTAATAACAAAAGTAAAATTCTTCATGAATTCTACCCATTTGCATGTCTCTGGTTCAATTTCTCTTGTCTAGTTATAAACTACAAAGCTTGATTGTGAGTATGCAAAACAAAATCCTTCAGGATAAGATAATGCTTCCATTTTTTTAAGCCTTGTATTACAACATAAAACTCCTTGGCATATGTGGAATAATTCCTCTTAACATCATTCAACTTCTCATTAAAATAAGAAAAATGCTTATTGTCTTGAATTAAAACTGCGCCAATCGCGACCCCACTAACATCAGATTTAACCTACAAATTCTTCTTAAAATCTGGCAGAACTAAAATAGTTTGTTTTGTTGTCTTTTTTTTTAACACCCTAAATCCCTTCTCATCCTCTTCTATCCATTTAAAATATTTATGCTCTTTCTTTATGGTGTTCAGTATGGGTGCACAAATACTACTGAAATTCATGATGAATTTCCTATAAAAACTCGCCAACTCATGAAAACTTCTTACTTCAAACATGCTTCTTGGAGAAGGACATTCTCTTATTGCCCTCACCTTCTCTAGATCCATCTTTAATTCATTTTGAGATATTACAAACCCCAAATACACAATTTCTTTCTTCATGAAAGAACATTTCTTCGAATTCACCAACAAATTCTCCCATTGCAACCTCCTCAACACCATTTTCAAGTGTTTGAAATGATCCTCTTCGGTCTTACTAAAGATTAATATATCATCTAAATAAACAATCATAAACTTACCAATAAAATCTTTGATTACTTCATTCATAAATCTCATAAACGTAGTCGGGGCATTTGTCAAGCCAAATGGTATAACAAGCCACTCATACAATTCTTCATTTTTTTTGAATGTTGTTTTCCATTCATCCCCCTCTGTCATCCTTATCTGATGATAGCCACTCTTCAAATATATCTTGGAAAAATAACTATCTCCACTCAATAAATCCATTAAATCATCCATTTTGGGTAAAGGAGATATATACGTGATGGTTATTTTGTTGATGGCTCTAGAATCGATGCACATTCTCCAACACCCATCCTTCTTCAGACTCAAAACAATTGGTACAACACATGGGATCAAACTTTTCATGATCAAAACTTTACCCAACAACTCTTGGACTTTCTCCTTGACCTGTTTATTCTCTCGATGGGTCAATCTATATGCTTCTTTATTTGGAAAACTTGGTCCTGGAATAAGGTCAATATGATGAATGATACTCCTGATGGGTAGTAAAGAGTGAGGTAACACATCCACCACAATATCAACAAACTCATCCAATAACTCCTGGACTTATACAGGAAAAGAATTCATATAAGTGCTTGTGAGAATGAATCTCGGCTTACTTACAACAACAAACTAGATTTTTTGGTCTTTCTTGACTTCTTTCAAGAGTTCCTTCCCACTCATGAGAAGTATACTAGGACTAGCTTCCTCTTTGATTTCTTTATCTTCTATTGGAAACAAAATATTCTTACACCCATTCCTCTCTAGGGTGTAAGTGTTCTTCCTCCCATCATGTATGACATTTCTGTCATATTTACATGGTCTTCCCAATAGAAAATGAAAAACATCCATGGGTATAACATCACATAAAACTTCATCTCTATAACCACCTATTTTAAACTCAACCTTACATTGTTGACATACCATGACTTGATGTCCTTTCTACAACCATGACACCTTGTATGGATTCATATGTGCATTCATCTCCATCTTAAGCATTTCCACCATCTCCGTGGATACCAAGTTATACGTACTTCCACTATCTATGATCACATTCCATACCCTATATCTGTTCTTACAAGCAATTCTCAACAAATTGTTCCTCTGAACTAGTTCTCGTACCTCTTTCTCTATATTTATGAGAAGATTCCTCATCATAAGTGATATTCCATCTTCTTCCACTTATGCCTTCATCTTTGTCTCCACATTCATCTTTTGTGCATCACAAATGTGAGCTTCTCCGGCTCCTTCATTTTTTGTTTCGGGATATTCCTAAGACATATGCCCTATTTTTCCATAGGCATAACACCACTTCTCATACTCTGCCTCTTCCTCTAGCTTTGGGAAAAGAGTTTCTTCCTCCATAGTTTCCTCCTCTAGAAATTCCTCCTCTCTCTATCTGACTGTGATATCTTCCATCTTCTTCTCTCGGCTTATGAAAAGTTTCTTTGTCAGTTCCTCTTCCTCTATTAGGACTCTTTCCTCTGTTCTGTTGACTCTGCTTCCTTGCCAAATTTTCTTCTTCCTTCAGGGATAACTGATAAGCACATTTCGCAGTCCTCATTTTAATCATGCTAATCGCATCCTATATTTCATATCTCAGGACATTAATGTACCTAGAAACTTTCTCTTCCTCATTCTCCCTATGTCCTGCTCTTATGTTCAACTTGTAAAACTCTTCCATGTACTCTTTCAATGACAAACCTTTTTGTCTTAGATTCTATAACTTCCTAAAAATATTTATTTGATAATCCTTGGGTATGAACTTAGCCTTCAATTTATGTACCATCCTATCCCAATTCTTGATTTTAGACTTACATTTGCATCTTCTTTTAGCTTGCAATTCATCCCACCATAAAGTTGCATGTCCCTTCAATCTAGTTACTGCATGATTTACCTTCTTCTCATAATCAATCTCCTCATAGTCAAAGTAATTATCTAAAGAACTTACCCAGTCAAGAAATTATTCTAAATCTAAATTTCCTTCGTACATTGGGACTTCTATTTTTTCTCTGGTTCCCATCTTGACAACAGCTCTCAACAGTCACTCCTCTGTTTCTTGTTCTCCTGCAACTTATTCTCCTTCCACATATTCATTTTTAGATTCATTGACGTCACCAAAAAAAGGTGCTCTTATTTGCGTTGTCTCCATAGCATCCAACCTCACACGAAGTTGTCTCATTTCCTCTCCCATGGCTGCATTGACCATTGGTCTCTCTCTTCGTATTCTCCACAACATGGTTCTAATTTTTATTTCACAAAGAGATTAATTCAGGCTCTAATACCACTTTACACAAACCCCCACCTCTCCTTGGGGTTCACGCGACCTTCTGGTCTAAGGATCGTTTACACTAAGGAGATAAATTATCTCTTGGGTCCTCGCTGAGCCCTTGAAATGATTCTCCATGGGCCTTTTCTCTTTTCCCCATGTGTAAAATCAAGTTTGCGAGGGTATTAACACAGTCTTCCACATGCCCTTGGGAAAAAACCATGGGCTAGCTTTCAACAGGCGGAAACATTCGGGACTTTGGAGCTCCAAGATTTGAGAGTTCCAACAACAACACTCAAAGTTTCTCCTGAACGCCAAAATCATGGACAACCAAACAAAGGAAGGGATGGATGGTCCTCGTCACACATCATGCATTTACGATACACAGGGATTTTTAGGACTCCAGGCTTTAGGATTTCTAAGAGGTTGACACACACAACTCCTCGGATCATCAAAATCTGAAGTGGTGAGGATTCACGATACGTGGTCCACGTGTCCTTACAATTGAATGGCTTGGGTCCATTGTAGACTTCGGGGGTCTCTGCAATACCAAACTCCAAAATCACATAACGTCAAATTTGTGAATGTTGGATCTGATATCTACGTGTCCCTCTCAATCGACGATCAAGATCTACGCAGGCCTTTGGGTCTTCAAGATTTCTCGACTCAAAATTATTTACACCTTCATTTCCCTGGACTACCGGACTTCAAAACCACTAGAAATATGTTGACACGTGGCTCTGATGCCAACGGTCAGGCCTTCGTATCTTCGAGAAAATTGCACGCTACTGCAACCCCACTTTGGTTTTGCTGGATAGTCGTACTTATTGATAACCATTTCTCTATGGACACATGTCCCTTGACCACTAATAGTCTAGATCGATTTCAGACTTTGGGACTTTGGGAAATATATCTCATTTAAACTGAACACATGGATATTTCCAAACTCATGGAGTTCGAAGGACTTCAAGGGTTAAAACCCATGCTTCTTCTCCAGATCCAACGATCGTGAAAGAATTTGGTTCCTCCTGAATGGATCCTGTCTGCTCATCCTCTAAACAAAGTGAATCGTTTCTCTAAGGAATTTTTCCCACTATTCCTCCTGAGATTTATCACTCTAAGTGATTCAAACCTCTGACGCACTACTTGTGTTACTCTTTGAAAACTTAAGGCTTGAACATTTTTGGAAAATCTTCCTGTGCACTCCTAGCGCTCATCCTCCTTGAGAATATTTGAACACTTTACCAAGTGTTGGCCCTGTGCACACCTTGCATGAGTTTCCTCAATATTTTATACTCCGTGCAGTCCTTTCACTCACTCTTCGAAGTTTCAAGCTATCTCCCGAGAGAAAATGAGTCTGAAATGACTCTGCCTTCACACTCCTTGCATGGAACTGTGCACTCCTTGCACTAGGGTTTTCAGAAGAGAAACAATTGAAACTTATAGAACATCAAAGGTTCATTCATTCAACCATGAAATACACACATACATATAAAACACAGAAAAACATAGATAACGTAACATTACCCAAATTAACTTAGAGATAAGAAAAACTTAGAAATTTGAAGCAAATGTCCTCTATTATATTCCTTTAGAAAAACATTTACAAAGTGTTTTTGTAGCTCTCAACTTCTCTTCTTCAGCAAGATAACACATAAAATCCAAAAAAATAGAAAATAATCTTCAATAGCCTCTTTTGGGCATAGATTACATACATTTATACATGGAGGCGATTCTCAAGCCTTCCTTCCGACTACTCTAGTGGTTTGACATCATAATTAAAGCATTCTACCACTAGTGCTTATTTAAATAAATGGATAATTACAACCCATATATGAGTTGATGATCCTGTACAATCCTACAACTAATTAAGGTTATTACAATCTCTTGTGATCTCATACAATGGCTCAAGCCTCAAAACATTAAAGGGCCTTTAATTACAATACTTTCAAAATAGTGAAGTGACATGCACTCCTTGGGATCCAAAACAGTTTGAATGTGCGCACTCGATGCTCAATTGTCCTCCACTTGGCCTCATTGAATGTTGATGGTGATGCTCCTGCATCACTGTGGTACTCCTCCTCTTGATCCTTCTTCCCCTTGAAATTTGTATGCATCGACAATGCATTCTCTCATGAGATGGAATGTGTGAAATTCCTTTTCGTCATGTCCTACTGACTTACACAAATTACAAAATAAGTTCTTTCTTCATCAAATAACAGAAGTTGGGTGATCACCCATTGTTCTACATATCTCACAATATAATCCTCCTAAATTTGGACACTTGTTCTTATTATGACCTTTCGTTCTACATGTAGTACACCAAACATGTAGTACACCAGACATCTTCGTGCTTTTCTTTCCCCTTAACAAGCTCCTGCAACTAAATTGTCAATGTTTCTAGTTGTGACCCAACTTGAGCCATCCCTAAGCCATTCTCTCCTACATGGGACACTTCCAACATCATGGTGATTTTTAGCGCTTTCAACTATGATGCAATATTATGCTACATAAAGGGACATTGTATAGATGGAATTGCATTAGGATGAACACATTAAGCCTTTCCATCCATTCATTATTTATCTTTTTGTCTTTTCAAAATAAAATAATTTGTCCTTAGTGGTGGCCAATGCCATTGAGCGGGACATTCGATCACCTCAACATAAATAAAAGGTGCTACATTATAATAGGTCAAATAGTTGTTTTATTCTTATAATTGAAATCCTATCTTATTTGTTTGTCCACAATGGAATTCAAACTCACACAAATACACACGAAGACATTCTCAGAGTATCGAGAGGTTCAGTTTTTGTTTTTCCTTGAAACAACACTAAGCACATGATATAAAATTCAAACTAATGAGTAGACATGACTGGCAGTCCATACCTCCAGTACTGCACATAAAATTAAGGCCTGATCGCATGTTAGGCAATTATTCGAAAACTCAGATGGCAATTAGACTATTGCGTGTAGATGATAAGGGTATTGTAACCAAGTTACCATGATAATAAGGGTATTGTAACCAAGTTACCACGATGATAAGGGTATTGTAACCAAGTTACCGAGTTCTCATTTGGATTTGAGTTGTTTCCAACGTCATGGGAATCGACATTAAAACCTCCAGTGGAAGCCAAAGCAGGTGGAGCGCTCATTTCGGGAACACTGAACGAGTTGAGATCTGGGGGGGAATTCGATCTCATTCTCCCCACACTGATTTTAGGCACTAGCTCCATCTACTGATAGAGAAGTGGATATTGGTGGCCACCCACCTATTCTAACTGGCTCCATCTGTGGATATTGGTGGCCACCCACCTATTCTAACTGGCTCCTCTTCATATTTTTTAGTTCAACACGTTCTTATGTACTTCTCTATAATTGTGGGTTATACACTTCAAGGGTTGTCTGAAGACCTACACATATTCCAGGTGGATATTTGTGGCTGCCCACCTAATTCAACAGGCTTATTTTGGAAGTTTTCATGTAAGTACATATTTTTGTATTTCCAGGGCTATTTTGGGGCCCTAAACAATGTTTGTTTTTTTACTTTCCATAGTCAAATTGTAAACAAAGTCAAATATTGATAACATAATGTGTATCTCTCAAAAATACCTTTCCAACGAGCTATTAAAAAATTAAAACAGAGGTCATATGAAAAAGTTACAACTTCGGGAAGTTGAGGTACCAACTCACCCATCGACGCCCACATACATTTTGATGTTTTATCTCCTAGCGTTAGGTTTTTGGATGTCTAGGGTTTTGGCATTCATGAGTAATGTTAAAAATTCCTCTAGAGCCTCATTGTAATTATTCTGCTTAGATAGATGCATGTAGCAACCACATCTCTTCTCAGAGATAACTACCACCATTCGAGTAAGTTGTTTTAGTTTTGTAGTTTTACAGTTTGAACCTATTTTATTTATTCATTAGAATTTATTATTCAATGGATATCTATTGTTGTTCTCTGTATCTCCATGTTATGGGATTCAATCTATTATTCATTTCGTTTCACTCATAAATTTGGATCAGTGGTATCAGAGCAGTCTACTCTTCATTTGTTTTTCTTTGTCCCCAAAACGATCTGGGTACAATAAGTTGGGACTCGAACCAACCGAGCCTTTTCAATATCAGTCACACTAAACCGAACCACAACTCATGGGAGACAAGAATAAATATTATGGAGCATGAGATCCTTTTAAAATATTGCTCGAGGAAGCCCTTGGACAACAAAATATCTAGATGATGGAAAACTTTGTACATATCCTTCAACGACTTCCAATAAGAGACACATCTTCATCAAGAGACCATGTAAAACCATTTAAATTACACGTAAATTTTAATATTCCATTATTTGAAGGACTAATGTTGTAGATAAATGGTTGAATCTACTCGAAGGGTATTTTTCGGTCCACAATTTTTCCGATAGGAAAAATATTACTTTTGCACTCCTCAAGGTTCTTCCCCATGTTAAGGACAAGTGGGATACGTACTTTGAGCAAAGGGCCACAAAATAATATGAAATATTTGTGGTCTCCTCCACCTCATATTCCTTCAGGGATGCCATTAAAGAACAATACTACCCTGTTGGAAGCTACAAGGACCAGTACACAATATGGACCATGATGCGTCAAGAAAGGGACCATACAATACCAAATTTCACCAATATTTTCCATACTCTGCACACCAAATTGGGTATCAAAGACTCTGAATGGCATCTATTGCTCAAATACCGTAGATTTCTACACAGATACATCCAAACAAAAATGGAGTTTTTGGACATCGCATCATTAAGTGTAGCTTATAGATATTCTTTCAAGATTGAGTATAAATTTAAGCAGAAGAGGCGATATTTTGGATCTGCAAATTCCTCATAGTTGAAGCAGGGAAAAGGCGGCCCCAACCCAAAAAAAAATGGACAAGGAAAATATGGCCGCTCTCAAGACAACCAATCCATGCCACAACCCAACAAGGGTAATGATAAGTTGAAGAAGAACACATGAAAGTGGTATGAGTACCATAAAATCCCTTGGCACAACACCAAAGAATGTCTCTCAAAGCATTCACTGGTGTCCAAAATGGAAGCTTCTGAGTGAGAGGTAGATTCTGACTCTGAATAAAATCTAGAAAGTGGTAAGAAGATCATTGATGTCGAACCTAGTGCCACTGTCACTACCACCAAAGTATAGCCAAGAGAACTAAAAGAATCAGAGGAAGGGGAACACCTCTTTCACTCACAGATGTCAGTAAAGGGGACTCCACTGCATTTCATTATAGATAGCGGTAGTTAGAAGAACCTGATTTCAACAGAGGTTGTCGAGAAACTAGACCTACTGATAACACTGCACCCACAACCCTACACCATTGGCTCACTTCGCCAAGGATGATATTTCCGTGTCATATAACAGTTTCAGATTCCCTACAACATCAAGTCATTCAATGATGAGGTATTGTGTGATATTGATCCCCTTGAAGTTTTTGATGCTATTTTAGGCCAGCCATATTTTTGGAAGCGACATGCTTTGTATGAGTCTAGACCTCGAAGTGATATTATTACTTTGGGTAGAAAATTGTATAGGATACCAGAGGTATCATCTCCTACCACTATTTCTTTAATCTCTCCTAAGCAACGTAGTAAGGTCATTTCAAAAACCAGGAAGTTTGTCTTCTTTGTGATCCGTGCTCATAGTAAGAAGAAGTTCTCCGCCACATCCGTGACCTCTACACAAAGACTCTCTTTGCAAAAAAAGAAAGTGGACGGGATCATGGAAGAGTACAGAGAAATCTTGTCCTCACCCACGGGGGTACCAACACACTGCCAAGTCAAGCATATTCTTCTTCTCTTAAAAAAGATTGACCTAAAGTCTAGCTACCACTAGGTTCCCATCGAACCAACTAATGTATGGAAGATAACTTTCAAATCTAAATAAGGTCTCTTCGAATGAATGGTCATGCCCTTTGGCTTAACAAATGCACCAAAAAATTTCATGAGATTGATTGATGATGTATTGAGACGCATCACCAACTCTTTTGTGGTGGTATATCTAGATGACATCCTCATCTTGAACAAAAAATGGGATGAGCACATGCAACATATTCAACAGGTTTTGGGAACTCTTCGGTAGCACAAGCTATATGCCAACTTGGAAAAATGCTCCTTTGGCATGAACAAGGTCCAATATTTGGGATACGTTTTTTATGAGCATGGGGTACATATAGATCCAACTAAGATCCAAGTCATTCATGACTGGTCATCCCCAACCACACTAACCGAGCTTCAGAGCTTCTTTGGACTTTCCAACTTCTACTGAAGGTTTGTATTGGGATTCTCCCATATTTCATGGGACCTCAACGAAGTAACCAAGGGAAGTGGCAAGGAAACGTTCGCATGGGGGAAGGAAAAAAAATAAGAATTTGATGATATGAAACATTTCTTTTACTTAGAACCAGTACTCTCCTTACCCGATCTGCAACAACCATTTGAGATTGAGACTGATGCCTCTGACTATGATGTAGACACAGTTCTCACTCAACACAATCATCTAGTAGAATACAATAGTGAGACACTCTCGGATACTATCCAGAAATACCCCACCTATGAAAAAGAAATGTATTCCATTGTGAAAGCATGTCATTAATGGAAATAACACATTCTCGAAAATGAGAAAATCATCCACACTGATTACAAGCCTCTGCAGTTCATACAAACATAGGGGAAGTTGCAGAACGACTTCCATCAAAATTTGTCCACATAGCTACAATAGTTCCATCTCAACATCAAGTATAAAACAAGGAGCACAAATCATATCATTTATTGCCTTAGTCTCCCTCCCATTTTTTCACTCACCACAATGCTCCATTTCTATGGGCATGAGGCATTTGAGTGGCCCCAACTTTATCAACGCGAGCCTGACTTCGCCACCACCTATCATCTCTTGGGTACAAGAGAGAATGTAACCGATTTTCACATATAGGATGGATTGTTATGCCATATGGGCCACCTTTGTGTTCCCTCAAGTGAGCGTGGAAAGATGATTTTGGAGGCTCACTTCAGTCGGATGACATGACATTTTTGTGTGGAAACAATTGTGGTCATTCTACATAAATATTTTTATTGGCCAAAACTTCGACAAGACGTCAACAAGTATATCAGATATTGCACTGCCTTTGTCATTTCCAATCCAACCATCAAGAGGCAAGGCTTATACACCCCTCTTCCTAATCCCGAGAGGCCTTGGGAATCCATCTCAATGGAATACATGTATGGCCTTATGTCCACCAAGAAAAACAATGATTTTGTATTTGTGGTGGTTGATCGGTTTTTGAAGATGGCCATTATCACAATGTGCAAGAAGAGAATCTCGATGACAGATACTAACAAGATCTTCTTCGAACATGTGTGGGTCCATTTTGGGATACCACATACCATCACCTCAGATTGAGACAACAGGTTCCTCAACACATTTTGGTTGAGTCTCTACTCACTCTTGGACAACAAACTCACTAAATCCACTGCTTTCCACCCCCAAATCGATGGTGAGACAAAGGTTGTCAATCAAATGATTGTGCACATCCTACGCATGTACAACTATAATCATTTTCATACATAGGGTGAGAGTCTTCCCTATGTTCATTAGAGCTACAACATAGCTCTCCATAGCTCCACCGACCATAGCCCATTTCAGGTGGGGCTGGGATTCAAACCTTTGGGTCCCATTGATATTGCACTACCTCTTACAACCACATCAACATAATCTCCCCATGTTTAGTCTGAGGCCGACAAAGCCACCAGATTCATTCAGTGGATTCAACACATCCACCAACAAGTCCATGAGAATTTTCATATAGCCAATGCTAAGTACAAGAAGTGCCATGATCAACACCGAGTACCGCACCAGTTTCAGGTTGGAGACAAGGTCTGGTTACATTTGGATAAAGAGAACCTTATAGGTCCCCATCGGAAGCTTCACCCACTTCACTATGGGCCTTACACTATCACCAAGGATGTGGGTAGCAATTATTTTGAGATAAACATTCCACCCTTCCTTGGCTTTCACCCAATGTTCAATGTGGACCTCCTTTGGCCATATTTTTCACCATTATTAGATACCTCAGAGATCACAGAACAATTGAAACCAACAGAGCTAAACCTTGACTAGATCAAACATAAATCCATTGATTAGATAGTGGACACACAGTTCAAGGGCACTCGCCAATAGAGGATCCAACATTATCGGGTGGTCAAGGCAGGGAAACTCCTACACCAAGTAAAGTGGCTCACCTGGGGCCAAATTCAGAAAAATTTTCCTCAACTGATGGGGGAAATCAACACAATGGAGACCATTTCTTCCTAAGGGGGAGAAATGATCCAAGTGGATATTGGTGGCCACCCACTTATTCCAACTAGCTCCTCTTGATAGTTTCTAGTTCAACATGTTCTTTTGTACTTCTTTGTAATTTTGGGTTCTACACTTCCAAGGATCTATGAATCCCTACACATATTCTAGGTGGATCTTGGTGGCTTCCCACCTAATCCGTCTGGCTTATTTTGGAAGTTTTCATGTTAGTACATATTTACGTACTTCTAGGGCCATTTTGGGGCCCTAAACAATGTTTTTTTGGATTTCCACAGTCAAACTATAAACCAAGTTAGAGTTTAACAACACAATGTGTAGTTCTCGAAAATACCTTTCCAATGGGCTATCATGCACCTAAAACGAAGGTCGTATGGAAAAGTTACGGCCTTGAGAAGTTGAGGTACCGAGTTACCCATTGTGGCCCACACAAATTTTGGTGTTTCATCTTCTAGGGTTAGGTTTTTGGATGTATAGGGTTTTGGAATTCACGAGTAATGTTAAAAACGCCTTTGGAGCCTCATTTTAATCATTCTTCTCAGATGAATGCATGTAGCAGCCACATCTCTTCTCAGGGATAACTACCACCATTCGAGCAAGTTGTTTTAGTTATGCAATTTTACAGTTTCAACCTATTTTATTTATTCAATATAGGTTATTGTTCATTGGATATATGTTGTTGTTCTCTATGTCTCTTTGTTATGGTATTCATTCTGTTATTCATCTTGTTCCACTCATAAATACGGATCACACTTGTACATAATATAACTAAATGTTACATACATTTTACATTCATATTATATTATTTCTAATTTTGGTCCCATTAAATAGGTGTAATTTAGTTTGAGTGTGCCATTTCATTCCAGTTATAAGTCACAATGTCAAAACTTGCTAGGATTAGGGAAAATTTTGTATTGAAAAGAGGGGCTATAATGTGCCATTGCTAGAACAAGGGAAGGAAATTGTGTCATAAGTTAGTATCTAATTTAGGTTATTGCACATGAGAATGATGTAATGCCACCGGAAGTAATTTATCATATATTGGATTAACCTTGGACTCATTGTAGAATATTTTACTCCAAAGTTTTGAGGTACCCATATCATGCATTTTTGAATCATATAGAATATTTTCAACCCATTTGCATATGCGTATTATGTATTCAACTTGTATTAGATAAGTTGGTTTGGAAATATTGTCAACAACCTAACTATATGTTCAATTAAGGATAGTTGTAATATTTTTGGCACTTAACTTGAACTAATGGAATATATCTTTCTAGGGTTGGGCAGATCCAATCCTAGTTCAAATCATAACTTGTACTAGAAGGTAATGCTTATTCAGTTAGCATATTTTTCAAATGCAAATTACTTAAATTTATTTTTGAAGGGGAATTAGACAACATCCTAGGCTTAAAAGTGTCATTTATTGGTGGTAGATAGTTATTAGGTATTTCTTCTACATAAAATTAAGTTTATGAGTAACATCACTAATTTTCTTAAAGTAGTGTGTGCACTGCTTTTTGTTGGGAAAATTTCATTTACTTTTTTCCTTCTTTTTGGAAAAGAAATTGATTCTTATATTACGGAAGTACCAATGAGTGGTAGTACCTACTAAGCCATCATTACATTCATTGAAGTATCCTCCTCACTACCTATACATGAAATAATAACAAGTCCAAGAGATCTAACAAAAACTAAGATTCGAATATCTATAGAATCCAAAATCAAGAAACTATTAATTTTAGTCATCTCTTCATTGGAAAAACCTTTAAATATTTTGACATGTCCCTTGTGCTAGAAGAAGGGGGGAGTGACCATCCTAATTACCTATCATACATTTTAGATAGATTCATAATAGCAACAAGGCTACGCAATAAAGACTTCTTGCTAGTACTATTGTGACATACTTGTAAACATATTTTTATTGAAGTCCATACCTTAGTGAACCAACACCTCAAATGAGGTTGGTGGACAATTTTTTTATTCTTGCAATTATTTCAATTTCTGTAAGCTATTCCCATTTAGTTCAAAGCTCCACATGTATAATAAACCAGGTAAGAAGTCTCATTTTAAAGGAAACCATGCATCCAAAATAGTTTTCTCTTTTGTCCCATTTATGCTTGTCACCTTTGAGATTCTACTTTCTATTAATAATATTTTAAATAGAAGTTTTGGGTATCATCTTCTCATACAAATATGTTTCCTTGTATATTGATATTCGAGCCCTCTAGATTCATTTCCAATAGCTCCAATTCTTACAGAATGTTTTTTGAGAGAGAGGGGGAACAAGTCCAATCTTAGTCTTCTCTTATTTAGGAAAGAATTCACTGTTAAAAAAAAGATGGAATGTGACTCTCTAATTAATCTCCACTCCCCACTATATACTTCCACTATATCCAATATTGTTTATGGACATTCTAGAGATCCCATTTCATATAAGGAAAACTTACTTTTATCCTTGGTATTAACAAAATTGCCTATAACGGATTTGAGTGCGGTTGTCTAAGTTTATGAACTTTTAGGTAGTTAACTTTTTTTTAATTCACCTCCTAGTGCGAACTATCCATAGAAATATTATAGGGGTGAATTAAGTCTTTAGGATGCTTGTGCAATGACATATATTTATGTTTCCACTTTTCTATTTGAGTAGGTTGCAAGGATTTTTAGTAAAATAAATTACATTGGCCATTGCCATCTTTCACCTATTTCTTTGGTCCCTAGGTACCTAGGCTTGCTAGCATCAACATAATCATGCAAGCATACAAAGTTATATTAATACACTATATTAATAAAAGGGATAATTTTTTTCGTCACTGAAATCTTAAATGAGCACTACATGTAAAAGAAATGGCATATCCAGCTTCTTGATTTATGTTGAAGCACGTGTAGAAAACCATTTATATAGTTCCTATGAATTCTTTAAATGTGTAATTATGAGGCTCTTAGTTTGCTTGAAGGAACAAATAAATGAAAAATTAATTTCTTTATCTATTCCATTAAGTATCATAAGTGTTCATAGTGAATATGGATATGCAACATTGGTTGCCATAACTTAAATTTGTTGATTAAATTAGGAGGCCGATTAAGGTGGCCATAATATATTTGGCCTAATTTTGTATCATCCATGGTGTTATCCATATGGTTTATATGACTAAATGATGGAGGTATCATGTATTTTGTTTATACCTTTGCTATTAATTTTTACAATGAAACTCATATCAATATGAGTTCCTTAGTGGCTTGTAAGAGCAAGTCTAGTTGGAAACCAAAAATTAACTAAGTTATCTTTCTTTCCCTCGAACTTGGAAATGGATTATGTTTGAATTTTAGACATATAAGTTACCATGGATTTAATTTCTTCTCATCTCATTTTCAAAATATATTATATATTATCTGGACTTGTACACTAGGATTTTGTTTCAATTTTAAATATATAAACTATTTCATTGTATATGATCTTATTTTCAAAATAAAGTATACATTATTTGAGTTGTAAATTAAATAATATAATTTTAATAATTGACACTATTTTTGGATGGTTTATATTTTTTTCTTTTAAAAGAAAAAAAAATATTAAATTATTATTTTTTATGAAACACTTTTCATCCTCTATATAATATTAGAATAATGTTCGACTTAGATGAGTTGAAATTGAATGATGATTAGATATATATCTTTTCATGTGATTATATTAAACAATTTTTTTTTCTTGTGAACCATAAATATCAATCCTAGAATAGTATTTTGCACTTGTCCATGTACCCATATGCTTATTTCTTTGTTTCTTAGTATTGGTGTGCATTCTTGCAAGTTGTAGGTATAGCCTCATGCAATATAGTATGCCACCATTCTTTCACTCTTATTCTAGTTAATAAACACGAATTATAGTATTATGGAAAAGTTTTGTCATGACATTATGATGGTTTATTCAGTTTTGTACATTTATGACATGCGTTTCTCCATATAATTATATAATTATTGTGAGAATTTACATGATATATTTTACATAAACTAATATGTAAATAAAAGTTGATTCATATTTTTTTTTTTTTTCAATTTCTTTATCATGGTATGAAAATATTTTTCTCATTATCTATTTAAGATTGTCTGTCTTTATAATTTTTTTCTTTATTCTTCTAAACATTACTATATATTTTACATAAACTAATATGTAAATAAAAGTTGATTCATATTTTTTTATTTTTATTTTCAATTTCTTTATTATGATATGAAAATATTTGTCTCTCATTATCTATTTAAGATTGTTTGTCTTTATAATTTTTGTCTTTATTCTTTTAAACATTACTTCATATATTACATGATAAATCAAAAAATAAATACATTAATATTCTTATAAACTCGAATCAAAGAGCATTGAGTGAAGGTCCCCTTGCCAACTTGAGCAAGGAGAGAAATAATATATGCCTTGGCTCAACCAAAAAATTGCAAAATCTTTACCAAATAAAATTTATATATGTTTTCTATAAATTATACTTTTGTATGTCTTATATATTAAATGGTTACCATTTTCTTTATGCAAAGTGTTTTAGAGAGTAAATACAATTATACTTTTGTATGTCTTATATATTAAATTTTTGAATGTCTTATATATTAAATGGTTACCATTTTCTTTATGCAAAGTGTTTTAGAGAGTAAATACAAATCTTGTGGAGTAGTCTTTTTACATGGTTAGAGGTATCGATGAAGTATCAACAAACTTGGAAAAAAACACGAAGGAGTTAACAATAATATTATAAGTTAATATATATTGGTTATCTTTGTTGAGTATGATGGCTTGGGTATTGGGTATTAATATTTACCTTTATTGGGTTTAGTTGGGTCTCACTACCCCAGGATTCTTTGGAAGAGTGTGTTTGCTTGTGGCTTCTCTTTAGGTGCTTTTAGCGGAGTGCTTATTGGTGTTGCGCTTAGTTGGCCTTAGGTCTTTGATTGTTTGAACTTTACGTTTGTTGCGTTTAGTTCTTATTCTGTAAAGGTGGCTGAAAACACGAAGGAGTTAACAATAATATTATAAGTTAATATATATTGGTTATCTTTGTTGAGTATGATGGCTTGGGTATTGGGTATTAATATTTACCTTTATTGGGTTTAGGTTATCATTGTCTTAGGTTATTATTTATTTATTTTTATTTTTTTGGGTTGATTGTGAACTTTATTTTGCACATTGATTTTTTAGGTTTCCACTGGGTTGTTTTGTTTTATAGATTATTTTTAAATTTCTTTTCTAAAAAGAAATCTAAAAATATTTGTAAATATTTTCTTTTTCTTTTTTTTATTCAATTCCCAAATAAAAACGCATACATTTTTTATATTATATTTTGTGAATTTTTCAATTTCAAATTTATTTTAGCTTTAGTTTTTTTTCAAATAAAAATACACACAATTTTTATATTATATTTTGTGAATTTTTCAATCTCAAATTTGTTAACAAAACAATAGACACTTTTTTCATAAAAACCAGGTATCTTTTAAAAAAAAAAATTCAATGGAAGTCAATTAGAAAAGTTATTTGGCATTACTTATCAAAAGTTATACTAAAACCAACAAATAATAGCAACCTTTTGTTATAATATCAATCAATTATTATTTATTGTATAAAATAAATAGTCAATAAAATTGAAAGGAGATGTGTTAAATAAAAAAATATGTCTATATGGGTCTCACCTTAACATTAAATTCTGAAATTAGAATGTTGCATGTTAAATTATTTATGAAAAATATAATAATTATATAAAAGAAAAATAAAATTAATGAATCTTTTTTATGCCACCTAGGCTAAAATAATCACACATAATTAATAAACTTAATAGTTACAAAGTTTAACATATTACTATAGATTTTATGTGCTTAAATAGAAATATAAGCTCAAGCAATCATCCACTTATCATAATGTTATTAACTTTGTAACTCTTTGACATGATTCGATATTGAATCAATAAACTTTAATATGAATAAGGACCATACAATTATTTTCTCATATTATAAAATAGGATGGTATTTGACTCCACTCTCATTAATTTGGTTTTATAAAATATTCATTTAACATTAATTATGTTCTATTTTTTATTACTATGTTTGAATTTTATAATCATTATTTTGTTCATTTAACATAATCTAAAACATAATCACTAATTTGAAACTAAGTTGTGGATATTGGAAAGAAAACAAAAAGGAAAAAGAAAAAGTATCAATTATTGGAATTACTAATAAAGAAAAATTTAAAAACAAACAAAGATATGGTTCATAATAAATTTTGACACAATGATAACCACAGTGATAATTGAATTTACAAAAAAATGGGACCAATCTCTAATTTTCCTTGAGTATGGATGCATCCAATTCCACCCGGAAGTGGTATACACAACCATCTATGTTGAGTTATAGAGATAGTTTGTTTGAGGTATATACACAGAGGGTTTGTTGGATTTCTCGGGTTTGCAGTGAGGTTGCAAATTATTAATAGGAAATTATTGCATATCACACTGTCTCACAATTACTGAGAGGATTAGTCCCAATGTATCATACAACACCGACATACAATGGAATGTGCTAGGTCTACTAACGACATGAAACTTCACAATTACTATTCATAGGCGTATCACTAATATTGATTATTGACACAAAACCTGGGATGATGTCTTATATTTTCTAAACAAAAACCGCTAATGTCCACTAGACTATGAAACATGGGACAACTAATTTCGAGAAAGGGCATGAAACTTGTATGGATTTCTTATTTTTTGGAAACATATGAATTATTTTATGAAGCTGAATTTTATTATCCATTAAGCAGTATGATACGGATTCTACAAAATGACGTTTTTTTATGGATATATTTGCTCAAAATACGGTGAGAAATTGTTGGTTTCGTAGATTTAAGTGATTATTTCTATAAAATCCAAGAGTCTGGGAGTTTTTCAGCATGTTGAATCCATTTCTACATTCAAAAATAGATTTTGAACAACAAAAAATAGTGATTCTTGAAAATTTATATCGCCAAATTCCCACAAACAAAAAACCATTTCCTAGAATAGCTAGCCAACGCCTTACTATTAATAGTCATCTACCAGTCCCTATATGCCAAATATTGTCACTATAAGAAACTTGCACCAGACACAAAGTATAGGAATAGGTTGAACTGGTGTAAAGTATCAGAATAGGTTAAACTTGTAATAAACAGATTCTAGTTTTAGGTAAAAAGAAATAATATGAATTTGGCTAAAATTTGAGAAGTAGCTTAAATTTTACATATTGAAGTTTTATGTGTCTTAAAATTTAACTTATCAAATTCCAACCAAATTCCAACTAGGAAAAAATGTTATTAATCCATGGTTCAACATTCACTTCTTATTTTTCGACAACACAGGTATTCCAAAAGAGGAGGAACACCTTCAATAACCACTCACATAACTAGATCAAAGATCAACACACCGATGTTTTCACGTGGTAAAACCCCTACGGGGAAACATCCATGGCCCCAACCAACGCAGCCACTTGGAGCGGTTTATTAATGAAAAGAAAAAGATTACAAAGAGATTTGACAAGAGAGTTTTTCATAATCGATCATCGGCAAATGACCCTCCATGCTCTTTAAATAGAGATCATGGACCAATCAAGTGTTAAGCCACAGATCAATGGCCGTTAAGATCAAGGAGTATGAATAGTCAGATCACTCTATGTTGGGAACATATCGTGACCATCGGATTCCTAACTACAAATGCATACTAATGCATACTAAATAAACACACTAAGAAACACACTAAGAAACACACTTTTACCTAATGACATATTAGACCAAGTAGATCTTAACTAACTCCTAAGTGTCTAAATATCCTAACATCCCCCCTTAAGAACAACTTGGGATAGGATTGAAGGATTTACAATAGTGACACAATAGGAGAAGGAAGGAGGCATTAGAGCATATCCCCCCTTAATGAAAACTTCCTGAACTCCTAACATAGATCAAAGTTTGGAAAACTTCGCTTCTGTAAGAGACTTTGTGAAAATGTCTGCAACTTGATCTTCTGTAGGGAAAAAAAGCACTTCAATAACTTGATCATGAATTAACTTTCTGATGAAGTGCATGTGTAGCTCGATGTGTTTGCTACGCTGATGTTGAACTGGGTCTTTGGCAAGCTTGATGGTACTCTGATTGTCACACCAAAGGCTGGTCAGATGCTGGTGCTAGAATCCAAACTTTGAAATGATATGTTGAAGCCACAGGGATTCCTAACTTGCATTTGCCACTGCTCGGTACTCTGCTTCTATTGAAGAAAGTCCAATAGCCTGTTGTTTCTTACAGGCCCAAGTGACAAGTCCAAAACCAAGGCTGAAAAGATAACTTGCAGTAGACTTCTGATCATCAGGGTCGCTGACCCAATCTAAATCAATGAAACCAACCAATAAAGGATTCCCCCCTGGATTGTAATGTATCCCGAACTGAACTATACCACGAACATAGTGAAGTATCCTTTTGGCTGCTTTCCAATGGCTTTCATGGGGTGTTTGCATATACTGGGAAACAAGACCAACAAGAAAGGAAATATCAGGATGGGTATGAGTCAAGTATAAGAGGCTACCAACTAACTAACAGTACAGGGTGGCATCAACTTCAGGAGAAGTACAGGTGGCAATAAGCTTGACTCTAGATTGGAAGGGAGAAGGGGTTGGTTTACAATCATCCATGTGAAAGTGACGAAGAAGGTCACAAGCATACTTAGACTGGGAAATAAAAATTCCTTCATTGGTTTGAAAAACTTGGAGGCCAAGGAAATAGCTTAAAAATCCTAAGTCTGTCATTTCAAATTTCTTCTTAAGGCTGCTTTTCACATGGTTTAAAAGTTTTGAGACACTACCAGTAAGGATAAGGTCATCAACATAAAGGATAAGGATTATGAGATGACTTCCTACTTTCTTGGTATAGACATTAGGATCCAAAAGACATCTAGAGAATCCAGTGGCAATAAGAAAGGTGTCCATTTTGGCATACCAAGCTCGGGGAGCTTTCTTGAGACCATAAAGAGATTTCTTAAGGCGACAAACAAGGCTAGATTCATTCTAGACATAGCCAGGAGGTTGTTCCATGTATATTATTTCTTGCAAATATCCATGCAAGAAGGTAGATTTAACATCCATCTGATGGACCTCCCATTTATGTGAGGCAGCAAGGGAAAGAACAAGGTGGATGGAATTCATTTTGGCTACAGGGGCAAAGGTTTCATGATAGTCAATTCCTTCAACTTGGGAAAATCCTTTGGCAACTAAACGAGTCTTGTGTATTTCAACACTTCCATCTGATGCATACTTAGTTCTGTAGACCCATTTACATTTGACAAGTTTTCTTCCTTTTGGAAGAGGTACAATATCCCAAGTATTGTTTTCCATTAAAGAATGATACTCTTCATTCATTGTTGTATCCCAATCTGCATGACCTGAAGCTTCTACAAATGTCTCTGGATCATGAGTTTCTAAAACTTGATCTAAAAGAGAAGAGGCTCCCTGGAACTGTGAACATGTTCGACGTTGATCTGAAGGATCATCGACAAGATCACTAGCTGCTTCTCATGTTGAACAGACCCATCTAGGAAGTGATGAAGCTGGTGTTGGTTCAGGTTCAAAGGACTCATCTGGAGGAGGGTGAGAAGGCAGAGGTGGATTTTCATCCTCACTGTCATCATCTAAAGAAGAAATGATATCCGAAGAAGGAACAAATGCTAAATATGGCTCACAGGATGAAGAAGGCATAATCGTTGAATTCGGCTCGGAGGCCAAAAAAGGCACAAATGCTAAATTAGGCTCCTAGGCCAAGAGATTTTCATCAAATTTAACATCTCTTCTAATAATAATTTCATTACAATGTGATTGAAGAAGTCTGTAACCTTTGACATCCTCAAAATAACCAACAAATATACACTTCTCACTTTTAGGCTACAATGCTTTCCTTTTCTCATCAGGAATGTGATCCCATGCTATACTACCAAATACACAGAAGTCACTTACATTTGGTTTAACTTTACTCCAAGATTCTTCTTGTGTTATATTTTTAAGATCCTTTGTGGGAGTGTGATTTACTATGTAATTTGCACAGTTGATGGCTTCCTCCCAATACTTTAGACTTAATCCCTTAGATTGGATCATACAATTAACCATTTCTTTTAATGTGTGGTTCTTTCTCTCAGCAACACCATTTTGTTGTGGTGTATATGGAATAGTGTGTTGCATTTGGATTCCCTGTGTAGTGTAGTAATTTTTAAAATTATTGTTCACATATTTGCCTCCATTATCTGTTCTTAACCTTTGAATTTCATGGCTAGATTGATTTTCTACAAGGGCCTGGTAGGCCAAAAACTTGTCAAAAAATTATCTCTTAAGTTTTAAGAAGTAAACCCAAGTACGCCTGCAAAAGTCATCAATGAAAGTTAAGAAATACTTGCACCCAGAAAAAGAAGGAGAAGAAAGCGGACCACACAAATCACTGTGAACAAGTTGCAAAGGACCCGAGGCATGCCAAGAGGCATGTTTTTCAAAACTGTCCCGATGATGTTTGCTGAGAACACAATTGACACAAACACCATCTCTGCATGAAACAAGAGGAAGACCAGTCACGATCTGTTGATTACGTAGTTGTTGCAATGAGTGATAGTTTAGATGACCAAACCGCTCATGCCAAAGTTTGCTCAAGTCATCACTATGAGCAACAAAAACTGATGAAAAAGATGATGACCCAAAGTTGTCAAACTTGTACAACCTAGTAATCTCATCAGAAATCGCAGTTGCAAGAACATGATTAGGATCTTTTAGATCCTTGATTACAACTTGGTGAGGTGAAAACTCTACGGTTTTACCTTCACTTGAATGAGTGATTTGATATACTGATATAAGGTTACAAGAAAGACTTGGAACACATAAGACATCATTGAAATGGCCATTTTCTACTTGTACTGTTCCAGATCCTTCAACACTAAGAGATCTATCAACACCAACAAATATTTTCTTGGTGTTACATTCATTTAGAGTAGAAAATATGTCTCTATCCTTAGGCATATGATAAGATGCTCCAAAATCAATAAGCCACTTATCAGAAGTAGAAGTAGAAGGAGTATTGAAGGAGAAACCAGAAGCAGAAAGTGCATGTCCATGAGAAGAAGAAGAAGAAGCAGAATCAATACTGATGTTGTGCTTCTTCATCACTGCTTCTAAAGCTGCCATCTTCTTGAAATATTTGGACTCATCATGACCATCTTTATCACAAAAGTTGCAATGTTTGTTAGTATTCTTATTTTTATATTTTTCTCCTTTGTCACCATTAGGATCTGAAGCTGTCTGAGCAGGTTTGGGACCTTTATATTGCTTGTTGTTGTAGCAAGGATGTTGCTTCTTGGGATACTTGGGTTTATCTTTCTGCTGGGCAACTAAGGCTTTGTTAGAGGTACCTGCAGTGCTAATCACTCCAAGTTGTACAAGCTTATCTTCCTCTCTAATCTAAGAAGAACAAAATGACTCAAGAGTGGGCTTTTCATAAGCTTTCCCTAGAGCCTCTCTCATGGCATAAAATGTAGATATAAACAAAAAATATGCACTACCTAGCTTAGAAAGAATAGGATAGATGCAATGCTCTTCCTCCATTTTTATCTTACATTCTTCACATAAAATTCTGAGTGTTTTAAACTTAGATAAATAGTCTCTAAGGCAAGAAAAATCACTTGGACTCAAGGTCAATATTTGATTTTCTAAATATTGTGCTCAAATAATATTGAGTTTACCAAACACAGATTCAATCTTGTCCCAAGCTTCTTTGGGGTCATCAATTTCTTGAAGGTGGTACCTTAAATCAAGAGAGATGGACATTCTGATTAGTCTTCATGCTTCGCCATTCCTATTATCCCACTTGGATTTTTTATCATCATCAGTGGGTGGTTTTTCCTTTCCTAAGGTAATTCGGTACAAACCTTTACTTCTTAATAAATCTTCCATATGAGATTTTCATTGGAAGTAGTTGTTGTTGGTAAGAAAGGCATTACTTGTAGAAGACATATTAAATATGTAGATAATATGGACTTAAAAACTGAAACTAATGATCTAGATGGAAATATATCGAAAAATTATGCGGTTTTAAAAAAAACGTCATTGAAAACAGACTTCCGATGTGAGAGTTATGCCCTTTTAAAAGAAAAGGCATAAGTAGTAACCAACTGACCACGCGATAGTGTAAGTTGCTTTATGAAGTGACCCAATTTTATAAAGAGAAGTGGGGATCATTGTTACAATGAATTTAATTTATAATAGAAAAGATGCAGCAAAATAAATAACTCTAAAATAAAATATTAAAGCTACTTATAGTGATTCACTTTTATACTTGAAGTGAAATACACTTTACAATTTTAGCATGAGCTTTTTCAAAAAGATAACAAAAGAGAGACTTGAACTCAAGACCTTTTACTTAATAAGGAAATTTTTAACCAAATGGTCTAAAAAAACATATTGTAATGTTCAGAAGGAGGATTGGGGTTGTTGTTGTTGTTATGGAAGATGGCCTTAGAGAGTGTGCTAAAAAAAACTCTTTTCACACAAGAAAACAATTTCGCTTCTTGATGACAACAAGGGTTAGATCTCGGTTAGCTTACTTGGAAGATGCACCTTTTCCTATCTGTTTATGATTTTCCGAGATCGCACAGGGCGTAGGGAAAAGAGAATATGTAGATCTAAAAGAGTAGAAACCCAGAAATAAAAAAATACAAACCTAAATAAAATAAAAATAAAACTTTGTAGAAATTAAAAAAATGCATATTCAGGCATTATACCTCTGGATCTTACTGTAATGGTCGTATCTTGGGAAAACAAAAACCTTTTCGAGTGAAATGAAAATTGTTCCTAAATAAAATGAGTGCTCCGGACGCAATGAAACAGCCCTCTCAGCCCATAAATGTATGTAAATGCTAAAAAATGGAGATGAGGCAACTTGGCTTCACGATCTCGATCTACAATAGGAGTGGGTCTTCAAACAAGGTTTGATACCATGTTCAAAAACATAGGTATTCCAATAGAGGAAGAACACCTCCAGTAACCACTCACATAACCAGCTCAAAGATCAACACACCGATTTGTTCACATGGTAAAACCCCTACGGGGAAACATCCACGGCCCCAGTCAACGCGGCCACTTGAAGCAGTTTATTAATGAAAAGAAAAAGATTACAGAGAGATTTTACAAGATAGTTTCTCACAATCGATCATTGACAAATGACCCTCCATGCTCTTTAAATAGAGATCATGGACCAATCGGATGCTAAGCCATGAATCAATGGTTGTCAAGATCGAGGAGAGTATGAACCATTGGATCACTCTATGTCGGGAACATATCGTGACCGTCGGATTTCCTAACTACAAATGCATACTAATGCATACTAAAGAAACACACTAAGAAACACACTTTTACCTAACGACATATTAGACCAAGTAGATATTAAATAACTCCTAAGTGTCTAAATATCCTAACACTTATTATAAGAAGCTTGATACCAACCCATTATATTTAAACTTAACCAAAGTTTGAGTTTATTACAAGCTTCATAAATTTACAAAAATTAAGAAATGTGGTTTCCGAGTTCATGTTATTGGTAAAAAGGATTGAAGTCTTATTGCTCGATCAACATGGATATATGGTGAGATTTAATATGAATGATAGAGTCTTTACTATAGTCAAGAGACTGTGGCTCTCTGAGATGTAATAAATAACATTGATCTTCCTGGAGCTGATGGCTTGTGAGCATGTCTTTGCTGAAAATTTTGCAATGGAGGGATTTTGTGCAGTCGAGGAAATCAAAGATTCTCACAATTATGCAGTGCATTCAAGGGATTCTATGTAATCAAGTAAATAGAAACAATGGTGTTGTTATTTTCAATTTCGACCATGTTTCACCAAATACATTGGTCTCAAACACCATGCTCCACAATGATAGTGGTCTTCTCCTCCTGCTTCACAAAAAACTACAAATTCATATACAAATCCATCAACACACCATCAAGAGGGCTCAAAGATGGGTTTTCACTACCTTAATTTCGTTCCTTGCTGCTCTTCCTTCTACTTCATCTTCTCCACCACTACCACTAGACATCTCCCTCATTCGTGAGGGAGTGCTAATGCTCCTTCTACTTCTCCACGACTACAATGTTACAAAAACACAACACCAACATTACAACCACACAACTTCATGTAGAAAAAATTTGTAAGTTGTCTTGAGAGAAAGACTAACCTGGCCTACTTCCCTGATCACAATTACCTTCTATCTCCTTCATATCCATTGTCCACTGCAATATATTCTACCCATGCAGTAAAATATCTTATCGATGGACATCACTTATTAGTATTCAAAATCCAGTTAATTAATTTTACCTTTAAGTCCTTCAATCTTTTCCTAATCCCTTCTCTTTCTTTGATCATTCTTAATCACCAATATTTTCACTACTATTATATGGAAACGAGTCATTGTCATCAATGATTGAGTTTCATAATTGAAATATAAAAATATTAGATGATTTTACATTATAGGGCATGATCCAACATAAACATTAGACAATTTTACATTACTGGTGTTGGTGTGCAGTGGGAAGATCCAGGGTTCAACATTAATTCACCAACAAAACCCTAAAATATCTGCCCTTTCGGCATGACCCGCAAGCAGGTGAAGTCTCACCCGAGGTATCTATGGGGACTATAGGAACCAAATTTATAATAGATGCATAATAACATAAGTAAATCATATGCACACAATACACAAAACAAACAAACACATCATAACATAATACAAAGACACCATATTTAACGTGGTTCACCCAAGATGGGATACATCCATAATGACCGACTTCTTACAAGTGGTTCACCCGAGATATTTTCCTTTTCTTTCAATTCTTGCGCCAAAATTTTGTGTGTCGTCTGCACAATAATAGGGTTCTTCAACTTATTTGCATTATCCTGCACTACTTGCTTCAATATGCCCTACAATGTCACAAGTTATTTTGTCACTTTGAAGGCTTCTTCATGTAGTGGATCCAACTTCTGTGCAAGATTCTATTGTTTTGTTTTGATTTATTTATCTCTTGGTTCAATTGTTTGTTCTCAATAATTGAAATCATCTACTCTATTGGTGGCAAAGAATTCATTGTATCTCTAATCTTCTGCACCTTCTCATGTGCATTCTATCACCTTTTTTCCAATGCTTGTATCTCTGCATTCTCAAGAAACCAAGTCCATACTTGTGTTCTTTCTTCATACAACTTCATACATTCTTCAGCCAAAATATTAATGCTTTCCATTGTCATTGTAGTTGTCTTCTCCCTTTTCTCTCTTTCTTTGGGTGGAGTAATTGGTGTTGTGCATTCTTCCAAGTCAACAATATTCAGGTGAAACCCTTGAATAGCTTCATTGATCTTCATCACTTTCCATTCCAATGGAATATCTACCTCCATTGGTTTCTCTCAGAAGTTACTGTATACTTATTGCATTAAATTTTTCAACCTTCCTTCTCTCTGTTCATCCTCGTCCCACTCTTTCACTAGTATATTATATTTTGCATGTAGTGTTGCATTGTCCTCATTCACTTTAGCTAGCTCCATCATAGTCGACTCCGTACGCAACTAAATTTCTGGTGTTACACTTGATTGTAAGATATGTAACACGTTCATAGGTAGTCGTGACAACACTAAGTCAATATGACTTAGTGCCTGTGCATGCTCCTACATCTCTAATGATGGGAACTTTAATGCCTCTACTGCTATCTTCCTTACTCTATCTCTACTGATGTTGTTGATGGTTGTGATGTCATCAATTGTGACTCTGTGTTCTTGGCTATACTCTCAGTCTATTCTTCTTTTCTCATTTTGACTGGTGGTATCCTACTTGCCTCCAAAAGTTGGGGTAGTGTCATTATTTGTTCCTGCACAGTCGTATGCATCTACTACTATTTTTGCATGGCTCGTAGAAATCCTTCTTTTGTTACTTCCTTCACTTGATATATGATTTTCTCTAAGTCCTCAGTTAAATAATGGATCACTACTTTCTTGAAGGATTTCCTCTTCTTATGCTTGTGCATTGATTGCTCCTTCAGATGTTCCTTCCTCTTTTCTCCAATGGGCAGTGGGATTTCTTGAATGTCACCTCCACCATTTCTTTGTTATTATTCTTCTTCTTCTTGATCCTTTTATAGTTGTGTCTCGTGTTTCATTTTCTCTGTCACTGGGGTTCTCCACTCTTCATACCATTCGTTTACTATTTGGTTGATTTCTTGCTCTATCACCCTCTAATGTGTTGACAACCATTGTTGATTAGATTCTTCTTTTTCTGAATATACATATGGTGTTTCCCTGCCTTAAATCACAGAATGTCCTTATAAGCTTCAACTATCTGTGGTTGAATGCACGACGTGTCTTCAATGCATTGTTGAATAGTCTCCTTATAGACATAGAAATTTATATTATTGTCCAACTGTCTATTCTTATGTGTGATATGCCACAATAACACATATCTTGCTGCCAAGAATGGTTTATGCATTCTTTCCAGGAACTACGTCTCTTTTGTCTCCCTCCAAGTAGTCAATGATATCAAAATTAATAACCATGAATAATGTAACTAATGTTCCTTTCTCATATTCCTCCTTGTAGTCCATTAAAAATTAATTCATGAGAAATGTTGACTAGTTCATCATCACTCCTGCTACAAATTTCTCTGTTGCTTCTATGACTCCCACTAGCACCTAGTCCTTGCAACATTTTCTTAGTTTATTATATTCCAACACCTGTGTCACAAATCTTATGGTATCCTCATTGATACTTGCAACGTATAGTCCACACACTCTATTGAATGTGTCATATTTTTACTTCATTCTTTCTGCTAAGGCTTTTTCCTACATCTTATTTGTGAACAATGGTAGAGGGTCTTCCCCTACTGATGGAAATCCTGTAATTTGTGAAATCAAGTATCTGTCGATCGAAATTTCTCTATCCAACCATAAAAACCCTCCATGGACGCAACTTAGCAATAATTTGACACAAATGTTTATCTCTACACTCTTGCCAAAATGGGGTATCTCCATCATATTTAGTATTCATGTTTGATGCAAACCTTTCACTCATTCCTGCACCTCAATTGTGATTAGAGGTGATCTCGGGTTCATTCCCATGTGAAAATAATTATGTGGTGCTAACTCTAGAAACTTTTTTAAATATTCCAGGTCGTAGTCTGAATACCTCAGGTTCCCTATTGCACCTAACATATCTCCCTTGACAGTGACCCTGGGTGGAATCACTAGTATAACCATGTCATACTTCACCTCCTTCTATAGTCTGACTTTTTTTTTTTGTTGGATTTCTTAGTGGCACATATGCTATGGGAAAGTTGATTGGATCGAATGCTTGAACAATTTCTTTTTGTACTGGTGCTACTGTCTACTTACTACGCGAATTATTCATTCCCGATGTGGACAGTCCTGCCTTTGGTGCTGCCATAGCTCTTTGTACCTTGATTTAGCCTACAACACACTTGGATCTCTCTTTCACAAGCTTTGGATCTCATATGGCTCTTTGTTATGTCGAATGTGCATGCAACAATAACCTCTTCTCATCGCCCTTGCTATACTTTTATAGATTGCTGCCAACTGTTATCTTCCTCTTCACAACGAAACCTGTAGTCCCATACGATTGTACTCACAATCAATTCCTGCCATATTATGCATCAAATTTAGATTATTTGGTGGATCATAGTCTATATTTTCCATCCTGTCAAGATCTTCATCACTAGTTTTCATTTATGACTACTATTGGGCCCTTCATTTTTAGATTTAAAGTTGTGCAAGAAGGACTATAGTCCCAGTTTTGGTTTAGCACGGGTTGCACAAGATACAATAGAATATGGACAGTAGAGCGAGGAAAAGTAACAGAAATTAGTTACTGAAAAGGACAACACAATGACAACAAGGAAAAAACAGTTGCAACAGAACAAGAAAGCATGCAAACCCAAAGCCAGAAGATCCTACTCAACTTATATATAAGAGATGTATACGATTCTAAAAGGGTTCTTCTTGTTCTTGTTGTTGGGTATTGTTGATAGGTTGGGTTTTGATGTTGTTAGTCATATGTTGTTGGGTTTTAGTTGAGAAAAGGTTCTGTATATGTAATCTGTATACAATTTTAGGTAGATTGAGCTCTATGACCTGAGTCCAGAGCTAGAAGTCTATAACAGAGTCTTACTTTGTATCTTGTAGGTTGTATTTGATAAGTTATGATGATAATATATACAGAAGGATCCAAAATTTTGAGATATGATGTGTCATTATGTGTTTATGCTTATGAATTATATCTTTATAGTAATCCTTTGTGTTTGATAAGTTGGATATGATGCTTCTGTGTATGAATTATTTCACAATTTAATTATATTTAGTTCCTATGTGTATGAGCTCTGATCTATTATGTGGTTAGCCTATCTTGCACAATATCATGGTGAATCTTGAAGGTTCTAGGAACCCACCTAAGTATTCTCCTTTCCATTCCCTATCCTTTTGTCTTGGTTACACTTCATGTGAGACTTCTTCTCTTCGGAGGAGATGAAAATGCCAACTCTCTAGAATACACGGTACCTTTAGTTGGTAACCTGAGAAGGACCATGGTCTAATCAATTCCATGCCAAAAAATGGTTTTGTTGCCAGGACTTGCGTTAAAATGGAATCTTTAGGGAGAATGCTTCTATGGATTAACAGATCTAATATTGACCAATGGTGGGAGATAAATTGTGACACCTTCATATGGAAAGAAGAGGAGCTGAGAATAAAATCTATTAAAGATACATGTGAGGTAGTCTTTTACTTAGAAAGATCGAGTGATCGGTATGAGATATTATGGGTTAAGTTCCCAGAATAACTTTTCCACTGGATATATAGGCTCCAAGAAGCTCCAGAATTCCAAGAATGAGTCAAGATGACCTATACTTGGGATAAAAAAAATATTGCAACACTTCATTGGTTGGATTGTCCAGTCATGCAAGTGATTTATTTCTAGGTCAATACCACATTAGAAGGATACATAATTGAGTTTGTAGTTGAGAATCACCAATATTTTTCACGATAAAAAGTGGATTTCAGGAAAGACACAAGGGGAAGTTTGTTGAGATAAATCCTCCTGTGGATAAGGTTTTATTTATGGAAGAGGCGATGGCAAGTATGTTCCCAACCGAGATGGCATCTTAAACACCCTTTCTTTGGGTAGGGCGAGTTTAGGGTGGATTCATGGCCTAAGAGAGGGCAGAGGGTTCTTTGAAAAAGGAAAGAACAATAAATGGACTCAAGAGATGAGAGAGCCTTGAAAAGAGATGCCATAGTTGAGAAGTGGTGTCACAGTAAGATAAATAAAGCATGAAAATAGTCTGAGAATTTGCAGAAAGAAGTCGGACCCAGAGAAGTAGAGGAAGGACATATGGAAGAGTTGCAAAAGATGAGAAGATAGGAGAGACTGGCCAGTCAAATATTAAGTGAAAGAGAAGCATAGAGAGAAAGAATTCCCCAAGAGGGTGGACAAGAAGGAGAAGGTGTAGAACAAAGGGAGAAGGAATTAAACATGGATCTTGAAGAGGAAAGAGAAGATTTATCCCTGGTTCCAGTAAAGATTGAGAATCTGGCTGAAGATACCACTCTAGAGGAAGAGAACGATACCCCACAGATCAAAGAAACCGAATCTGAAGCCACGGGCGCCAACCAAGAATGACCCATACCCCAAGTGTCTTCTATACAAGTGGTAAATTCGATACTACCTTCTTATGCTAATTTTTTTCTAGTACAACTAGTTAGTCTGTCACAACCAGGAAGTGTGAGTACATGGATGATATTGGGATCCCCTGGTAGGTTGCAGCCAAGACCGTTAGGTTTTGATTTTGATAGGAGAAACAAGATTAGCAATAGCTGGTAACGTGGGAGGTTTGATTGCTCGATACCCAAAATTCTAGGGTAAATGAGACAAAGATGTTGAGTAGCATTGGTTCTTGTGTGAAGCAATCTGGAGCTCCATAGGGACTCCAGATGAAAATAAATTGGTTGATTTCTAGACTACCTTGAGAGGCCATGCTATCAAATGGTATATGGAGGTTATTGATCCAAGAGTGCAAGGAATGCAAGGTCAATCATTCACACCTAACCAAGTACATACAAGGTTCATAGTGGAGTTTAAGCTACCTCAGTCAGAATAACCAGCTCTATCTTAGTTACACGAGATTCAACAAAGGGAAGGTGAATCGACCTGGGAATATAGCCATAATTTTAAAGATGCTATAGGAAGGTTAGCACATCCAATTCATGAGGAACATCAAAGACAATGGTATATTAAGGGATTGCTACCTCTGACATGGATTTCGTTAACGCAACAACGAATAGCCACTTTGATAGATTCCTTGGAGAAATCAATAAAAAATGAAGCTATGGCAGGATATCCGAGGATCCTGAAAGTGACCAAACCCCCAACAGATGAAAATTTGGTGCAACTACAAGGGAAAATATCAATGCTTACCTAAAATATTCAAGAATTGACGATACCTAGACTATGATCACCGTAGGTCTAGTGTACCGTATGTTACACAGAAGGAAATCTGGTGAAAAAATGTCCACAAATGAGGGGAATGGGACCTCCTCAAAATCCGATGGGACCCTCACCAAAACCCACATGAGGATTTAGGCAAGTATATGCGAATTTACCATTCCATAACCCCACCCCATATCATGCTTTTCCAGGTAGCCAAGCAATGCCAGTATTTGAGTATTGTGAGATTTGTTGAATCCATAAGCATGGGTCAAGATAGTTCCCATTATTTAGAAGTATTCAACAATACCAAATATTGTACATTGTGAGTTTTGCGCATCTACCACACATACCACTAATCAATGTATAGTGTTGGATGCACTTGCAGACAAGTTGGATCAAACAACATTCAGGGTGAATGAAACCCCTCAGGGACCGTGAAGAGGTTGAGGAGGTGGAGCAGGAGGAGACTTTAGAGGAGGAAGAACCGAGGGAAGAGGACCAAGTAGATGATACAACTGTGATGAGAAAATCCATATGGATAGATACTGGCCTGATCCGAGGTGACCATGGTGCTCTCATTGCAGAACCAATGGGAATGCAACTTAAGGATTCCCATAACTAATTGCAAAATGGAAAGATCGGGTACGTCAACGAGGAACTAACCTGATCAGTTCAGAAATCAAGAGAGTTATTAGAGTACAATTTCCCAAACTTGATATAGTCACTCGAGGAGGGGAAACGACTAGAGTTGATGTTGATAATTTACCTCAGATCCAGAAAGAAACACCTAAGGAAGACAAGTATGATCCTCTAAAGCATAAGTTGTTCTTTAAAAATGCCATAGAACTATTTCAGAATATCCCTATCCCTGAGATGAAAGAGAAACCCCCTCAGACTATTGTTTACTCTAAGATTGTGCAAGTACCTTCTTCAACCCCTACACCCAGAAACCCGGTAGTCATGCTGAGACAATCTGAGAAACCATAAAATGTAGTCAATCTTTGGTTTCAGTTATTTTATGATATTCTTGGGAATGACCACTTAATAGAAAAGTTGTGCAATGCGCTATTTTTATTTCTAGAGAATGATGAATCCACAGAAGCAATAATAAGGACTAATCTTCCTGAGAAGAGTACTCAAAGAGTGCAGAGAAGGAAAGTACAAACTGGAAAAGCGTTTAGACTAGTAGCCCAGCTAGACAAGTTCGATATTAAGGATGTTATGTTAGATCTAGGATATTATGTTTACATACTTACTAAAAAGATGAGAAGCCTTAGGAAAACCCCAGTTGATATACTCCCCAATCCAGCTAAGAATGGCCAACAAATATTGTATTTTCCCAATAGGAATACTGGAGAATGTGGAAATAGATGTTGCAGGAGTGAAGGTTGTAGCTGATTTTGAGGTGATAGAAATCATGGGGGATAAGGACCCTTATCCTTCCCTACTTGGTATTGATTGTGCATATGACAACTATGCGTTGATTAACCTAAATAAATATACTATGACATTTGAGGTAGACAAAATCAAATTAGTTCCACCCTTGGATCCGTATGTAGGCCCTCGATATATAGAACCAATGGATAACAATATGGAGGGAGAAGACTTGGATCGATTGTACACTATAAAAGAAGGAAGAAGATAAGATTACATAAATCCTTATGCTAATGGATCATTCAGTTGGAGGAGTATACAATCAACAAACAAAGATTCAGAACTGACATTTCACAGTTGGAAACAAGGCTCATACAAAATATTCTCAATAAGATGTGCAACTTTCAGGGCAATTAGATGGGCTGGAACTGAGGTCAGAGAACACCCAATATATGATGGTACCTCAGGACGTGACATTTTTCTTCTCAACATGGAAGAAAAGGTAGTGGAGGATGAAAGGATATTAGTACTGGATTTATCCCTCCACAACACCCTTGCTAGATGGTGGTCCAATCATAAAACCTTAGTTGAAAATTGGGACGATGTAATTCAAGATATCAAATACAGATTTCAATATAAGGAGAAGTCGAAGTTGCACAACTGTTCAATGGAGAGTCTAATCCTAAAGAACATATTGAAAAATGCGTGACACAGTGGCAAGTTGCAAAAATACCATGTCTCTTTTGGGTTCAAGTATTTCCCCACTCACTGGGTCCAATACCGAAAGCTTGGTTCATGCATGGAGAAACCAGAAGACAGAACAACGACTGACAAATGATGGTAGGTCAGTTTTGCAAGGACTTCTCGTTTACAAGTACCCTGAGCTTGAAGTAGTTCTGCAAAGAATCAAAGAATTTCTTTTTACAGAAAATAGTAAACATAAATCAGACCTAGTGATATGTGGAAAGCATAGCCGAGAACTTTAGACTAATGTTCACCTAACATTGTACAAGAGGCCTATATAATTCTATAAGACTGAGAAGGATTTGGAAATCCCATATGATTTAGAAGAATTGAGAAAATTAGCCATTAAAGAGATAGAAGAGAACAAAGAAATCCATAACATCATACCTAGTCAAACTGATGGTACTTATAATGACCCATTGAAGTTGCGGAAAGTCAATATAGGGACCACATAGCAACCTAAGATAGATATGGTGGGATATTACTGGGATGAGAAAACTAGTCAATAAATACAAATTTTGTTGCGAGAATATGAGGATTTGTTCCCAAAGACATTTTCAGAGTTAAAAGGGATTAAAGGAGTTACGAGAGAGATGAAAATTGAATTAAAACTAGGATAAAATCATGTGAGGTATAGACCATACCGCCTTAACCCCTAAGTGAAAGACACGGCTAAGAGGGAAATAGACAAGATGTTGAAAGTTGGACTTATTTTTGAAGTGGAAGAAGAAAAATGGGTCAGGCCAATAGTCATCCAGAGCAATAAAGGCATAGAGGATATTAGGGTTTGTGTAGACTACAAAATCCTTAACTTCGCTTATGTGCATGAACCTTTTCCAACACCTTTTACTGATGAGGTGCTAGAACAGGTTGCAGGGAAATAATCTTACTCATTTATAGATGGATTTTTGGGGTATCACCAAGTAAGGATTGTTAAAGAGGACAAAAAGAAGACCACATTCATAAGAAAATGGGGGTCATTTGCATACAATGTGATGCCATTCGACCTTAAGAACGCCCTTTCATTTTTCTCTAGGATTCTGATAGCATCTTTCCGAGAATTTATTCACAAGTTTATAGAAGTCTATATGGATGATTGGACAGTATATAGTCTTCTCAAGGAACATGTAGTGCTAATACGTCTCATGTTTGATAGATGTAGAGAATTGAAGATATCTTTGAACCTCCAAAAGTGTATCTTTTGTGTGCCACATGGAAATTGTTTGGGCCACATAGTATGCCAAGAGGGAGTGTTGGTAGACTCAACCAAGTTGCAGTTATTGTGAACATTTCTCCACCTATGAGTGATAAGCATTTGCGCTCCATGTTGGGGCACATGGTACTATTGTAGGTTTATCATAAGATATAAAAATATCACTGCACCTCTAGAAAATCTACTAAAGAAGGCCGAAGTGTTCCAATGGACCCCAGAATGTGATAAAGAATTAGAGACGCTAAAGGATAAGCTCAACACAACACGCATTATTATATTTCCAAATTGGGAAAATGAATTTCACCTCCACGAAGATGCTTCAAGTATTGCCTTGGGAGCCATCTTAGTGCAATCAGGAGATGGAGCCATGGATCATCCTATCTATTTTGCGAGCAGGAAGTTGTCGCAATATGAGCGAAACTATAAAATAATAGAATGGGAGGGTTTAACTATGATTTATGCTTTGCAGAAGTTTAGAAATTATTTGTTAGGTTCTCATTTTAAGTTTTTTACTGATCATTCTGCATTAAAATATCTAGTTAACAAACCTGTGTTGGAAGGGAGAATTTGTAGATGGTTTCTACTATTCCATGAATTTTCTTTTGAAGTGATCATTAAGAGTGGAAGATGTAATGTAGGGCTTGAGCACCTGTCTATATTAGAGTCATGAGAAAGTGGTGGAGAAGTCGATGATCAACTCCCTGATGAAGACCTGTTCTGGGTTAAGTCCATACCAAAATACCTGGAAGACATAACAGTCTTCTTAAGTACATGAGCCTTCCAAGAAACATACTCCGCAACCCAGAAACACCATATGGTGGTTAGAGAAGAAGACTATCACTTGATTCTAGGGAAAGTTTATAAATTGGGACTAGATAGTATCCTCAGGAGATGTGTCTTGGGTCATGAAAGACGTGATATAATGTGGAAGTGCCACAGTGGAGTTGCGGGAGGTCATGTGGGAGGAAAGGCCATTGCACAAAATTTCCTCCAAGCTATACTATGGTGATCCAAGCTCTTCAAGGATGCAAAGGCATATGATAGATCATGTGATGTTTATCAAAGAGTGGGTAAGCCATCATGACGAGATGAATTAACACTTCAACCAGTTAGAGATTTACAAGATTTTGAGAAGTGGGTGGTTGACTTCATTGGGCCGATCAACCCCATAGCTATGCATTCAAAGGCTAGGGACATTATTAACACAAATTAATACCTTACACATTGGGATGAGGAAGCATTTGTTCAGGATCGTTCGACCGATACTACTGCTAGGTTCATTTTTGAAAATATTTTCACTCGATTTGGATGTCCTAGGAGTCTCACCAATGATCAGGGAGCTCATTTTATCAGTAGTACCATAGAAAATATTACAACAGAGTTCCTGATCCAACATCATAAAAATATCTCCTACCACCCACAAGCAAATGGATCAGTAGAGGCATTTAACACGATTTTAGAGAGAGGGTTAACAAAGGTTCATTTCGCAAACAAGGAAGATTGGGATGATAGAGTTCTAACAATACTATGGGATTATAGGAGAACCACAAAGAAACTCCACAAGTACACTCCATTTAATCTACTTTATGGGAAAGAGGTTGTGGTGCTTGCAAAATTCATTACTCCAAGTTTGTACATTCCATAGATCACACACATGTCAGAGGAAGAATCAGTTGCACAGAGGATCATGGAGTTACAAGAACTTGGAGAGATCATGTTTTTAGAAAAATTTCATCAGTTAGTTGAGAAAGCAAGGCATAAAGCTTGGAACGACAGACACATTAAGACTAAAGTATTTGCACAAGGAGACAAGGTCCTACTCTATGAAGGTTGGTACCAGAAGCATCCAGGAAAGTTGTGCATGCATTGGTTGGTACCATTTATAGTCATAGAGATACAGACTTCTGGAGCAGTCAGACTTCTGCAACTAGATGGTATGTTGTGACCAGGGTGGGTGAATGGCGCTCGCCTGCAACCCTATATGTCTCTGAACTAAGCTAAAGTATTGTTTCTTTGGTCTGAAGGAGCATGTATAGTAGTTATATTTGAGGTTTTATGAAATTTATGTAAATTCAGTTAATAAAGTTGATGTGTACAGTGTTGCGTCGTGACATGTAGTTCATATCTTTTTCTATCTAAAGTGTTGTTTGATGAAGAACTGCTTGCTCAACAACATAAGATCATAAGATCCATGAAGCTATTAATGGCAATCATTAAATGTGATGGGGACCAATTTGTAGTCGGAGGAAGAGAGAATCTGGATGCAAACTGAGTCCATGTGCCACAGGAACCTAGTCCAGTAACAACCTTTATTACTAATACGGTACCCCATCTGAATTTGGTTAAGCCATAAAACTACAATACACTAAAATTCCATCGGTGTTCGCACTGGGATTCTCATCCATCAAATTCTAAGGTTTGAAATTGGTCATGTCCCTATCCAACTTGCATAGTAAATTCCATAATCGCCCAATAGGATTTACCCCATTAACCATTCTCGTAGGAAAACTCATATCCAAGTTGCGTCTATAGGGTAATGATGAATAACACTTATTACTGAACTTTCCAGCTAAGCCTGAGTATAAGCATATGAGAACTCACTGTAGGATGCATTGTTTCCCATACAACACTTAGAGATTTATGAATTATCTAAGAGTGAGAACTTAGAGATTTGCGTAATCCCTCGGCCCTTAGTCGTGATCCCGAATCATTGTTTTTCCTATAGAATTTGTTGATAGTTCAGACTCACAATGTTGAGAGATACAAGGAGCTGAAGCATCACTTCCAAGGATGTAGTACCAGATGAGCCCTTCAACCCCTGAGTTGAGGTCATGGGTGATCTCGAGGGGAAGGTGGAGAAATTCAAACTCCCCGACCTCGAATTAACAAACCAGGTCTTGTTCCCATATATGAACATAAATGTTTTATGGACTATCGCTCCAGATGAGTTGGGAGGCATGTAGTTTGTGTCGAAGCTTGACTTCATCAATTTTTTCAACTCAAATACCATGAACCTCAGGGACTTACTAGTGTTCGACACCACTGACAAAGTCGCAAGGTGTACCAAGTTTCTGATTAGCAGGGTGCATGACATAAGTCTATGGTTGGATATGAGATATCCAATCCATGCAAAATACATCCATGAGCTTACTGGACTGTCCCTTGAGGATGAGGACGTGTCCAAATGATTCTAGGGTCCCAACAAGAATGACAAGAAGAAAGGGGAGCCCAACCTATATGAGAGGTTTCACACACAGAGGGGGGGGGGGTGCACAACCAAGATCAACCACATACTACCTGAGTCGGTCAGGACCGATTGCTACATCATAGCTAGAAAATTCATGAGGTCCTAATACGAGGGAGAATGCACACTGGATGCATTATCAATGGTGGATTTGTTTTCCAATGGCATTGTCTTCAATTGGTGCAGCTACCTGTTGGAGGAACTACTTGTGGGATGTGAGGAAACCCAGGAGAAAGGTGGTACTTTCACCTATGGATACTTGTTTATTGCAATTTCAATGCTCAAGTGGATGCCACCAGTCGAAAGACCATTCACACTAGTATATAAGGGGTTCTTAAAGAAAATGGTTGAGCCCTGGCATTCAAGGGTGGACTCGGAGAACATTTCCTTCAACAACACGATATTCTCGAAGTGGTAGAATGGGCTAATTGATGTAACATAGAGGTCGCGCATTCCACAGGAGTTTCTTAATTATAGTACGAGGAACATATCATTTCACATGAACTGAAACCATACATTTTTGTGGTTGAGGTATTCCAACAGGGATGAATTCCACTCGTGGATGTTGTCGTTCTATTTGGATGAAGAGGCCTTCGATAATGAGGTGATGTCGCGGCCTGGAGTCAAACACAATTTGCGTAAGTCAGGGATGCATTATGTTTTTCCCTTTGATTTGTTGAAGAAGAAATGTCAAGAAGAAGGGGTACTAGCGAGTTTTGACCTAGCGGTACAGAAGAAAGAATCTCCAGAACAAATGAAATCAGAAGAGGAGGAAGAGACACAACCACTAGAGTGAAAGAAAAAAAAATTGTCGATGTTCCCACAAATGTCGGAGCAAGCTATGTTGACAGGTAAGGATGTCAATGAAATCCTTAGTGATGCATTCATCACAGAGCCCATGGCCAAGAAAACCACAACGACGATCTTGCTGAGAAAGGTTATGAACCCCCAACCCATTTCATCCACCATCCGTCGCACTAGCTTAGCGGTTTGAGCAGTCCCTATCATACATATCCAGGATGACCCTAAGCCTGACACCACTCCATCCACCATCATCACTGAGTACCCTACATAACCACCACAACCCCAGTCACCACCTCCATAAACCAAAAATCCACCCCAAACCACTGATCCAAAACCCATGCAACTTGATCCCCCAGAAACACTCGAGCAGAGACCAGAACTTCTTGGTCCAAATCCAGAAGTACCTGAGTAGAGGATACAACTAACTAGCCCAAACCCTGAATCCCAGGACCAATATATTATACCTTTTGTGTCACATAAAGACACTCTGTCTTCAATGAAGATGCAAACGGTATAAAATCCACAAGTCCCAAGTCCCCAACACACTGCCTCAACGACCAAGGTTGAGGGTGCCATGGGAAGCGCAACTTTGAAAGAGGAGGCACAAAAAGAGGCAGAGATACTAGAGGTTCATAAGGAACCTGAGATGACTTTAGGACAAAGCACAACATCAACACAGGAACATATGGAGCTAGTTCTCCAGAACCCTCAATAGTGCATAGAGTTGTTGCAACTCTATCTGGCTAGAACAGAAGTTCTAACACTTCTTCCATAAGTGTTGAGGTTGAGGCTTATGCTAGGAAAATCTACATGAGAGGAGGAGGTCCAAACTCCCTCAGAGCACTCAACGACCCATGTACTTCCACTATAGGTCCGAGAACCCAGGGATGCCACCCCTTCTTTCATTAACCTTGGACATTGGCCAACAACGCAACTATTCGGAATGATTAGAGCCTCAATTGATAAACTAGAGCAGAGGCTCTAGCATATCGAAAGGTCTACAGATTTCGAAAGGTAGGAAGTTCTCCTTGCTCAAGGGGGAAAAAAACATGAAGACCATGCCAAGATCCAGGTGGCACACAAAATGGAATGATTTTAGGAGAGGCTTGCTGAAGCCTGGCCAAAAATATGGAAGGTTTCACCCCAACTGCCAAAACCTAGTGATGCAAGAGAGCCAAATAATTAGATTGAATTACTCCAAGGAGAAAGGTCACAATTGTCCATTCACATAGAGAATATAGAAGTGCAGTTGCGGAAGACTCAGCAAGAAGCATAACAACAACCTCAGAAGCTAAAAAAGAAGATGGTGAAAAAGTGATAGAAGGAAACAATGCTTGAGAAACACTACACAAGTGCATAGTTGAGTGCAAAAAGATATTCCAAGAAGTCAACGATTGGATGGTAATTATCGCTAGGCACAACCAGACTCTAGAGGATGTGTGCATGTGAATATAGTTCTTGAATGAGGAATTTGCGATCACTATGGATATGCTGGAGAAAAAACATAAGTTTGATCAAATTCAGCAAGTGGATAATGAGATGAATGCTCTGTTTGAGGTGCAATCCATAGTCAAGAAGGACCTGCACGACTTTCGACCTGTCATTCAGACAATATACATGAAAATGCATAAGGTCAATGCAACAATAGACTCTGAATCGAACTGTTTGGTTGCATCCAAGCCCAAAGGATGTATCACAAATGTCACCCAACAGTTTGTCGCCGAGGCCTCACTCATTGCCAAGAAATGGAAGGATAAAGTTGGGAGATTTCAAGAAGTCAAGAAGCAGGCCTTAGATTTGGTCCCAGAGTCGGGCCCTTCGTTTGAAGAGGTAGAGAAAGAGAAAGCGCAATTAGAAGAGGACAATAAAGAAGAAAATGAGGACAAGGTAAAGAAACAATTACTCCTAGAAGATGCGAAATAGCCAAGTACTTGACTTGAGGGTGAGTCAAGGCTTGCGTTTGGGCCCTTCATTTTTGGATTTGAAGATGCACAAGAAGGACTACAATCCCAATTTTGGTTTAGCACAAGTTTTGCAAGATTTAGAAGAAGATGGACAATAGATCGAGGAAAATTAACAGAAATCGGTTGTAGAAAAGGACAATGCAACGCCAACAAGGAAAAATCAGTTACAAAAAAACAAGAAAGCATGTGAAACCAAAGCCATAATATCCTTCTCAAATTATATATATGAGATGTATACGATTTCAAAATGGTTGTTCTTGTTCTTGTTGTTGGCTATTGTTTATAGGTTGGTTTTTTTTGTTGTTAGCCGGATGTTGTTGGGTTTTAGTTGAGGAAAAGTTATGTAAATGTAATTTGTATACAGCTTTGGGTAGATAGAGATTTTTGACTTGAGGTTGGAGCCAAAATTCTATAATATAGTCTTACTTTGTATCTTGAAGGTTGTATCTGAGAAGTTCTGATGATAATATATAAAGAAGGATCCAAAATTTTGAAATAGGTTGTGTCATTCTGTGTTTTTTCTTATGCATTGTATCTTTATAGTACTCCTTTGTGTTTGATAAGCTCCATATGATGTCTCTATCTATAAATGATTTTTGCAACTTAATTATCTTTAATTCCTATGTGTATGAGCTCCGATCTGTTTTTTAGTTAGGCTATCTTGTGCAATATCATGGTGAATCTTGAAGGTTCTGGGAACCCACCGAAGTATTCTCATTTCCCTTCCCTATCCATCTGTCTTGGTTACGCTTCGAGTGAGACTTCTTCTCTTCAGAGGATATGAAAATGCCAGCACTCTAGACTACATGGTACTTTTTGTTCATAACCTGAGAAGGTATGTGGTATGATAAATTCCGCACCAACAACTATGTATTCATGTCGTCTTTCCATGAAATTTTATATTTAATGCTTTACCCGTCCTCTATGCAGGTCTTTATCCTGGTTCTTCAATCCTCCTTCCTTTCTACGACATTTTCTTGTTCATCTTTGACTTTTTTGAACATTTCCTGATTTAGAACTTTGATTCTCTTATCTCTTCAAATGTTTATTGTGGCTTTCCTCAATATATTTTATTACTTTTTCTTTTCTTTTTATTTTTCTCTATAATACAATATAATACAAATACTATGCTACACATATTGTGTGGTCAGGCCAGTGCATGGAAACACGATTGTAACTATATATATTAAGTCAAATATTGTTTATGAACACTTATATGCTTTCCCCATTCAATTTATCTAGATGAACAACACATTCCTTTGTCACAAATATTATCACATATTGGCCCAACTAGTGCATTTGGAACTTTCCAGGGTGCTGCAAAAAAATTTTATCGTAGAGAAAAATTAGGTCTCCCATTTGGAACTTCTTATGTTTAATATGTTTTTCATGCCATGCATTCTCATGAAATTTTTGAACATGATGATGAAATCCTATGATAAAACAATATTCCTCCAGTTCTACTAGATCTAACAGTCTTTTCTCTACTGCGCTAGAATCAGTGAGCTCTCTCAACGCAACAATGCACAGAATTATCATAATGGATTCCATGGGAATAATTATTTCCTGGCCATATACTAATCAGAATGGTGTCTTTCATGTCATCTTCTTACATGTATTCTGATATTCCCATAGTACTTCAAGAATCCTCAAGTCCGAGTCATATCGATTTACATTGCATATCTTCGTCAACGCATGCTCCAAATTATTTTTAAATGCTTCCACTATTCCATTCTCTTGAGCATGATAAGGTGTTCTCTCCTGGTGATGAATCTGAAATTCCTGTGTCAAAGAAGTAATCGTTCTATTCAATAAATGAGTCCCATCATCACTCATAAGGATTCTCACACATCCAAACCTTGTAACAACATTCTCAAAAATAAACAGTGCATCAGCCTCTGTGCTACAATCTCTGACAAGTTATTCTTCATCCCATCGGGTCAAATAATACGCCACAGTGATTATATATCTTTCTCCCGACCTTTTTGCTGGTGGGTTGACTGGTCCAATGAAATCAACCACCCATTTGTCAAAATCTTGCAATGTAACGTGTGGTATTAAAGGCATCTTGTCCCTTCTGGATGGCTTTCCAACTCTCTGACGGACATCACAAGTCTGATAGAACTCCTTAGCAATCTTATGAAGGATGGGCTACCAAATTCCTGTGTGAAAAATCTTCTAAGACGTTGCTTTCCATGCATAGTGGTGTCCCACAACTCTTTCATGTTCCTTTGATAATATCATAAGTCTTTCATGATACAATACACATCGCTGAAGAATACAATATGTGCCTAAATTATACAAATTCCTTTATATAAGATGATAATTTGTTTCCTTTACTACTAATTGTTTCTTCTGCACAGTTATAAAGTCGGGTGGGGCTGCTCCTATGCTCAATAACTGGAAAATATCTTCAAAGTAATCATTGACCATATGTACTACAAACAGGTGTTCATTTTCTAGAATGTCATCCAAATTTCCTACATCTTCCCCTATTAGTATGCATGACAAATGATCAGCTCCTGAGTTCAATTCCCCTGGTTTCATAATATCTTCAAATTCATACTCCTGGAATAGTAATATCCATCTACATATATTCCCCCCTAACATTGGCTTATTGACTAAGTATCTCAATATAGAATAATCTTTATACATCTTTAAATGTGAGCCTAGGAGATAATTTATAAACGTTTGTAATGCATACACCATTGCCAATCCTTCACCCTCTCTAGTAGTGTAATTTTGTTTAGTATTTGACAACTTTCATCTGGAAAATACAATCTCTAACAACTCCTTCCTTCCTTGCTTATAAGTGTCTCTCTCTCTTCTTAGGTCAAATGTCGGAGGAGCTTTTGTTGCTTTCCTAACCCACTGGTCAGTCCAGATTCCTTGTTCTGTCGCATATGCTCCTATTCTTTCTCCTCCACATGTAACTATTGCTACTCTTGTTCAATCTTCATTCTCTTATGATACTATCATCTGAACATTCCGGTTCCTCATTTCTTGCCACTTCGCAATCAGCTGTAGACAACATTTTTTTGCATGATCCAACTGTCTACAGTATGTACACATTGTGTAGGGGTTGAGACAATCTCACGCTAAATTCCTAGGATGGTTACACTTCTAACATATAATCGATCCTCTTCCTTTGTTGAATATTCCTCTTCCTTGAATTATGAATCCTCCTCTTCCTCCTTTATTGTAGCCTATTAGGGTATTATAGTGTGTGATGAAAACCCCCACCACTCCCAGGGGTTCACATGACCTCTCGGTCTAAGGATCATTTGCACAAAGGATCTAAATTAGCTCTCGGGCCCTTGCTGAGCCCTCAAAATTATTCTACAAAATAATTTTCCATTTTCCCCACATGTAAAAGCAATTTCATGAGGGTATTAACACTCTAACATAGTCTTCTACATGGCCTTGGGACAAAACCATGGGCTAACTTTCAACAGGCAGAAAATTTTGGGACTTCAGAACTCTGGGCTTCGGGAGTTCCAACAACAACACTCAACATTTCTCCCCAACATCGAACTCGTAGAAAACCAAACAAATGAAGGAATCAATTTTCCTTGTCAGGCACCGTGAATATATGGTACATGAGGATTTTCGAGACTCTGGGCTTTGAGAGTTTCAAGAGGTTAACACACACAACTCCCTATATTTTCTAACTCCGAAGTGGCGAGAGTCAGGATCCATGATCCACGTGTCCTTAAAATTGAAGGGATTGGTTTCACTTCAAGCTTCAGCCCTTCAAGGATCTTCGCAATACCACACTCCAAAATCACTGAACGTTGAATTGGTGAAGGCTAGATTCACTATCCACATGTCGCTCTAAACTGATGGTCAATATCTACTCCAACCTTCGGGCCTTCAGGAGTTCTTGACTCAAAAATATTTTCACCTCCATTTCACCAGAGTGTAGGACTTATGAACTACCAGAAATCTATTGGCACGTGGTTCTGAAGCCAATGGTTAGGATCCAATCCATCCTTCAAAGCTTTGGGAAACTTGCATACTCTTACAACCACACTTCAGTTTCACTGGACAACTAAAATTCTAGATAACTGTTGATCTGCAGACATGTGTCCCTCAACCACTAATGGTCCAGATCAATTTCAAACTTTGGGACTTTGGGAAATATCTCTCCTTTACACCCAACACTTGGAGATCGCCAAACTCTCAAAGTCCGACGGAATTCAAGGGTTAAAACCTGAAGGAATTTTTCCTACTATTCCTCCTGAGATTTATCACTCTAAGCGATTCAAACCTCCGACACACTCCTTGCACTACTCCTTAAAAATTTAAGGCTTGAATATTTTTGGAAAATCCTCCTACGCAATCCTTGTGCTCATCCTCCTCAAGAATATTTCAACACTTGACAAAGTGTTGGCCCTGTGCACACCATGCATGGGTCTCCTCTAGCCTGTATACTCCACTAATTATGTGTTCACTCCTTGCACTCACTCTTCAAAGTTTCACGTTATCTCCCCTGAGAAAATGAGTTTAAAATGACTCTGCCTTCACATTCCTTGTGTGGCACTATGCACTCCTTGCTCCATGGTTTTCAAAAGAGAAACAATTTAAACTTATAGAACATCAAAAGTTCATTCATTCAACCATGAAATACACGCGGGCATTTAAAACATAGAAAAACATAGATAACATAGAATTACCCAAATTAACTCAGAGATAAGAAAAGCTCAGACATTTGAAGCAAATCTCCTCTGTTATATTCCTTCAACAAAACATTTACAAAGTGTTCTTGTAGCTCTGAACTTATCTTCTTCAGCAAGATAACAAATAATTTCCAACAAAAGAGAAAATAATCTTCAACAACCTCTTTTGGGCATAGATTACATACATTTATACATGGAGAGGCTCCTCGAGCCTTCCTTGTGACTACTCTAGTGCTTTCACATCATAATTAAAGCATTCTACCACTAAGGCTTATTTCATTAAATTGATAATTACAGCCCATATATGAGTCGATGCTCAATATATGTACAATATTACAACTAATTAAGGCGATTACAATCTCCTTCGATGTCATACAATGGCTCAAGCTTCAAAACATTAAAGGCAATTTAATTAGAATACTTTCAAAATAGTAAAATGATGCACTCTCCTTGGGATCCAAAATAGTTTTAATGTGCGCGTTGGATGTTGAGTTGTCCTCCGCTTGGTCTCATTGAATGTTGATGGTGATGCTCATGCATCATACTCCTCTAGAAAAAAATATTCATGGAATCTTGTCCATGAGCTCCTGCATTGTCTTTCCATGCTTCTGGATATAAATTCCAATTATCCAAGTGACATCTTTTGTTTGATGATCTTTTCACTTAACCAGATACTCATAATAAAATTTTCTCTTGGTCTTCTTCGCAATCCTATGATATAAAATATTCTCTATTTTTGGCTTCTCTGCTATGGGAATATATTGCTTCCACTAAATCTCCTATTGATCATATGTCCCTTCTGTATAATCTATCCTCTAAGGGTATAGGTCTTCTACATTGAATATTGGCGATATTCCAATGTCCTCTGGAAATTCAATATCATAAGCATTTGTAACAAATGTTTTGAGTATTTTACAAGGTCCTATATTTTTCATCTCCAACTTGTTATATTTCCTTCCTCAGGTGTGCTAAGACTTGATCTCCAATCTTAAAATTTATCTCACTTCTCCTCTAGTCTACTCTTCTCTGGTATCTCCGGTTGCTTTCCTATAGCTGTCCCTTAATTTGATCATGCAACTTTTGCATCTTTGAAGCAAAGTCCGCCTACCTCCCTTACATCCAAGGAGTCACTGATAAAATCGCAAAAATCCTAAACAAGAAGGAGATTAAGACCTCATTCAGACCGCTTAACACCATCAAGCAGAAAATGAGATCTGTCAAAGATAAGCTTGACCAACACAATTTCAAAGGAGTTTACAAGATAGATTGCTCTTGTGGAAAATGCTATATTGGAGAAACATGCCGCTCTTTCAACACCAGGATTAAAGAGCATAGTGCTGACATCAAGAACGAACGAACCCGGACCTCAGCACTAGCCGAACACTCTTTCACAACTAAGCACCACATACGCCTAGAAGACACCAAAATCTTAGCTAAAGAAGACCACCTCCTTAAAAGACGAATCAGAGAGGCAATTGAAATCATCAAAAATCCTGATAACCTAAATAGAGACAACGGCCTAGATATTAGCGAAAGCTGGATCCCGCTCATTCGGAAAAGATCTCATCTTTAACCTTACCCTCAGGACTCTAATACTTACACCGTGTTTCACCTTTTTCACCCTTGACTTACTTTAATTATTTTTAAGCTAAACCAACCTAATACTAATTAAAAGCTTTACCTTTTGTTTCCATCTTATTTTAACTTAAATCAAACTTAAATTGAACTTCCTCTAAACTAAGGTATCACTTAGCCGACTCCTAATAGAACAGTAATAATAATTTTGCTACCCCCTAAACCTTAATCTAACCGATCATTAACTTAATATTAATATGTTTAGCCTATATCTAACATAATATTAATAACATTAACCTAAATTTAGC
>ML782473.1:0-15203 GCA_009831015.1 Picea engelmannii | reverse complement strand
CAGGTATTTGAGAGGTACTACTACACATGCATTATGTTTTGGAGGTTCAGACACTTTTCTACAGGGATATGTTGATTCAGATATGGAAGGTGATAAAGACAGCAGGAGGAGCACCACAGGGTATGTTTTTACTATAGGTGGAAAAACAGTAAGTTGGATTTCGAAACTGCAAAAGGTTGTTGCACTTTCAACAACAGAGTCAGAGTATGTTGCTGCTACAGAGGATAGTAAAGAGATGATTTGTTTACAAAGGTTTATGGAGGAATTGGGAAAGAAGCAGGAGAACAACAAGTTGTACTGTGACAGTCAGAGTGCCATTCACCTTGCAAAGAACTCAGCCTTCCATTCGAAGACTAAGCATATACAGTTGAGGTACCACTTCATACGATCTACCTTGGAAGATGGACAATTGAAGCTGGAAAAGATACACACTAGCCAGAATCCTGTAGACATGTTAACAAAGGGAGTAACCAAGGAAAAACTGAGTTCTTTCTCAGTTTCAGTTGGTCTTCAAGAATGAATATGAAGATGAGAAATTTGCCAGGTCCAAGAAGGTTTAGAGTCCAGCATATACAACAGCGGTGGAGTTGTTGAGATCAGTCTCCAAGTGGGAGATTGTTGGTTGTGGATCCTGATTATCTTCCTGATTCAGAGGTCCTTACTTTCAGCCGTGTTTATACCCCATGAAGTATTTACACCCCAGAAGTATGTACACTCTTCGACGTGGGGGAGTTCAGAGGGGGGGTACCCCCTCTGTGGGGTCCGGGGGGGCTATCCCCCCGGCTGGGGGGTCTGGGGGCAAGCGAGGGTTCGGGGGCGAAGCCCCTGAAGAAAAAATTGCCTTGTAAAAGTATATTGTAATTTCATTGTAAATTTGGACCGTTCATTATAAGGTCGCAGATCTAACGGTAGAGATTATGTTAGGGTTTTTTTCCCTAGAAGGAAACCCTCCTTTATGAGGGAAATGTATCATGGCTATGGAGGGTGGTGAATATTGTATTATGAGAGAGGAGACTGTGAGAGAAAGAAGAGGAAGTTAAAATGGGTTTTGTTGTAGGTTGTATCCCTTCATTTGCTGGATAATAATAAAGGAAGGACCTGGAAATTTCTCTGGTGGACGTAGCCCACACTGGGTGAACCACGTAAATCTGTGTCTCTCTTGTATTGTGTGTCTTTTGTTTTTTGTTTCTGCATTTGTTTTATTTTATTACTCCGCGGTCCTGTTTTTCTAACACTCTACCTCTTCCTCTACCTCTGCGAAAAGAGTTTCTTCCTCCATAGTGTCCTCCTCTAGAAATTCATCCTCTCTCTGTCTGACTGTGATATCTTCCAGCTTCTTCTCTGGGCTTCTGAAACTTTTCTTTACCAGTTCCTCTTCATCTATTAGGACTTTTTCCTTTGTTCTGTTGACTCTTCTTCCTTTCCAACTTTTCTTCTTCCTTCATGGATAACTGATAAGCATATTCCATAGTTCTCATTATCGTCATGCTAATCACATCCTCTATTTCATATCTCAAGACATTAATGTACCTGACAACTTTATCTTCCTCATTCTCCCTATGTCCTGCTCTTATGTTCAACATGTAAAACTCTTTGGTGTACTCTTTCACTGACAAACCTTTCTGTCTCAGATTCTATAACTTCCTGAAAGATTTATCTGATAATCCTTGGGTATGAACTTATCCTTTAATTTAGCTACCATCCTATCCCAATTCTTGATTTTAGACTTACCTTTGCATCTTCTGTCAGCTTGCAATTTGTCCCACCGTAAAGTTGGATGTCCCTTCAATCTGGTTACTGCATTCTTTACCTTCTTCTCATCATCAATCTCCTCATAGTCAAAGTAGTTATCTAAAGCACTTACCCAGTCAAAAGATTCTTCTACATCTAAATTTCCTTCATACATTAGGACTTCTATTTTTTCTCTGGTTCCCATCTTGACAATAGATCTAAGAAGTCACTCCTCTACTTCTTGTTCTCCTGCAACTTATTCTCCTTCCACATATTCATTTTCAGATTCACTGATGTCACCAACAATAGGTGCTCTTCTTTGTGTTGTCTCCATAACATCAAACCTCGCACAAAGTTGTATCATTTCCTCTCCCATGGATGCATTGACCATTGGTCTCTCTCTTCATCTTCTCGATGGCATGGTTCTAATATTTCTTTCACATAGAGCTTAATTCAGGATCTAATACCATTTGATGCAAACTCCCACCACTCATAGGGGTTCACACGACCTCCCGGTCTAAGGATCATTTACACTAAGAAACTAAATTATCTCTCAAGCCCATGCTGAGCCCTCAAAATGATTATCCACAGGCCTTTTATCTTTTTCCCACATATAAAATCAAGTTCATGAGGGTCTTAACACTCCAACACAATCTTCTACATGGCCTTGGGCCAAAACCGTGGGATAACTTTCAATAGGCGGAAAACTTCAGGACTTCGGAGCTCCGGGCTTCGGGAGTTCCAACAACAACACTCAGGGTTTGTCCTGAATACCGAACTCATGGAAAACTGAACAAAGGAAGGGATCGATGGTCCTTGTCATGCATCGCGAATCTACGATACATGGGGGTTTTGGGACTTCGGTCTTTGGGAATTCTGAGAGGTTAACACACAAAACTCCCTGGATCATCATACTCTGAAGTGGCAAGGAGTCATGATCCACGGTCCATGTGTCCTTACAATTGAATGGCCTGGGTTTGATCTAGAATTTGGGGGTCTCTGCAATACCATAACCCAAAATCACTGAACGCTAAATTGGCGAAGGCTGGATCCGCTATCCACGTGTCCCTCTGTTGACGGGCGAAATTGACCGCTCATCAACTAGAGGAGTGAATCTGGTCCAGGGTTGTCTAAATAACCCAAGCCATTTGGATTAATCCACTCCAACGGGTTTAGCGGCTCCGTTGGCCGATAAAAGTCCCAGGAAAGTAAAAAAAACTAAAGAAACTAACTAAGTGAAAAAACAACTGCTGCAAACTATATACAAATCTAATATATATTCACAGTTTGCTAACTAATATTTATAAAATAATAATCCTACTTATTAAATGTACAGTGCATTGATATGATTAAATCTCTATTATATGTACAGTATTCACAAAATGAAAATTTTGATCGAAATCTGCAAAATCATATATGAATTGACTTATGATAGCGAAGATAGTGTTTTTTATTTTTTATAACTTTTATAAAAAGGAAATGAGATGGCAGCTATCTAGCTAAGAAATAAAAATAACAATCTGTACTGTGTATCTAAACTACAGCAAATTCTTATATTGATTAAACTGTTAAAATGAACTAGCAAACTGACCTGAAATATCATCTCCTATTCATCCTGTGCATAGCATCTTCGTTCGCTGTTTGATGAGGCCAACCCACACCAGATTTTCCAATACTTCACGTAAACACGAAGCAACAATGCTTTCAATGCTAATGACAGAACAAGTAAGATATGTAGCGACAACAATTTATCATTTGACAAACAATCATATTAAGATAAATCTGAGTATGACAATTTGTATATAACTGTTTATTGAACAAAGAAGATCAACCTTCTAATCATTAAATTTAAATAGATTAATTGTTGTATATAAAATGAGAGACATAAAATATGGACACTATTTAAATCCCATCACATCAACCTGTAACAAATTATGATATCTAAAGTAGTCAAAATTTGATTACAAATCGAAATGAGCAAAAACTTGAACAAAAATATGATATATTGAAGCTAAAGCTGTGCAAATATCCACTTTCATTCAAGTCTGAATAATCACCAATCCATAGTTTCTGCTCCCAGGCAACGATAGTCTTTGTTTACAAAATAATACATTTATAAATCCCACAGGATCAAAACATTCCTTGTGGAAATTATCAAAGTTGTTGCAAAAATTACGGGAAATACAATCTCCCAAATTCCCATTCCTATCTAAAACTAACAGCCTAATCTAAAACCATGTAAAGAAGTAGAATGTTCAGAAATGCCACTACTGATCGAATCTCCTTTAAAATTCGTATGTACCTCGGTTTCAGGGATTCGTTTTGATCAAGCTATTTTTGAATTGACAATGGCAGTGGTCGCCTCTACATTTTTGAAAACAACAGAGCATGTGGTCTTTTGTCTTTTATGATTAGCTTGCAATCTGTCGTTCTCTTTAGTTAGCACATTCACTCGGTCCTCCAAGGACTTGATCCAATATTGGAGCAAAGGGACGTCTGTATAATATCGGTTGAGCCACGACTTACATTCGTCGCAGTGTGGTTGATCAGGCCGTGTATTTATAGGTGAGGAACTTCTTAATTGACCAGTAGGTTCTCTGTCGAGTTTAATCCTAGGGAAGTTGGGGTCATCTCTAAGACACGGCGGGAGGTTCGTCACATAGTCATAGGGCTTAACTGAACAAAGTTCGTGCGAGTATGGATACTCTTCGGTTAGAAACCGTTTGATTTCGGAATCGAAATCTTCACTCAACAGGATTGGTTTTTGGTCTTTGTTTTCTTTAGGTTTATTATGAGCACACTGCGAAACCCAGTGCACAACCTTTTTACCCTTACAATTGATATCACCATTGCTTTTACCCTTTTTCTTTGCAGACCTTTTAATAGGCTTACCAACATCTTTTAAACATGAGTTAGGCAGGGTGTCGGGTTGGGCATCGTTCGGGTAGGTTGAGGGTTCAAAAGAGGGAAAGAGCGTAGGAGGGGGAATGACAGGCCCGTCAAGGGTTTCTGTAACAATGGTTTTATCAACTTGTCCTATTTCAGGACTAGAAAAACCATTCCTCAACAAGAAAGCGTCCCAACAATCGCCATTCAACTTCAACTGATAAACCATAATAATTTTAATTAAACAGTGGTGGAAGAGGCTGGAGTCGGCTTTCTCCCTTTTGAAGTGCTTAGCCATTTTATACAAACTTCTAAGGAGAAAATACGACATATTTAAGGGAAAATCTATGAAACTCATGAGTAGCTGTAGGTGGTATAGGAAAACTAGACCGTATCTACCCTCACATGTAACACACTGCTTGATAATAGCCAAAAAATCGTGCCATCTAGATTTCAGAGCTGTAATAGTCATACCTTTGTCGCAGCTGTTAATCTTCCTTGAGGTAAACAACGATGGCCAGGGTACTTCGTCAACCTTAGAAATTTTAAACCATCTTTGTCCCTTGGCTGGCAGACCAGTGGCTGAGCTAATGAAATTCTCGTTCAACTCGAGCTGGATGTCCCCAAATTTGGCTCTGCACCCATCGAATGTTAGTGCGAATTGTTGAGCAACTACCAGGTTGAAACCCTCAAACTTCTCAATAAAAACCTACCAACCATTCCTCTCTAGGTCCTATCAGGCGTTATCAAACAACAACAAAGTTTGGACACCGTTGGGTTCAATTCGAACTACAGGAGCCATAGCTAATAGCACAAAATCAACAGGGTATTCGGCGATAGGGTTTGATAGGGTAGACACAGAACCATTTTCCCAAAGCTTCCCTAACACAATACAAAGGCAATCCAAAATGCAGGGCAGAGCATCAATGCTTATGCATGCGAGGATGGTGGAGTAAATTGGGACCATACAAGAATATCGTGTCGGGCTGTACAATCAATGGCACCTTGGTGTAATGGTACATTCAAATCACAACAATGCATATCCAAAAGAATTTTAATCAACATGTCAAATGAATTATCACATAACCATGATTTGATCCAAAAATCAATATGTTCAATCAAACCATTGCGTTGAAGTTTATGTAAATTGACACCATATTAACAATAGTCAAATGCATAAATATTTGGTGTTTTGATAAATATGTGACGAGTGGTGTGTTTGAGGTCAAAGAATTATAACCACTTAAACAAATAGGTTCATGACAAACCAAAAGATCATTTCGATGTAATCAACATGAATTCCAACTGTGGGTTTTCACGCTTGCAGTCGTGAAAACAAAAATGAAAAACAGGTATGCGAAAGAGAAAGATAATGGTGTCGTTTAAAAAGTTGCGACGAGTAATGAGGGTTCAAAAACCTTGTGTAGGCAGCTTGTAAAGAAAAAGATAGAGATCAATATGGATGCCAACAATGGCGACACACTGGTAGAAGCAGTTATCTTTGCCAAATGAACAAGTCCAGATTAGGATAATGAGAAAAATTCCAACTCGGAAACAACCAGAAAACTGTTTGAACATCATCATCAAAAAAATTCTAGCTTGTTATTTTAAAAGATGAGAATTGATGTCAATCTTAACAAAAGCGAGTCACGATATTTAGGTTAAAAATCTCCAATACTATTGACAGAGCCACTGCTGCTAGCAGACGTCCATAGCCTCGACAGAGATGCTATTTAACCCACTCCAATATCCGTATCCTGCCAGGAAGTTCAGGATCAGAATGAAGGACATTTAAGGTCAAGAGATTCCATATCTGAGATTTTTCATATACCCGACATTGCTTCCTACCAGCGGGCCTGTTCAGTACCTCGGCGAAGTTATCTTGGCATCATGCATGGATTTACCCGCTGCCAGTAGACCTGATCAGTATCCCAGCGGGTTTACAAGAACTTCCCACAGCTCTTTAATGATTTATTTGGTTTTAAAGATATTTAATCGAGCGGGGTGATGCTGAAAATGGTGATATTTTGGACATATTTTAATAAATTACAGACCATGAGAGAATTTTTTAACTGTCCTTCATTAAGATCTAGAGATAGTTTATTGATAAACCAACCTTCTAAGGCAGGGAGACATCTCTGAGTTGTTCGCTTAAGGAACAGGGACAACGTAAGAAGAAATGGATGATCGTGAAAATCTTCAGTTACAGATTGAAATCAAGAAACGCTTTTCAAACAACAAGCTTTCTTTAACATGGCTGCAAACTTCAGAAAAATATGATAATTGATGTTTTAACAATCTTCAGTAGTTATTTCAGAGGAGAATTTTTTCTATTCTCTTTGTCTGAAACAGTTTATGGTGCAAGCATGTGTGTTTCAAAAGAAAGGCTGATAAGAATAAATGGAAACAAAACACACCAGCGAAGAAAAATTGGAAAGCAAAGAAATCCAAACAAAAAAATATGTACAAAAGGTGCATCTGAAAACCTCATGCAACAAATCCCTTGGGAGACTGAAAGAATGTAGAAAAATCATGTTTGATGGGAAAGAATTCCTACTCATGGTACCTTGGGTCAGGGTTGATTCAGATTTATTTATCTCTTTACTTTCCATTTAAGATTTTCATGACGATACTACGTTTTTTGAGAATAAATATTCAACTAAAAGAAAAGAGAAAAAGATCAAGTGAACTTCCCTGATAACGGTCGTATTATAGTTCTCGTGGTGCGCCCACTTGCATTCGTGACTGCATTATTACAAAGAGAAATAGTGAGAAATAAAACTGAAAGAAAACCTATTCCTAAACCTACCCTAACTATTAAACAAATTAGAATACTACGTGAAGTCATGTTTCCAATGTAGCCATCGGAGTAACTCCAATCCTGCAATGGAAACAAGATCAAGCATTACTAATAAGAATGGTAACAGAAACATATCACACTTACCTTCATAATAATCATCTAAAAATGAAGTAAGCATGATCTTACCATTTACTTGAATATTCTTGTTCTACGAATCCTCTAGCCATTGTGCAATATTGTCATGATAAGGGTCATAATGGCATGGGCGAGTGCAAGCAAGTTTAAAAAAATTGTCAAGATTATGAGGAAATGAAATAACCATCAGACAAGGCTGAAATGTCCCATCCTCCTGAAAATTCTCCAAGTGTTCATTAATTTCTTTACATGGAGGATCTAAAAGAAATATGTCACGCCTACTTCCAAGATACTTAGGTAAAACGAAAGCAAGCATAACTTTATCTTTATTATGGAAATTTGTTATATATGAATATTCAAGCCATTCTAAGATCCTGTCACAAAAATGAGGATTCAAACCACGACTTTGATTAAACAAATATGGGAAAATCATCATAAGAGGATTTGCAACGTCCGTCAGATCATGGGTTTGAATGCTTCCTTTGATGAGATTGATCATTTCAAACTGTGAAGTATAAAAATTAAGATTCGAGCTAAGAAAAGAATGAATATGAAATGTAGAACGTTTGATCTCCATAAAATATAGTGCATTGTCTTTTTCAACAATAAACTGTGTAAAATCATCTCGCAACATGTCCTCTTCCCATATGAGTGATGAAAGTGAACAAGCATCAAATCCAAGTTTATCAATGTTAGGTTTGGAATTGATTTCACCAAAATTTAGCATATCGAAAGGATATGATTGTGGTGGAAAAGAGTAGGATGTTGTAGGTGAGATATCAAGTCCAACAGAGTCTAGGAATAGATCAGGATATAAAGAATAAAAGGAATCAGAAATAAGCACATGAAAAGAATCTATTGAACTACGATACTTAACAATGGTATTCTCAGGACATTTCTCTTCACTTTCTTTAAAACTCTTACTCTGTTTTGGTGACGAATTCCTCAACATAATGTGATTATCTGGATTTTCCTTTTGTGTGATAGATAATTCAAAATTTATGTGACAAACATATAGTCTTTCCTGTGAACAAAGTGCTTTTTGAGGATGAAGGTTTAAGGTTTCTTCTTCTAGTTGCATATCTTCTTCTCTAATCAGTTTCATAAGAGTACTAGAACATTCAAAACAATTTTCATCGCTTAAGTGTTCTTCAATGACTGATTTTAAATGTTGATTAGAGCATGAGTTACAAGAATGAGGATATTCACCTTGAGCCAGAAATGAATCTTTTTCCATATTGGTCGTAGACTGAAAATTCAATGATTCAGAGGAAAAACTAATTTGGTTGTCATTAAGAACCTGGTCAATAGATTCTACCTCCCTAGCTTGTTCAACATTGTCGGAAGGATTCTTCTCATCTTGTGAAGAAGATTGTTCTTACAGTTGAGTGGTAGGATTTGCAATTGGTTCTTCATTCATGATTGAATATGACTGGATGGAAGGATGGAAGCATCATAGAAGAGATTTAATGCAAATGACATGTCATCGAGATTAAATTTACAGAGGATATGATAAAATCTTGTCAAAAAGTCTTCCGAAGATGAATCACCGTTGATTAGTGAAGTATGAAATTCTTCACATAATTGATCGAAACCATAAATTTCAAAAGCATCTAGAAATTCATCTACAAATTGAAACCAATAAAAAATGTGACATGATGGAAAGGATTCAAACCAATGTTTAATCTGACCTCTAAAAGTAAAAGCGAACAGTCTGCATAAAACTCTTAAATATGAGATTTCTTGTTTGATGCATTTGCACCAAAACTTGTTAAGGTGGTCTTTAGCAGATGTAGTGCCTCCACCATCAAAGGTGAGTTTGGACAAGCGAGAGACTGTCTCGTTGGGAGCATTGGGTAATGAGAAGTTGAAAGCATGTTACAACACAGTGATTTGGGGAGCCATGGGGGAAATGAATACATTTAAAATAAAGGCTCCTACAAGAACAACTTGTCAGTTGACCCTCCTTCTAGTGCCATTTGTTGACGGACGAAATTGACCGCTCGTCAACTGGAGGAGTGAATATGGTCCGGGGTTGTCTAAATAACCCAAGCCGTTTGGATTAATCCACTCCGATAGGTTTAGCGGCTCCGTTGGCCGATATAAGTCCTAGGAAAGTAAAAAAAACTAAAGAAACTAACTAAGTGAAAAAACAACTGCTGCAAACTATATACAAATCTAATATATATTCACAGTTTGCTAACTAATATTTATAAAATAATAATCCTACTTATTAAATGTACAGTGCATTGATATGATTAAATCTCTATTATATGTACAGTATTCACAAAATGCAAATTTTGATCGAAATCTGCAAAATCATATATGAATTGACTTATGATAGCGAAGATAGTGTTTTTTATTTTTTATAACTTTTATAAACAGGAAATGAGATGGCAGCTATCTAGCTAAGCAATAAAAATAACAATCTGTACTGTGTATCTAAACTACAGCAAATTCTTATATTGATTAAACTGTTAAAATGAACTAGCAAACTGACCTGAAATATCATCTCCTATTCATCCTGTGCATAGCATCTTCGTTCGTTGTTTGATGAGGCCAACCCACACCAGATTTTCCAATACTTCACGTAAACACGAAGCAACAACGCTTTCAATGCTAATGACAGAACAAGTAAGATATGTAGCGACAACAATTTATCATTTGACAAACAATCATATTAAGATAAATCTGAGTATGACAATTTGTATATAATTGTTTATTGAACAAAAAAGATCAACCTTCTAATCATTAAATGTAAACAGATTAATTGTTGTATATAAAATGAGAGACATAAAATATGGACACTATTTAAATCCCATCACATCAACCTGTAACAAATTATGATATCTAAAGTAGTCAAAATTTGATTACAAATCGAAATGAGCAAAAACTTGAACAAAAATATGATATATTGAAGCTAAAGCCATGAAAATATCCACTTTCATTTAAGTCCGAGTAATCATGAATCCATAGTTTCTGCTCCCAGGCAGCAATGGTCTTTGTTTACAAAATAATACATTTATAAAGGCCACAGGATCAAAACATTCCTTGTGGAAATTATCAAAGTTGTTACAAAATTTATGGGAAATACAATCTCTCAAATTCCCATTCCTATCTAAAACTAACACCCTAATCTAAAACCATGTAAAGAAATAGAATGTTCAGAAATGCCACTAGTGATCCAATCTCCTTTAAAATTCGAATGTACCTCGGTTTCAGGGATTCATTTTGATCAATCTATTTTTGAATTGACAATGGCAGTGGCCACCTCTACATTTTTAAAAACAACAGAGCTTGTGGTCTTCTGTATTTTATCATTAGCTTGCAATATATAGTTCTCTTTAGTTAGCACATTCACTCGGTCCTCCAAGGACTTGATCCAAGATTGGAGCAAAGGGACGTCTGTATAATATCAGTCGAGTCACGACTTACATTCATCGCACTGTGGTTGATCAGGCCGCGTATTTATAGGAGAGGAACTTCTTAATCGACCAGTAGGTTCTCTATCGATTTTAATCCCAGGAAAGTTGGGGTCATCTCTAAGACACGTCGGGAGGTTCGTCACATAGCCATAGGGATTAACTGAACAAATTCTGTGCGAGTATGGATACTCTTCGGTTAGAAACCGTTCGATTTCAGAATCAGAATCTTCACTCAACAGGATTGGTTTTTGGTCTGTGTTTTCTTTAGGTTTATTATGAGCACATCGTGAAACCCAGTGCACATCCTTTTTACCCTTACAATTGATATCACCGTTGCTTTTACCCTTTTTCTTTGCAGACCTTTTAACAGGATTACCACCATCTTTTGGACATGAGTCAGGCAGGGTGTTGGGTTGGGCATCGTTTGGGTAGGTTGAGGGTTCAATAGAGGGAAAGAGCATAGGAGGGGGAATGATAGGCCCAACAAGGGTTTCTATAACAACAGTTTTGTCAACTTGTCCTATTTCAGGACTGGAAAAACCATTCCTCAACAAGAAAGTGTCCCAACAATCTCCATTCAACTTCAACTGATGAACCATAATAATTTTAATTAAATAGTGGTGGAAGAGGATGGAGTCGGCTTTCTCCCTTTTGAAGTGCTTAGCCATTTTATACAAACTTCTAAGGAGAAAATACGGCATATTTAAGGGAAAATCTATGAAACTCATGAGCAGCCATAGGTGGTATAGGAAAACTAGACCGTATCTACCCTCACATGTAACAAACTGCTTGATAATAGCTAACAAATCATGCCATCTAGATTTCAGAGCTGTAACAGGCATACCTTTGTCGCATCTGTTAATCTTCCTTGAGGTAAACAACAGTGGCCAAGGTACTTCGTCAACCTTAGAAATTTTAAACCATCCTTGTCCCTCGGCTGGCAGATCAGTGGCTGAGCTAATGAAATTCTCGTTCAACTCGAGCTAGATGTCCCCAATTTTGGCTCTGCACCCATCGAATGTTAGTACGAATTGTTGAGAAACTTCCAGGTTGAAACCCTTGAACTTCTCAATAAAAAACCGCCAACCATTCCTCTCTAGGTCCTCTCGGGCGTTATCAAACAACAACAAAGTTTGGACACTGTTGGTTTTGATTCACACTACACGATCCATAGCTAATAGCACAAAATAAACAGGTTATTCGGCGATAGGGTTTGACAGGGTAGACACAGAACCATTTTCCCAAAGCTTCCCTAACACAATGCAAAGGCAATCTGAAATGTAGGGCAGAGCGTTAATGCTTATGCGTGCGAGGATGGTGGAGTAAATTGGGACCATGCAAGAATATCATGTCAGGCTGTACAATCAACGGTGCCTTGGTTTAATGGTACATTCAAATCACAACAATGCATATCCAAAATAATTTTAATCAACATGTCAAATGAATTATCACATAACCACAATTTGACCCAAAAATCAATATGTTCAATCAAACCATTGAGTCGAAGTTTATGTCAATTGACACCGTATTAACAATAGTCAAATGCATAAATATTTGGTGTTTTGATAAATATGTGACCAGTGGTGTGTTTGAGGTCAAAGAATTATAACCACATAAACAAATAGGTTCATGACAAACCAAAAGATCATTTCGATGTAATCAACATGAATTCCAACTGTGGGTTTTCACGCTTGCAGTCGTGAAAACGAAAACGAAAAGCAGGTATGCGAAAGTGAAAGATAATGGTGTCGTTTAAAAGGTTGCGACGAGTAATGAGGGTTCAAAAACCTTGTGTAGGCAGCTTGAAAAGAAAAATATAGAGATCAATATGGCTGCCAACACCCTCTCAACTGACGATCGAGATCTACTCCCGCCTTTGGGCCTTCAGGAGTTCTCGACTCAAAAATCTTTACGCTTCCATTTCCTCGGACTATCAAACTTCCGAATCACCAAAAATCTGCTGACCCATGGCTTTGATGCCAATGATCAGGCCTTTGTATCTTTGGGAAACTTGCATGCTCCTGCAACCACACTTGGTTTCGTCGGATAGTCATACTTCTCGATAACCCTTGATCTACGGACACATGTCCCTCGACCACTAACGGTCTAGATCGATTATGGACTTCGGGAAATCTATCTCCTTTACACCCAATACATAGAGATTGCCGACCTTGTGAAGTTTGAAGAACTTCAAGGGTTAAAACTTGTGCTTCTTCTCCAAATCCAATGGTTGCAAAAGACTTATCCCGTCCGTTCATCCTCTAAACAAAGTGAATCCTTCGTCTATGGACATTTTCCCACTATTTCACATGAGTTTTATCACTTTAAGTGATTCGAACCTCTGACACACTACTTGTGTTACTCCTTGAAAACTTAAGGCTTGAATATTTTTGGAAAATCTTCCTGTGCACTCCTTGCACTCATCCTCCTTGAGAATATTTCAACACTTGACTAAGTGTTGGCCTTGTGAACACCTTGCACGAGTGTTCTCAAGTTTGTATACTCCACTAAGTATGCATCCAATGTAGTCCTTGCACTCACTCTTTGAAGTTTCACGCTATCTCCCCAGATCAAATGAGTCTAAAACAACTCTACCTTCGCACTCCTTGTGTGGCAATGTGCACTCCTTGCACTAGGGTTTTCAGAAGATAAACATTTGAAACTTATAGAATATCAAACGTTCATTCATTCAACAATGAAATACACACAGGAATATAACACACATAAAAACAAGATAACATAACATTACCCTAATTAACTCAGAGATAAGAAAAACTTAGACATTTGAAGCAAATCTCCTCTATTATATTACTTTAGCAAAACATTTACAAAGTGTTCTTGTAGCTCTCAACTTTTCTACTTAAGAAAGATAACAAATAAAATCCAGAAAAACAAAAAATAAGCTTAAGTAGCCTCTTTTGGGCATAGATTAGATACAATTATACATGGAGGGGATTCTCAAGCCTTCCTTCTGACTACTCTAGTGCTTTCACATCATAATTAGAGCATTCTACCACTAATTCTTATTTCAATAAACTAATTCTTATTTCAATAAATGGATAATTACAGTCCAATGTATCATGCAACACGGACGACAATGGCATATCAGTCCAATGTATCATGCAACACCGACGACAATGGAATGGGCTAGGTCTACTAACAGCAGGAAACTTCGCAATTACTACTGAGAGGCGTATTTAATTCTGACGATATATATAACACTAAATAAGTTCCGCTGATGTGGATTGTTGACACAAAACCTGGGCTGATGTCTACCAATACAGCTAAGGGCACGAAAATTACATTTTGGAAACGTACATGAATCATTTTATGACGTTGAAGTTCATTATTATTACTATTAATAATCATCTGCGAGTCCCCATATGCCAAATACGATCACTGATAGAAAACTTGCACCAGAGGCAAAGTATACGAATAGGTTAAGCTTGTAATAAACAGATTATGTTTTTAGGTAAAAATAAATAATTTGAATTTGGTTAAATTTCAGAAGTAGCTTAAATTTTACAGATCGAAGTTTTATGTTCGTAAAATTTAACTTATAAAAACATCAAATTCCAACGAGAAAAAATTGTTATTTAGTATGAGCAACAACAATGTATTTACGATATTCAGTATGAGCAACAACAATATATGGAAATGGAAAATTATTTCTCGATTGGAAACAATATTAAAATGTTTTTCTTGGGTGTATCTCACCTCTAGGTTTGAACCCTCTGTTCGTGCTCGAATCGTCACCGGGTGAGCAAGAATGGGAGCACTAGCATGCCCTGTTGGGCTCAGCAAGGCAGAACAGGTTTGCTGTGGATCAAAATGGGTTAACAGAGAATAGAAAACCAAACGAAATAAAATCTACCTAAGAACTGAAAAGCAAATAACATTACAACCATAAACAAAACTTCAAAATGTGAGACAAGGGAGTTCCCAGTGGTTTCAAGGCTTGATCTATTAACAAAAAACCAAAGCACACACTGTAGAAAGGGATAATGGTTCCTCTTCCCTCCAGCGGAAGGTCCTTCGGGAATACTCAACTGAATGCTTTCCTTACAAAATGAATAGGGCAGGAATGAAATGGATGGTGAGAGAACTCGGTACTACACAGCTGATGAACTGGTGATCCAAGACTAGGCTTAGAAGCATCTGAGTAGCGTAACTCTACTCTGAATTCCCTGCTGAAACAATGAGCCTTCACTGCTTTTTATAGCCAT
>ML782472.1:877755-897178 GCA_009831015.1 Picea engelmannii | reverse complement strand
ATCATGATCTAGCTAGGGTGTGGCCAGTTGAGGAATATTCAAAGAGAAAATTGTGCCTATGGTTGGGTGGAAAAGAGCACCCCTTTTAGCAGTTGCCCATTAATTTCAAAATTCAGATAAATGTGACTGCGAGATTCATATAGTCTTGAAGGTTTTGTTGTAATATGTATCTTCTTGAGTTAGATAATGGAAAAATATGTTATATTGTTTGAATGGTAGAAATTGTGGCTCTGATGGCCTAGCATCTTGAGAAATTTGAAGTAAAGCCTAAATATCCTATTTTGTAGATGGTGTTTTCCTACCTCTGTTTAGAAAGGGAGAGATGATATAAATGGTATTTTAACTGAATTTGGGGACATAAGACTTTGGCCCCTATGTTGGCTGGAAAATCCTCAAGGGATTGCCCAAGGACCAAACTCGCAGATATAGAGTCAGGATTACTCCAGTGTTGTTGATCCCTCAAAATTAACTTTTTCTTGTTGTGGAATCCGAGTTCTATTGATCCAAGTGGATATCAGTGGCCACCCACCTTTTCCAGCTGGCTCAAAACAACTTTCTGGAAATTTTGGCAATTCACTATTTTTAGCAGTTTTTCGGGTCCTAAACTTCCGGAGCCGTTTTGAGGCCCTAAACAACATTTTTTGGGTATGTACCAGTCGAAAAATTTCATCAAATAGATCTCATCATTAAATAGTTGAAATTTGCATCAACAATTGTAGTCCTCGGATAGATATTTCAAACGGGCTATTGTACGCCTAAAATGGAGATCGTATGCAAAAGTTACGACCCCGAGAAGTTGATGTACTAACTTACCCAAATGGGGCCCACATGACTTTTGGCGCTTCATCTCCTAGGGTTAGGTTTTTAGATGTCTAGGGTTTTTGACACTCTTGTTTATTGTAAAAATGCCTTTAGAGCCTCATTGTAATCATCTTCCTGTGAATGAGCACAACCGTCACATCTCTTCTCAGAGATAAGCCGCCACCATTCCAGCAAGCTTGTTTTCTGCTGCATTTTACAGTTTCAACCTTTTTCCTTATTGAATAAAAAACCAGTTTTAATGTATCTCTGTTATTTTGTGTTAAGAATCTGTTAATAATTTGTAGTCATTTCATTTTGCTCATAAAATCTGGATCAGTGGTATCAGAGCGGTCTGCTCCTTGTCGTCTTAATGCATGTCCCCAACGAGGTCAAAGTAAAAAGAATTGGGTCTCGAGCTTGTTTCTCTCGAGGACCAAAGCTCTCGCACACCCAAGAGACCTCTCATGGTAGAAGAAAATAAAGATGATGGGATAGGAGATCCATTCAAAATGTTGCTTTAGGAAGCGCTCATGTAATAGAGGAACACGACGATGGATAGTTTCGTGCAAATCCTTCGGCGGCTACCAACAGGCGATGCATCTTATTCGAGCAGAGGCGCTGCCCCCTTCAAGGTAAAAATAAACTTTGATATTCCTATATTTGAAGGTTAGATAGACACAGATGGTGTAGACAAGTGGTTCAATCTACTAGAAGGGTATTGTTTTGTCCATAACTTTTCGAATAGAGAAAAGATTACTTTTACGCTCCTTAAAGTCATTCCCCATGTCAAAGATTGGTGGGAAAATTTATGTGAGAAAAAGGAAATAGAAGAACCCTCATTATTTACATTCATGACCACCTGGGAATGCTTCAGCGATGCTATTAAGGAAAAATACTACCCTGTTGGAAGTTGTGATGACTTGTATACCAAATGGATCACACTGTGGCAAGAAAGAGACCAAGAAGTGCCAGAGTTCACAAATATCTTCCATACCTTGCGCACCAAGATGGGTATCAAAGATTCAGAGAAAAATCTGGTGCTCAATTATCATGGTGCTCTGCATAGATACATCTAGACCAAAATGGAATTTCTGGACATCTCGTCCTTGGGCGCGGCCTACCGATATGTCATCAAAATCGAATAAAAGCTCAAACAAAAGACATGGCAATTTGGGCCCAGTAACCCCTCATTACGGCCCCAACCCATAGAACAAAGGACAGAGAAAAGATGGAAAGTATCAGGACAACCAGTCCAAGTCGCAAGCAAAGAAGGACACTGGAAATACAAAGAAAGATACAGGGAAGTGGTGCAACTTCCATAAGATCCCTTGGCATAACACTGTTAAATGTCGCTCAAAGAAGTCGTTGGTGGCCGAAGTGAAAGCCTCTGAATCAGATGCGGGTTCTGACTCTGAGTTACAACTAGAAAGGGGAAGATAGATCATTGATGCGGAACCTAGTGCCACCATTGTTACCACCAAGCTCCAGCCTGATGAACCAGATGAGCCAGAAGAAGGAGAGTGCCTCTTCCATTCACAGATATGGGTAAAAGGCACCCCGCTGCACTTCATCATTGATAGTGGTAGCCAAAAGAACCTCATCTCAGTAGAGGTTTTCAAGTGGCTGGCCCTGCTAACAATGTTGCACCTACAACCCTACACCATTGGATGGCTCCGCCAAGGAAGCGATCTCTGCGTCATCCAATAGTGTCGAATGTCGTACGACATCAAGCCCTTCAAAGATGAGGTACTGTGTGATGTTGCTCCTCTCGAAGTTTGTGATGTTCTTTTGGGCCAACCTTATTTATGGAAACATCATGTTGTATATGATTCTAAGCCTCATAGTGTTATTATTACTTTGAATAGGAAATTGTACAGGATACCCGAGGCAGTCCCACCTAGTGTTATTTCCTTGATCTCTGCCAAGCAATGCAAGAAGGTCATCTCTCATACGGGGAAGTTTTTCTTCTTCATCATTCACTCTCAAAATGAGTGAAAGATCAAAACCACATCCAGGGTCTCTGTGGTCAACCTCTCCACATAGCAGAAGAAAGTATATAAGGTCATCGAAGAATACTCAGATATCTTCTCCTCACCCACCGGGGTACCTCTGCACTATCAGGTCAAGCACCCCATCGATCTGACCCCTGAAGCATCGCTACCCAATGGGCCAGTCTATCACTGCTCTATGTTAGAGAATGAGGAGATCAAGTGACAGATCCAAGAACTGCTCCACAAGGGGCACATCCGTCCTAGCTCATTACCTTGCAGTAGCCCAATCGTGCTGGTACAGAAAAAATATGGAGCCTAGCGACTCTGCATTGATTACTTGGCCCTGAATAAAATCACAGTCAGAAACTGGTACCCAATTCCCTAAATCGACGACCTCATTGATCAACTTGCGGGGGCTAAATACTTCAGTAAGATTAATCTGAAGTATGGCTACCACCAGGTCTTGATAGAACAGACAGATGTATAGAAGACACCTTCAAGTCGAAGGAAGGCCTTTTTAAATGGTTGGTCATGCCCTTTGGTTTGAAAAATTCTCCAACCACTTTCATGAGGATGATGGATGATATCCTACGACCATTCAACAATACTTTTGTAGTGGTGTATATGGATGAAATTTTCATTTACAACAAGACTTGGGCAGAACACTTGCAGCATACTCAGCAGGTTCTGCACACCCTGCGGCAGCACAAGTTATACGCCAACTTGGAAAAATGCTCCTTCAGCATGGACAGGGTCCATTACCTGGGCTACATCATTGATCAACATGGTGTACATGTGGTTCCAGCCAAGATCCAAGTCATTCGTGACTGGCCAGCCCCAACCACACTCACTGAGCTTCAGAGCTTCTTGGGCCTTGCCAATTTCTACCGCAGGTTTGTATTGGGATTCTCCCATATTGCAAGGGCCCTCAGCCAAATAGCCAAGGGTGGTGGTAAGGAAAAATTTGCATGGGGCCAGTCCCAACAATAAGCATTTGATGATTTTAAGTAGCGCTTGTGCTCAACCCCAATACTTTCACTACCAGACCTACAACAACCCTTTGAGATCGAGAAAAATGCTTCAGACTATGTTGTGGGTGTCGTTCTCACTCAGCATGGCCACCCCATGGCCTATCATAGTGAGATACTATCAGATGTTGTCCATAAGTACCCTACTTATGACAAAGAAATGCACTCCATTGTACAAGCCTACCGCTAGTGGAGACATTACATTCTTGGGAAGAAGACAATCATCAACATTGATCATAATCCACTGCAGTTCGTGCAGACACAAGGAAAATTACAGAATGACCGCCATCAAAAGTGGTCCACATACATACATCAATTCCACCTCAACATCAAGTATAAAACATGAAGCACCAACCGCGTCATTGATTACCTCAGTAGACCGCCAGTCGCGACACTCGCCATGGTGTTAGACTCTTGTGTCCATGCGACCTCTGGATGGCCCCAACTCTATGATATAAACCAAAACTTCACCACCACCTACCAAATGTTGGGTACAAATGCATTTGCCAATAATTTCCATCTTCAAGATGGGTTGTTGTGTCCTCTGGGCCATATCTACATTCCATCAAGTGAGGGAGTGAAGCTAATCTGGGAATCCCACTACAGTCGGGTGGCAAGACACTTCGACGTCGAAAAGGCAGTGGCAATGTTATAGAAACATTTCTACTGGCCGAAACTTTGACATGAGGTCAGCAAGTATATCAGGTCCTACATTTCCCGCGCTATTGCCAAACTGACCACTAAGAAATAGGGTATGTACACCCCTCTTCCTACTCTTGTTGATCGCTTTTCTAAGATGGCGATTATGGTTGCCTACAAGAAGAGAATCACAGCAAAAGCCACTACCAAGCTCTTCTTTGAACGAGTCTGGGTACATTTTGGAATCCCACAAACCATTGTCTCAAATAGGGACAGTCGATTTCTCAACACATTTTGGTCGAGCCTCTGGTCACTGCTGGACACCAAGCTTACCAAATCCATGACCTTCCACCCCCAGACAGATGGCCAAACCAAGGTCATAAATCGAATGATCATGCATATCCTACGCATGTATAATTCCAAGCACCCTCACACATGGGATGAGAGTCTTCCCTATGTCCAGAGTAGCTACAACCGAGCCCTACATAGATCAACCAACCATAGCCCCTTTCAGGTGGGGTTGGGATTCCAACCATTGGGTCCCATAGATGTTGCACTTCCCCTTGTGGTCACCTCGATCGACTCATCTTCTACTTCAACTGAAGCTGACAAAGCCACTCGGTTCATTGAGCGGATACATCACATCCACCAATAGGTTCAGGATATGCTATAGAAGTCCAATGACAAGTACAAGTAGCACCATGATCAACATCGGGTGCCACATAAGTTTCAGGTGGGCGACAAAGTTTGGTTGCACTTGTAGAAAGAATGCCTTACAGGACCCCATCAAAAGCTTCGCCCATTATGTTACGAGTCGTACACAATCACTAAGGCTGTGGGGGATAATTCTTTTGAGCTCAACATTCCTCCTTTCCTTGGCCTGCACCCAGTTTTCAACGTGGACATCCTTCAGCCTTATTTCCCACCATTATTGGACGCTTGAGATGTAGTAGAACAATTGAAACCAATAGAGCTCAACCCCAACAGCATAAAACAAGCATCCAATGATCAGATTTTTGACACACAGATCAAGGGCAATTGACAGCAAAGGATCCAACTTTATCGAGACGTCAAAGCACGGCAACTCCTGCACCAAGGCAAGTGGCTCACCCGGGGCCAATTTCAACAAAAATTTCATCATCTGATGGGGGAACTCAACGCAATGGAGACCATTTCTTCCTAAGGAGGGAGGATTGATCCAAGTGGATATTGATGGCCCCACCTTTTCCATCTGGCTCAAAACAACTTTTGTAGCAATTTTGGTAATTTACTATTTTTAGCAGTTTTTCGGGTCTTGAACTTCTGGAGCCGTTTTGAGGCCCTAAACGACATTTTTTTGGGTATGTACCAATCTAAAATTTTCATCATGAAATTTTTGTCAATAGTTGTATTACTTGGATAGATATTTCCAACGGGCTATCGTACGCCTAAAACAAAGATCGTATTCAAAAGTTACAACCCTGGGAAGTTGATGTACTAACTTACCCAAACGGGGCCCACATGACTTTTGGCGCTTCATATCCTAGGGTTAGGTTTTTGGATGTCTAGGGTTTTTGACACTCCTATTTATTGTAAAAAGGCCTTTAGAGCCTCATTGTAATCATCTTCTTGTAAATGAGTGCAACCGTCACATCTCTTCTCAGAGATAAGTCGCCACCATTCCAACAAGCTTGTTTTCCGCTGCATTTTACAGTTTCAGCTTATTTCCTTATTGAATAGAAAACCAGTTTTACTATATCTCTATTATTCTGTGTTAAGCATCTGTTAATAATCTGTAGTCATTTCGTTCTGCTCATAAAATCTGGATCATCTGTAGATGAAGGGTCTTCCTTCAAACCATTTTCCCGAGTGATCGCAGGTTCAACTCCACAGCCTTAACCAAATCTTGGCTAAGATTTAAGAGTGTAGCCCTTGGGGCTTCCCAAATATCATATGACCAAGACCCCAGAACCCTACACTATGTTCAAAGGGATCTAAGCCTTCTGAGCTTCTGGACTTCGGAGGTCCGGAGCTCCGGGATGTTGAAACCTCACAACATTCAAATCATGTCGAAGGTAATGTGTTGAAATGGTAACCAGACAGTTTGACCGACAACTGGCGGTTTCCCATCCGTTGTCGTGGGATCCACTTTGTCATTCAAACTTGAACATATTTTCAGTCGTGAAGTCACGCAAGTTGTCAATCCCAGAAACATCAGGATTTTTCCTGACTGTTGGATATACAATTATGGTCAAATTCAGCGTTGGCTCACTCCGTGAGTAAAAAGGTGTTAAACGACTGGAACTTCCAAATGTCGAAGTCACGAAGTAATGCAAGTCATAGATCTAAGTATCCTTCGGGATATCTCTCAACTGTTAGATTGAGCGTAGTGGAAAAATAGGGTAAGCGATAATGTTGACCAACAACAAGCAGTCATATCCCCTTTATGACCTATATGGTAGGTAAACATTCGAGACTTAAATGGGTTAAGACCTATAAGGGACGCGAAGTCGTCGAAGTGGTGAAATCTTGTTAATCGTTAGATCGAGGGAAGGAATTTGGAGACATTGTGGATTGTTGATCGAGGGTCCATTGGGAAACTTTCTTGACTGTTTGACCTACTAGTGGAGGGATAGTGTAAACACTTTGGTGAAGTTTTACTCCGGGAAACGTAAGGTACAACGGATAAGAATATCTCGAAGGCCGAAGGCCGAAGTACATGATGAGGAACTTAGGGACTCTGAGACTTCATAGCTCCGAGAGATTTGACATGTTGGTGCATCGGCCAAACATCGAAGCATCGAAGGTTAGAGTACATGGCAGGAGTTCTAGAAACATCGTAACTCCAGGACTCCAAGAAAAACTTGAGGATGTAGGAAGGTGGTTTAAGCGTCGAAGCGATGAAGTGTCGAAGCATCGAAGTTTCCCATGTTGAAGTGTATAACCCCGATTGGACGAACTCGCATACACTATGGTGATGTGGCGTGCCTGGATGGTTCCATGTGGTGTCGTGGGATTTGTTGTGAGTTAAGTGTGGGACCCTTATTGTCATGTTTAAGCTATGTGTTAAGAACAAACGAATATTAGTTGTCAGATCCAAGGGTGGATATAATCTCCACCATAGATTCCATAGTGGAAAGAGTCCTTCAGACTTCGAAGCTCTGGGAAAGTTTGCAAACCTGTATGAGAATATCGAAGGGGCCAAAGGCATGTTACCCATGAAGGCCCAGGAGATATCCCCTACAACCGCCCCTCCCATGGCCATGTCATCACTAGAGGATAATGATTGAGGTCATGTTAGTGCCATGTAGGATGGTATGAATGAGGTGGAGCCACGTGGGTGTCACATGGCCTTTGACCAACGATACCTGAGAAATTTAGGGGGATATAAATTTCGACCCAGAACTCAGTTTTGGATGAGTTTATAGTCGTTGGAAATCTCTCGAAGAGCAAAAGGAAATGGTTTCCTTATTCAAGGAACTTAGAGAAGTTGTAGGAAGGCGAAAAATTTATACCCCATCCTTAAAAGGGTACTTAAGGGGTTGGGTGTGTGACAGATTGGTATCAGAGCAAGCAACAACACTTACCCTATTTGGACTCATGAAAGAGTGGAATGAACTTTAATAGAAAACCTTTAACAGGAAGGGAACACTACCCTACCCACCTATAAGAGCTTATTTAATATTTACTACTAAAAATAGTGAGACATTCTATTGTTTACATGTTCTGAATCTAAACTGCATATTGTTTTTATATGTGGAATAATGAAGCTAATTTTACCTTACAAATTGTTTTTACCTGTGTTGTTCATAAAATTTGAGGACAATTGACTAACAAAAAATGTTGTTATCAACACTTAAACAGTCAGTGGACGGCAAGGAAAACTAGAGCGTAAAGAATGGTAACACACCATGAGTAGCAGAAAAGCTCCCACAATAGAGAAGAATATTATGTTGAGAGGAGGGTGGTGGAAACCCCTCCATATTTAGTTGAAACTGTAAGAATCCTTATGGAAAAATTACAAATATTTAAAGTAGACAATGGGAGACTGATGGGAGAACAAGAAAAACAAACTAAAATAAATGCACTTCTATTGCAAATATTATCATACATACAGAGGTAACTGCAACATGGATCGATGGACAGTAATGTGGAAACACCTAATATTAAGAGAACCTAAAGTCCACCCGAGATACCAAAGAATGGACTTGAAAATAGAAACACAAGAAGAAGCTCCTCAAAGAAGGCCCAACATGGAGCCAGGAGGCATGTTGACGTCAAGGATTCAACTGAGGAAGCCTCTAGTGAGGGACCTGACAACTCCAAGGAATTTTCTAGTAGTGACACTAGTTTACATTCTTAGAGGAAAAGAAAGAGGAGGAAACATTCCAAGAGCCATGACCCTGAAGAGTTTAAGAAAGCCAAACCACCCAATGTGTAGGTAAACCTCCTATATACTTCATAAGAGTTTCTTGCGTATGTAAAGGAATGTCTAACATCAATGCCATTTTACGAAATCCATCTGTGTATTCTTGCACTGTTTGTCCTTTTCTTAGTTTAAGACCTTGCCATTCAATTAAATCTTTCTCTTTATAACCCAAAGGATAGAATTGTTTTCTAAGTGCAGAAACAAAAACTTTCCATGATGGCACAACAAACCATAACACGAGAAGTTGATAACGGAGTTTGGCAATCTCGCCTACGTCTTTGGGCCTTTGTCTCAATGGGTGAGGCTTTCTTATTTCTGTTCAAAGCTTCAAAAGTACATCATAACAATGCCAAAATGATTACAAACTAATCTAGTTCTGTTCTACTAGATCTCAAGAACCCCAAAAAATAGACGGCACCAAAAATGGATGAACGAAGCTCCCAGAAATGGCGCGCAAAGGTGCTCTCCTCAATGGCTTCCCTACATAGAAATGGCTTTGGCTTAAAAATTCTTCAAAATTTTCTTGTTTTGAACCTCGCTCCATAGCTTCAAGAACCTCTCATTTATATAGGCTTGAAGTGGGTAACAACCTCCCAACTTCTCCCCAATATCTGGCCTCAAAAAGGGCCCAAGATCCTCCAAAAATGGACTAAATCCATCCAAAACTCCTGAAAAATCAATAAAATATTTATTATATGGTATAAAAACCCACTTTGGAAAAATATAAGGGTGCAACCCCCTCTGTTCGGGCCCTTGGGCATATGAGCGCGCTCCATGTGGCCAAACGCTAGAAGTTGTGCGTTGGCCCCCTATCCGTCGGTTCCTGGTCCTGTGGCTGACCATATGGCCGCGGGCTAAGCCTTCCACGCACCCCCCCAACTGGATAGACCCCTGATCATAGGCCTCTGGTTATGCACCTTGGTCGGCGGGCTAGCCCGACCGGCTGGGTGCTAACCCCACTAATTATGCGCTAATGTTATAGCACAGGGTCATGTGTCGCGGTTCTATGCACCGAGCTTAACACTGGACCAGGGCTACACTCCCATACAATTCGCGCCAAAACATAATAGAGCAGGGTATGGTCCCATGGTAGAGTCACATAGAGAGTTGCGTCGGGGGCTGGGGCTAGGCCCCAGCCCTTCCCTCCGCCCAAATTACAACCATTTCACTTTAAATGGAATATGGAAACTATGGTTAATAAGGATCATCGAGGTCGGACTGGTAACCTAGACCTACCAAACCATTAGCCCGGACCGTAGGTCATGGAGTCGACTCCCGTGAACCCCCGTGAACTATGGTTAATAAGGATCACCAAGGGCGGGCTGATAGCCCATCCCTGCCAAACCATTAGCCCGAACCGAAGGTCACGGGGTCGACTCCCGTGAACTCCAAAATTTTACCAAACACTGTCGACCAATAGAAGGGTGCCACGTGGTAGCCCAAGACTGGGCCACGTGGCACCTTTACATTTGCGAAATAAATTCCATGTGTCCAACGATGATTCATCCAGCTGTCCACAACATCTTCCCAGTCATCATGCCACGTCAACCCATTTCCATGTGTCGTACAGACCTTGCCACGTCATCATCTGCCATGTGTCACCCTTGTAGTGGTGCCATATGTCACACTCTGACTCGTCCACATCTGCACCTACCCACATCAGCATGCCAATGCACCAATGCCACGTCACCTGTACAGTCGTAAGGACTGTATAGTCAGCTTCCACATCAGCACTGTACAGACTGTAAGGACTACACAGTCATCATTTTTTTTTCATGTTTGATGAAACGAACAGATCGCGATATCTTTTGCATACGATGTTTGTTTGAGCCTGTTCAAGTTGCGTTGGGTTCGTATCGACGAGCCCTACGCACATGTCTGTTTTGAATCCATTCTGAGCACTTTGAGTTTTAGGCCTTCCTAGACCCATTTTGGTTCCTGGATCCATTTTGGATCACACCTCCCCACTAAAGACCTTTTGGTCCTGCAAAAGGTTACTAACCAGTCATCAAGTGCAGGATAGACCACCCCACTTGTTCTCTGTCTTTAAACTCTGTCTTGTTCACCTGTCTCATCAAAATCAACTGTAAATCAACCAAGATAACTGAAAGCATATTGTTAGCCACTTGTACTCTATCACATCTTACTAAAGCCACTATCATCCATATTGACAACATTACTAATGATAACATCAGAAATATGACTGCAAATGAGCTAATATGTTTGTAATACTTGCACGACATTATCTTATCTTGAAGCAAAGTGTGATTGTGACGCAGGCGCGCCACCCGCAGGCACATCCGCTCTCACAGGACCTTCTTCTTCTCGACCCGAAGAACTCGAAGGTTCTTCTATTTCCCTATCGGGAAATCTGCACCCACAAAAATCTTTCTCCGAGGTCTTCCCTTTACCACCGGGAGATCAACCAAATCTTGCTATCTCGCAAGTTCGTGGCTCAAGGCCTCCAATTTTTCCTTTCTATTCTTACAATACCCGATCTGGCGATACGGGTATAGCTCTTTTCCTTGTTAGCGCCCTTACCACATGCAACCGTGGGCTAGGCTTAAATGTTAGCACCTCTCGCAACTCGCACCTTCGTGAGTTTGCAAGTTGAACTCTCGTGCCTTCCTGTTGAGATCCTTCGACACGTGATAAGTCAACGCTGAGTTGACTCCTTCCCCAATGGATTTTGCTACTCACAACCTCACAACCTCGCCACCTCGCCACCTCGCAGGTTGAACCGTCGAGCTTTTACCCTCCTATTCTGTGAATCCCCGAGATGCAAGAATTCAACGGAATGTTGACTTCTATCTCCAAGCAGCACGTTTCCACCCGTCGACCATGCGGTTCCCACCTTATGCTCTGCCACATGTCCACGCGAACTTCGGCTCTTGGCACTTTGCGACTTGCGAATCCTAATGCCAATACCTCGGGACTTCTCACAGCGAGATCCCGAGGGCTTCGTGCCACCTATACTCCACTCACCGACTCTGCTATGGCCCACACGATCCTCCAGCTGTCAGGATATCGCTTCTCACAATCTCGCGATCCCCGTAGCCAAACTCTCGGGCCTTTTCTCGCAAGGCTCCAATACATGACCCCACATGCAGATCCAATGGTCCTTCTATGATCTGGATCCAACGGTTATTCTCCTACTCGCTCCTCACGCCTTCGCGACTTGGAGCACCCAATTCTTGGGCCTTTACCCTACGAACTCCCGAGTTCACGAGATCTTTTCGATCTCCGCCACGCGTCCTCTTCGGATGGATGGTCTCGATCCTCTCGCCACTTCGCCGCTTCATGACTTGGGACACCCAACGCTTGGGCCTTTACCCTGCAAACTCTCAAGTTCATGAGATCTCCTTGATCTCTGTCATGCATCCTCTTCAGATGGATGGTCCCAATCCTCTCGCCACTTCACCGCTTCGTGACTTGGGACACCCAACACTTGGGCCTTTACCCTGCGAACTCCCGAGTTTGCGAGATCTCCTTGATCTCTGCCACATGTCCTCTTCAGATGGACGATCTCGATCCTCTCGCCACTTCACCGCTTCATGACTTGGGACACCCAATGCTTGGGCCTTTACCCTACGAACTTCCGAGTTCGCGAGATATCCTTGATCTCTACCACCTGTCTCCTTCAGATGGACGGCTCTCTCTACTTTGCTGCTTTGCATCCTTGCGCCTTCATGAATTTGAATCCCAATTCTCAGCTCTTCCACTTACGAGCTCCCGAGATGCGATGTGCCACCTGTCCACTTGCTGACTACTGTGGCCCCACACCGTTCTCGTGGTCCGATATCCTGATATGACGTCAGCTAGGCCCCACAACACGTAGCTCTCACCTCTTCGCCACTCATGAAGTCAAATGACTTCCTCTTCCAACCTCCGATGCCCGAGTCCCCGATGTGGGTAATCTCATGACACGTGTCCGCTCCCACGAACGGTCCAGATCAAGTCTCGCTAATTCGCGGTTTTTGATGTCAAGGAACTCTCTTCACGTCCTCGATATACCCGATATCCCGAGTGTTGATACCTTCTGGGATGCTCACTCTCCTGTTTGCAAGTTTAAACCTCGTGCAACTCCCAACCAATTTGACGGTTGTCGGGTATTATGCTCTAGATCTAACGGCTCACATCCATCCTTCCTCCTGCGCGCTCCTCCGGCTGCTCCCTGGATGTGAAAACCAACGGTCCAGATTCTATCGACTGATCCAATGGCCGATGTTGCTCCTCTTGAGCTCTGCCACTCTTTCTTCCTTCCCTTGGAAGAATTTAAATCTTTCAAAGGCCTCAACCTTTGTTTCTTTTCTCTTGCGCGAACTCCTCAACCCTGAGTTCCGCCAATGCGTGTAAAAGCATTGTTCCTTCTGAAATTTCATCCTTTTTGAATCCTTAAAGGATTCTTTGACTCCTGCACTCCTGCAGAGTCTTCTTGTGCACACGCTGGTGCTATCTCTCTGAGCTTCAGCAAACACTCAGATCCCTTGGGGGATTTTACCTTTCTCCTCCCACAGATGGAGAATAAAATGCCTTCCTGGCTCTTTGTTTGCTCAAGCAACCTCCTTGTTGAGCCTTCTGGGTATTCAGCAACCCAGTGAAGATCCTTTAGTGGACTCTTCCTTCAAATCCAGAACTCAAAGAGTTCTCTTCTTTCCTGTGCCTATCTGCACACTTCCTCGATGTCCACCTGGCGAAGTATCTTCTCTACAGAACGTTCCACAGTTCTGTTCCCTTGTACACCTATGCACTTGCTCGATGCCCTCCTGGAAGAGCTCTCATAGAATCCTTAGTGATTCTATCTTTTGTCTGAACTCACAATGGAGTTCCTTCCTCTGTGCACTCCTTGCACTGGCTCAATGCCCACATGGCAGAGCTTCTCACAGAACTTACATCAAAGTTCTGTCTGCAACTGTGTTTCAGCCACACAACCTTACCTCCTGAGGTGTTCATCAACCTCACAGGTCTTCTTCCTGAGTTGATGATTCCAGTTCCTGTGCCTCAGCATGTCTTTGTCTGACTCCGCAGAGTTCAGAAATGCATCCTCAGTGCACCGGTATTCAGAGACCGCAGTACTCTGCCATGCCCTCCTGACATGAAACCTCAAAGACCTTCAACCTGGAATCAAACAAACTCCTACAGAATGCATCAACAATCATACATTCACAACATACATAGAGAACACACACAGACATCCATATACACAGAATATCATGCAGGAAAAACTGCTCTGTTATATTAAAATGGCAAATGCCTGTATTTTACAAAGGTGTTCCTGAGCTCTCTCTGGCTCCTCTCCTACAAACCATTCTATCTCTCCCCTACAATCATACTACTCAAAATGAGATATGAAAATCTCTTTTACCTAAGGGGTTCATTGAGCGCTTCCCTCCAGGTCTACCTACTCAATTAAATTACATTCAATGGCTGTCTAGTCCAGCATCTGGATCTAGATCTCAGCCGACCTTGGCATTAAAGCCGATCCTATCTACAGCCTGCACAAAGGCACGGCTTCCATGGCTCAACATCCTAAGACATTCAATTACATTCATTTCAAATTTAAATGAGGATTGCGCCTCTCTTTTAGCGTGTGATTTGAATTCGCTGGCGTGGCTGCTGGCTGGCCGCTGACATGGAGCGATGCTCCTGCATCAGATTGATCTTCCATTCTACAATCATCTTGTGTTCTTGCTTAAGATCAATTACTTGATTTGAAACAATTATAGGTGCATTTCTTGCATGAGTTTCCTTCCTTAATTGTTCCATTGTTTGAAGAGATTGTTTTGCTTTTAAATGATGAGCATGTACCACATATTTTTTTCCTACTTTGATTAAGTGATATTGATTATGTTCCTTGTAGAAGATTGCTTTGCGATCATACAAATAAGGACTGCCTAAGACCATTCCACATTCATTGAGTGGCACCACATCACATGTTACCTCGTCCACAAACTTAGATGAAATTGCAAAATTTAATGTGCATTACTTTGTTATGTGCAACTTATGATTGTTGCTTATCCATTTAAGTGAGTAAGGCTTATGATGCATATGAGTGTTTAATCCCAATTGTTTAACCACTTCCTATTTAATCAAGTTATATTGAGATCCACTATCTATCAATGTGTCGACCTTAGTATGCCGCATAATGACCCTTATATGAAACAATTTAATTCTAGAATCAAATCCATCACCAATTTTACCTGTCAAACCAACCAATGAGATTTTAGATTCATCACCCAAATCTGATCCCAAGTCTGTTGGTCGTGATGTTGTTGCAACTGTTTGCCTCCCTTTCCTCTCTTTGAACCACTTCGGTCTCTTCTCAGGATGCAATTTCCAACAATGATCCTCATCGTGCCCTTCTTTCTTGTAATGCTTGCAAGAGGTCTTCTCTTCCTTTCTTGCCACTGAATTTGCCTTTTTTCCATTCCACCTCCTTTTGTCCTCTTTCTTTGAAGATGATTCCCCTGATACACCAACTCCAGTTTTCCCTGCCTCAATGTATGTTGCTTGAACAGAAACCTCATCAATATTAGTAGGTCCAAACATAAATACAGTATTACGAATATGTGCAGGTAAACCTCCTATATAATTCATAAGAGTTTCTTGGGTATGTAAAGGAATTTCTAACATCAATTCCATTTTATAAAATCCATCTGTGTATTCTTGCATTGTTTATCCTTTTCTTAGTTTAAGACCTTTCCATTCAATTAAATCTTTCACTTTATAACCCAAAGGATATAATTGCTTTCTAAGTGCAGAAACAAAAACTTGCCATGATGGAAATACATTACCCACTTCTTGCGTGCCATTTTGAAACTTGTTTTTCCACCAAATGAGTGTTGTGCCTACAAGACGAAGTGATGCCAACTTGATTTGAGTTGCCTCATCCTTGATTTGTTGCACACTGCAATAAACCTCCATCTTTCTGACCCAGTTATCAAGCCTTTCTGTATTGACTTCACCATCGTAATTCAAATTTTACATCAAGCTTAAGTAAAGGCATTTCATGTTTATGTGTATGGACATGTTTGCTTGTGGTGGATTTGGAACTTGAAATTGAAGAAGAAGAAGTTGATGGAGAAGAAGGAGGTGAAGGAGGAGTTTGAGGAGGATCCTCTCCTTCTTCGCTTTTGACCTTTGAAGATTCACCTAGAACCGGTTTCTTCTGTTCCAAGTAATCCTCATACAAAACCTTCATCATCTCCGACATGGCAAAGAAAGTCTTTTGAAACTCTTTCTCCTCATGAGAAAGTCCCTCTTCTGATGCCATCTTCTCACTTTGAGAAGTTGTTAACAACAATTCTTGTCTTGGGCACAAGAATATTCAGTTTTGCAAGTTGCACGAGAAGCGCCCAAGCACAGCACGGAAAAGTCTCGTTTCAGGCTTCCAAGAAAGTAAACAGGCGAAATTATGTTTTCAACGGCCCAGATTCATCCATAGAAGCAGATCGACGGTCGGCAGGAAATCGCGGTTAGCAGAGTTACGTCGGGATTAGCGTGATGGGAAGCATCTATATTGCATGCAAGAAAGGATATCAGTCATTCATCCAAAGGACACGTGGCATGAGATCTAGTCACATCGACATTTGGGCATTCAAGAGTTCGAAGGGTGAGGGTTTTCACGTCGTTCTACATCTCAAAACCCCGAACCCCAAAACGTTGATAAGCGCCTTTGAAGCTAAGCCTATGGGCCTAGCACCCGGTCACATCAAGAGAGCCTAGTAATGGAGGAAACACTCTTCTAACATCAAATACCATCTCGACCATTCCTCTGGAGGACACGCGATGTACATCCATGCTTTCGTGGTTTGGTCAATCGGGATTTTGAGGAAAATTGCATCGTGAACCCCCGGTGCCAGAAATCCTGAAAGAATCGGGACCGTCCATATGAAGGACACATGGCGCAATAGCTGAGCCACGAGTGGGGCCCTTTGGGATTTTCATGATGAAAGCGTCGAGGTCATCTCAGCCATTCATCCATTAGCGAGGCTCGGGAACATTTAATTTAAAGAGGGCACAGATCTAGACGGTCATGATCCAGGCACTCAAATTCACAGACAAGGTCCAATTCTGCACCCCCTCCATCATTTTGGCTTTAACGAGAGGGGCGGGTCCGGAATAAGAGATAATGTATGAGCGTATCTAGACGGCCCAAGTCTCAACGCTTAGATCTACGATCTGTATTGAATTCCGGACCCCCCCATTGGTTCTGCCTTTAATGGAGGGGGGGGGTCCAGAATGGAATTTCACTCTGACGGGCCCCCCTTCCTGTCGTGTCACTGTCTGAGTCATCCTCCCTGTTGCCACCTATTCTCCACCTACCGCCACCCTCTTCCCCCGTCATCTATCCAACTTCCCTCTTTCCATCCACATGGCCCCTCCTCAGCTCATCGCCCTCTTGTCTCCTGCCATGTGTCCCTCTCACTCCCAGTCACCTCCACCTGTATGATCATTCCTTTTACTCTGTGTCCACCTGTACCCCCGCACTCCAAACACCTTCCTCCTCTTTCCTTTTCAGACCGCGTGGCATTCCTCAGTTTATGTCACAGCTCCCATTTCCTCTCCATCGCTTCCACCATGTTGACGCCATCGCTCCCATCATACCCTTTTTCACATCCACCATAGGGGTCCCTCACAACAGTCCAGCGAAGCAGCATCCAAAGAGAGACCATTCAGCTGATCCAGGTGGCACCTTTAGGAGACCTCCATGTCCCAGAAGGTAGGGTTGACCGAGGCTGTCCCCAGTCCCAAGAAAGCAATTATTGTGGTTGTTGCTGGTGGTTGAGCATCATCTCTACCATAAAAAGAAAGTCCAGCAAAGGACTAAAGCTGGTCGATTCATCTGCAGCAGGAAAGTCCAAAATCTGATAGCATCTGTCTCAGGTGCACGATCGGCCAGAGTCTACATGCACAGACTGTCAGAAGACATGCAAATGCAATGTTTTTAATGCAGCATCTTGTTTTTGCTGCTGTTGTTGTTTTGAGTATATGTAGGCGTTTTCGCCATTTTTGTAAGCATCGATGGTAGAGCGAAGCTCCCGATTGTAAAGTTTTAACAGACACCCTAGTTCTCTGGTTATGCATCTATATGTAAGATTTCTTTTTTAATGACAGACATTTTTCCTACCCCATCTAGTTTTCATCTCATACTGAGGGAGTTCATGATTGACTTATTCACATGAATTATTGCAATTATTTTACGATAAAGGATTTATTGTTGCATTGTTGTATTCTCTGATTTTCTGCATTTGAATGTAAGAAGATCTTGTGTTTAGATGTTTTCTCCTATAGTCTATTAGAAACCTGATGTTTATGACAGACCTTTGCAGTTCTCTTATACAAGTCTTCCCCCTACTCACCCTTACTACAACTCACTGTCTGAAGTTTATCTAAGACCTCACTTGCCCATGCATGCCTAGCCTAGTTTCGGAGTTAGAACAACATTGTTTTGAGTTAGCTTCCATTCGATCACCCCTTTTTATAAACAAATCATGACATAAAATGATGGGCATCGGGCTCTGCTCCTGCTGCAATCCAGGAGTGACTTTCGTCGCTAACATTTCTGGCTCCATTGCCGGGGACGAAATTGAAAATTTTCCCTGGGTAGAATGACATTGAGCCTCTGATTATGAAGGTGCATCAGGCATTAGATCCCTTAAATATTGATACTGTGCACTTGGTGACTCCACTGGGGTGAATCCAAGGTTTCCACATCACTGTTTCAGCTGTGGCTACTGTTAGCACACCTGAAAGCTGACCCAGAGGAGCTTTCTCGAGAAGGTTTCAACAACTACTTTCTCAGCCTGGGAAGCTTCTTGGGGTAACAACAACGTAAGATCTGGCCTTTGATGGTGAACAAGGACTAGGCACATTCGAAGATGCACATCTTTCACCTAGCGACTCCATGATTCAAGGATCGATTGGCGACTCCACTGGTTCGGAATGGAGAAAATCTTAGCTTGAAGGTTTGCTCCTTTTAATTTTTCTGCTATTCCTGGTTTTCCTAATGTTGTCCCTTCTTTGAATGAATGGGGCAATTATTTGCCCATATTTGGAAAATGTGAAGAGGACAACCCTGCTCAACACCTCAGTGAGTTTCATGAACTCATGCGTTCAGTGGGAGATACATCATGAGGATGTATTACTGAAGATGTTCATGTTCTCGTTAGCAGGGGATGCACATAAATGGTATCATTCTTTACCCCCTGCTAGCATTTCTTCACTCAATGGATTCCATGCAGCCTTCACCGCCTATTGTCAGAAGTTGTATCCCTTTGAGTTGATTTTTCATAACTGTTGTGAGGGATACTACAACAAATGTATACAAGATAGAGCTATCTCTTATGTAAGCTATGAGGATGATCCTGATGACCTGGATCAGAAATCAGTCCTTTCTCCTCCCCATTCATCTGCTTCAGGCGGAGTTATGGAGCTGGTAAAATCTATCGCTACCAGACTAGACAAGTGGGAAGCTGAGCGATGTGCAGAGGATTTTCCACCCTATGAAGAAGATGATTTTGGTATCTCTACAATGGATAATTATGAAGATCCCA
>ML782472.1:846919-868251 GCA_009831015.1 Picea engelmannii | reverse complement strand
ACGGAAAAATATCCTGTATTAAAGAATTTCTCCATATAGATAGCTACAGGATCAGTATAGGTTTGGCCCATCTTTTGATTTTCAACTTCAAACAACTCAGCCTCAAGACTCGATTTTTCAGCTATGCATTTTGTGTCTTTCAACAGTTCCCCATATAAATGTGGATGCTCTGATGGTTTCTGACATGACATTTCTGCTGCAAAAAACAAAGAATCTGATTGCCTGAACATGTCAATATCATAACAACATTTTGTCTCATGACTGAAGAATGAGGAATAATTTTGGCCACACAGGCCATCCAACTGATCAACTATTGGATCCTGAAAGGAATGACAAGACTGCTGCATTGACTCAAATGAAATTTCCTGCTTGTTTCTGTATTCATCCTTCAACACTTGTCCAAGAGTCTTCTTCAAAACTTGAAATGATTTAAAGCAGAATGGTATAGAGTTCTTTTGGATTAACTCAAAATTTGTCTCAAGCTCTAAGTTATCATCAAGAATTTGAAAATTGAAGGAGGGCAACTGCTGCGATTCTGGGTTTAGAACAACCTCCATATCCTTAATGATATCATCAATTGATTGGTCATAGGAATTTATGTGTTCACTATTTACAACTGGCCTAGAGTTTCTTTTCATAAATTGAAAAGATGAGAAACATATGGGCAAAGTGCTTTCACTTACTTTGAGATTTTCTTTCTCTTCCCCATCGCTGTCATGACTGTTGTGCAAGGGCTGATTGTCGCCTCTGAACGGTAAATGATCTTCTTCCTGCCAATGACATGCTGCTAGTTTATCTGAACTGACAACCTCTATTTCAGCTTCGTGATCATCATCATACTGATCCCACTTGGGTGGACAATCCAAGTAAGGAATGTTGTCAAACATGCACATCATATCAGCTGGTTGTTCCTCCACAAGTTGAGATGGAGATTCATCTTTGACTGTGCTATGAATTGAATACATGAACGAATCACTATTCAAACCATGGTACCAAGGGTGTGCAACAACATGTTTGGGAACTGTGGCACTTTCTTTCTCTGAAATCAAGGGACCATGATGTCTTTGGACAACAAGCTCCTCTTGTATGTTAATCTTCTGCATCAGCTTTTCCATGGCACTGGCCAAAATCTCCAGTTTATCTTCTGATGACTTCAGCTGCTCCATTTCTTTATTCTTTAACTGTGACCTCTTGATCAACAAGTTGGTCTCCACATCCACTGCAATGCTCTGCATTTCTTCAAGGTTGGTAGTGTTCCTTTCTCTTAATTGAAATGTCATTTCAGGATCGAAGGCATCTGGGTAATGCAAGTGGGCAGATCCTGGGGGTGGCCTTATATTAGTAGGTATTGCATGATATGCCTAATTGAATCTGGCTGAAAACTGATGTATTGTCTCCCCTGGCTTTCTTTTCAAGTGCTCATACTCTTCTAGGATAAGGAAAACATTTACCCTGATTACCCACCTATCCAAGAAAACTTGCATGAACTACTGAAAATTTCTGATGCTTGCAGCTGGAAGGTTCTTAAACCAATCTTTAACTTTACCTCCCAAGGACAGGGCAAACATTCTGATGTAGTCGTCATCATCTTCAACCTCATAAAGGTCAAGGAAATCCTCAAGGTTTTGGATATGATTTTCAGCAGTGATCTTCTCATTTTCTCCATCAAACCTAGGCAGATTATTGATGTAATTGATAGGGAGGTCATGGAGAATAGAGGGAAAATATAGAGGCTTGTATCTGTCTGGGACTTTTGCAAGCACAGGAGATGAAGCAAGGGGCTGAAAAACATCCAGAGGTTTAGCAGGAGTAGGAGACAAAGCAAGAGGCTTATGTCTCACTGGGGTTTCTACAGGTGCATCTGGGGCATGCACAGGTGTAGGAGCATGTACATAATCCACAACTTGGGGTTTAGTCTCTTGAGGCTCACCAATTGACTGATGGTCAAAGTAATCTTCAACAATATACTTTTGATCAGGCTTAGAAAAAGACAAGACATGATTGCAGATAAAACCAAAGATGTCTTGAATGCAATTTGAGCTTGAGTACCTTGTCTTTCTAGGCTGCTTGGCCATGCTTTAGGTTCTTCCTCCAGTGGAGTCTTCAAGTTGGCACTGTCTGGAGCTGATTGGAGTCGCCAGGTGAATGATTTCAGCCTTCTTGGTGTCTGGTCACTGTCCACCATCAGTGATCAGATCTGGATATTTGAAATATACTATTGGGGAACTGTCCCCAGCGGAGTCGTCATTCTATTAGCGCTCTGTAATTTTCCCAAGGTTGTGAGGCAGTTACAGAGGCAACATCAAAACCACTTCGAGTCTTGGATCTAGCCCTCTAAGACTCAGAGAGGGATCTCTCTATCTGATATAGTTTTGTTTGAAGATGTATTAGGCTAGTTATGAAGAACATGGGTTTGGGTTTTTAAATGATTATTTGGAACAGCAAGGAGGGCCATTGGGCAAATGGGATCTGCACTGTAAACAATGGGATCCACATCTCAGATCTGGACAAGACTGTTACACAGGGAAAGGTAGCAGAAACATTAGATCGATTTAAGTTTTAATGGCGTGGATTAGAGGGAGAAATAGCTGAGGAAAAACCAAGCACAAGAGCAGTTAAGAATTCTTGAACTAGACTTTAGAAGATAAACATAAAGATCACCAAAAGATGAGAGGGAGAGTATCTGATAATAAATTCTGCCCCTATTACTTTCCTTATGGTAATAAGAAATGAAAACAAATTGTAAAGAAGACAGGAAATACATTAACAAAGAAGAAAAACACCACCAATATCTCTACACAAGAATCTTGAGAACAGCTTGCACATCTCTGAATTGATTATCTAAAAGTTATAGAGAAGAAAAAGTTTCTCTGGTCTTACATAACCCAAAGTCCCATTCAGGAACCTCACAGGTCGAACCCTTTTACATCAAAATCATCTGAATAAATAAGATAGATCCTCCCAATAATTTTCGAAAGTCGGTTTAACTGCCTCGGCCAAAAATAGCCACCACTCCCACCAAATTTGGAGCTTTCTGCCATGAAAAACGGACCGATTTTATGCGAAAAAAGGGGTCCAAACAGACATGATTTTTTCTTCAACGATGACACTTGGGCGAAAAATGAAAGAGGTTATTGTATATAGGCATTTGCTGGACAAAAACCTCCTACGGTTTTGCCAAATTCGTTCCCAGCTGGCCGTGACAGCTCCTGCAAGATCGGGACTGAAACGAAAAATTTTAAATCTGAAAAAATAGGCCTCGAAGATGTCTTTGACTCTCCCGCCTCGTAGCTCCGTTGAAAAAACTGAAAAAGGTTTTTGTTCCTCAGCCTGTGTTGAGCAAAAACCTCTCTAGGATTTTTAAAATCCGTCTCCGTTTGCTCAGAATCTCCTCCGGAAGAAGACATGGTAACACAGTCAAATATTGGCAAAGATTGGGGAAAGTGGTTTTTAGCGAGAGAGTGGTATTCCAGACCCCCCCCCCCCTCGTTAAATGTCAAACGCCCGGGGGGGTCTGGAATTCAATCTAGGCCGTTGATTTTGGGGATCATTTGTGGGTCGTTTAGATATGCATTTACGATTCTGGACCCCCCCCCCTCGTTAAATGTCGAACTCACGGGGGGGTTCCGGAATGGAATATGGTGCGTTGATTTTTTATGGTAATTGTATGGGGGGCGCAGGAGTATGAAGGTGTATGGGGATTAAGGTGGGTGGGAGTGTTTGGGGAGTGACGTAGGGGGATGGGGTAATGGAGTTCGACCTGTGAGGTTCCGGGAGGGGACTGTGGGTTATGTATGACCCGAGAAACTTTTTCTTCTCTGTAACTTTTAGATAATCAATTCAGAGATGTGCAAGTTGTTCTCAGGATTCTTGTGTAGAGATATTGGTGGTGTTTTTCTGCTTTATTAATGTATTTCCTGTCTTCTTTACAATTTGTTTTCATTTCTTATTACCATAAGGAAAGTAATAGGGGCAGAATTTATTATCAGATACTCTACCTCTCAGCTTGTGGTGATCTTTATGTTTATCTTCCAAAGGCTAGTTCAGGAATTCTTAACTGCTCCTATGCCTGGTTTTTTCCTCAACTATTTCTCCCTCTAATCCATGCCATTAAAACTTAAATCGATCCAATGTTTCTGCTACCTTGCCCTGTGTAACAGTCTTGTCCAGATCTGAGATGTGAATTCCATTGTTTATAGTGCAGACCCCATTTGCCCAATGGCCCTCCTTGCTGTTCCAAATCAATCATTTAAAAAACCCAACCCATGTTCTCCATAACTAGCCTAATAACTCTGCAAACAAAGCTATATCAGTCAGAGAGATCCCTCTCTGAGTCTTGGAGGGCTAGATCCAAGATTCGAAGTGGTTTTGATGTTGCCTCTGTGACTACCTCACAGCCTTGGGCAAGTTACAGAGTGCTAACAAGATTGATGTAGTGGGAAAATCCCCTACGGACCATGCACCAAGGCTTAAAGCACATGCAGAAAATGACCATCTAAAGTCTCCTACTTTTTACCATCATCCTAACACTACCCCACATTCATGCATAGAAAGCAAAAGCAAAACATATAGAGATCTAGTAGGCCTACCTCAAATCTTGTGTTTGATGTCGATCCCTTATGCGCTTGATCATCTCCTAACTGCAAGTTTCCTCCCAAAGCTGACCTGCATTCAACCAAGGACAAACAAAAGAATACAAGTGTACTATGCATATATAAAATAATGGGTTAGATGCCATAATAAAAATGTGAATCAAAACAACATATTAAATGCATCATATGGTGGGATGGGAAAAGTACTTCTTTTTATTGATCTTACAAAAGTCACTTACAACATAAGACCAACACTGCTTCTCGAACTTGGTCCTGGACTCCTCTTCACAATGCACCAACTACTCAACTCACAATCTGGTTGCCGAATATTGAAGCAAAGGGGGATATAAAATTAGGCAGAGTTTCTATGCTCTTCTTGTGCTTGTTTAGATAGGACCCCAACCCCTTCTTTTATAGGCCAAAGGAGATGGTAACAGCTTGGGTGACTGGTTTTGGGCATTCAAGCAGTTAAGTAACAGCTCGTAAATGAGAATCCTATGCGAATTTCATTTTTTGTGACATTCTGTGAGTATACGCGGGCTGTAGTGCTGCAACAAGCGTATATACGCGGTCAGTTGTAGCGCAGGGTGTGTATACCTTCAAAACAATGATTTTTGGAAGAGTTTGTTCAGTGATGGCTTGGCAAAGATAGTAAGTTAGATGGCCTAATGTCAAGTGTGCATGTTTGGTGCATTTTAGGGTTATAACCGATTCCCCCTAATGTGTGAGGTCAGAAGAGCATCTGATGGCCGAAATACATTACAAATCTTCACCAACATACGACGCAAGTGAGCCCAGGGACCAGAGTTCAGGAGGTGCCTTCTACAAAATAACAATTTGTCTCACCGAGGAGGGCATACCCATGCTCGAGATAAAATAAAATCATGGATGCCAATCAAATACACTGCAGATCCATACCATATAACTATATAAAGTGTAGCCGTGAACAATACACAATGGATCTACATCTCAAAATCAAAATATATACATGTATAGTATCCATCTTCAAGAAGGAAAAGATGCCTGATGGCTGGAGATGAGGCCTTCATAGCTAGAGCAACAACTTAAAAATATTCAAACTTGGGTAGGAGTGTAATATCAGTGTACGACTTCACTACCCAGAGGTTTTCGATGGCTTGTTAGGAATAGATAAGAGGATCTTGGTGATCAGTGCAGAGAACTTCATTGATTTTGAACAAGGACTTGATTGGTCTTTTGGGGTGGCCGGGCATGAGGACAAGAGACAAACTGTAGAAGGGCCGACTCAAGTTTAGTAAGACTTTCCTTGGACGAAAGAACAACAAAATATGAGACTCAAGTAACATTGCATTGACGCAAGTTCACGATGTAGGAGGCAACGCGAACTCTCCATATGTTTGGAAGGAGAAACCAAATGGAGGAGGACACATCTCTATTTAGCGAGAACAACTTTCCTAAGGTCATATTGAATCCTAGGGCTTGACGAACAAACAAAAGGATGTGCTTTGTCCAAGGGTGACTCATTGTGTTGATAACATAAAGAAAATACTTTTTCCTTCCTCTTTTTGGGGTGTATTTGATTTTTTTGTCTTTTTCAATAATTCTGGAAAGCTTGAAAAAGAATGAAAGAATGCTACATTACAAAGGAGGAACATGTGTCGCAAACATACTTAGTTTGAAGCACAAGGAACATACTAATGCTCAGAGCAAGGAGACATATGCAGGAAAAGGACACTCGGGAAAATCCCTCCATGGTTCAAGGTGTCAAGATGCAAAGGAAAAGTGCTACACGGCTTGCGTATAAGGCATGCTTCAGATGGTTCAGTTGAGAGCAACATGGAGCCGCCATTAGGCCAAAGATGCAAGAATGAAAATGCGATTAATAAGACACAATGATAACATCCTTCTATGTAATTTTAACGAGCCCAGAGAAGGTAAGCTCTACGGTTTTTCATTTTTAAGGAGTCTGAAAAAGAGTAAAAGGAGACTCCAATGGGGTAACTTTTTCGAAAATAGTCTATTCGGTTCAAAAAAGGGGTAAAGTATCACCGAAAATATGTCTATTCAAAACCATTTTAACGAGTGTGACAAAGACAAGATCACTTAGCAATATTTTCATTTTTAAGGAGTCTAAAAAGAGCTTAACTATGGACTCCATTGAGGGGTGTTCTTCTTGATAAATTTGATGAGTGTGAAGAAACAAGATCACTCGACCATCTTTTCAATTTTAGGGAGTCTAAAAAGAGCTTAACTATGGACTCTGTGGGGGTATCTTTTTCATAAATTTAGTCCCTCGGGTCCGAAAAAGGGTTAAAACTATACCTAAGAATACTCTTCTAGAGAATCGAGGCTCCTAGAGTATACCTTTGTTTGTATAGTTTACCATATAGACCGAAAAAGGGATAAACTACCACCGGACAGATGTGCCTTCAAATTTCAGTTTAGTGAGCGTGAAGGGCAACAAGATCGCTCGACAATCTTTTCATGTTTAGAGGGTCTGAAAAGGGCTTAAAAAAAGACCCATCATTGTTTGGGAGTCCCGAGGGTGAGGTCAAGAGTGATAATGAATCATGCAAAATGAGGCTCAATCTCGTAATCAAGATAATACTAACAAGAACTCTCGAGCCTATAGTCATTAACGACGGCATGGATGCCAAAATGAAACCAGGATCTACCTAGGGAATCCATGAAGGGGTAGGCTCTACCACTAAATTACAACACTTCTAAAGCATAAATGATGGTTTTGTGTCGCAATCCGGTGGGATCGATCCTATGGAAGAGAGAAAAAAGACAACGAGATGCAGAAAGTGGAGGTGGAATCCTAACTTAAATGCAACAAGTTGGAAAGAATGACTTTTTACCAAAGGACCTTTAAAAATGACCCAACTCTCCAAACAATTTCCCAATACCCAAAGTAACATAAATCGTAACATTCCATAAGAAACCCGTGAACCATCCTAAATGATTTTTTGGCTAGAAGAAATGACAAAAGGTTTCGAAAAATGACAAAAAGGGGCCAAAAAGTCTATAAATAGAAGCTAGCACTCATTATCACCATTGTTAATTGAGAAATTGGCTAAGAAGCCAAGAACACCCCTTTGCCAAAAGAGTTGATTCTGGGAGCTTCAGTGGGTGGAACATACTTTCACTTGGACCAAGTATATACTAGTGTTACACATAAAAATTACTCACTTTGATAGTGTCGCAAGTGTCGCATTTTGCTCACAAGGTCGCAAGTGTCGTATGTTGCTCACAAGTGTCGTAAAAACATCAAACAAAGCATGTTGCCATGATGCCCATGTCATGCCTATAACGACATGAGAAAGACACTTGAAACACCTCAAACATATGATTTGGAAGAGGAGAAATGAGTCAATAGGTTTGCAAACCTTTTGCCATCTGAAAAGCACCTCAAAAACTGAGTTTTGGAGAGGAGCGCTCCCCCTTACACTATCTCAGAGCGCCGACGCTCCCCCATACACTGTCAGGGAGCGTTATAATGCTCCCAGGCCCTTTTGAGGGAGCGTTATAGATTTTGAGAACGCTGGCGCCCCCTAAAGCTTACTAGGGAGCGCTACAATGCTCTGATGGCCCTTTTGAGGGAGCGCTACCTATTCTGGGAAGTTGTTAAACTATTGAGATGAATGGGGGAAACTTCTTTTCATTCTTGGAAGGCAGTTGAGCTCGAATCCCTGATCAAGCCATGATCTTAGGGTAGGTCCTCAACTGAAGGAGGAAAATCCTCACCTTCCCCAAGGATATCTCAAGATTGTTGAGCCTCTCCAAGGCTATATAAGCAAGCTTTCTAATTGTGAAAGAGAAGAGAAAGAGAGAATCATACCAAACTTATGATCTCATGAGTGGTATTGGCTACAAAGTAGAGAATGTCAAACTTATGATCTCATAAGTGAGGACTGGAAAAGGAGGATTACACCAAACTTATGATCTCATAAGTGGTGTTGGAACATAGCTGATGGGGGAGAAAGATTGAATATGTGAAACTTATGATCTTGAAGGAAACTTGCAGTCAGCCAAAGGAGATTGATTAGTGAAGCTGCTGTTATCCAGGTTGTGGATCTTTCAGGCAAGGGTTAGATGAAGAGGACTCGACGAAGCTGTCACATTCGCATCTATGATTGTAAGTACTGCTGTCGTTATTCTCATTAATATGACACGCTTGGCCTGTTTCTTTCTAGTTTGTGTCTAATGTTACATGAACTTATCTTTCAGTGATAGATCTGTTTTCAAGCTAATGTCAATAGAGTAGGAAGTGGTCGTATCTTGTTTTGTCCACAGACCTCAACGAGGAGCAAAGGATTGGAGCGCAACTCGGAGCGTGCAGGGACAAACGTCGGTTAAAAGGTACTTCTGTTACTCTCCCTTCTCATGCATTAGTTTAGATAGATTCGAAAGAAATTAAGTGTCCACGATAAGCACTTTTCTGTCTAGGGTTAAGGTCAAGCCTTAGAGGTCGATCTACTTGTCCGCAGGCAGATTTTCCTACAACAACTAGCCCCTCTTGCATTCATATTCTTCCTTTCTACATTTATTTTTGTTTTTTTGGGGGGCGTTGACCTTTAAAAAGGTCGGCCCTATGTATACATGGTCTATCCTAAGACAACCAATGTATGCCTGTGTGCAGAGAAAATACTGCATGCGGGCATACGCGACTGTGTATATTACAACCCGCGTATACCCTCTAACATGTGGAAAAAAATTAAAAAAGCAAGAGCCAATCCCCCACGAACTTGTCAAATGTAGGATGTATGTTCATTGGAGGGAAAGGGAGGATGAGGATATTGATTTTCTGGTCTCAGAAGACCCTGCTGCTATTGTCGTATTATCACAATGCGGGTTGCTAAAATTCTTCTAGTGTCCATTTATGTGGGCACAACCAAGGTTGGTGAATGCCTTGGTAGATTACTGGCATCCTGACATAGAGGCATTCATGCTTGAGGGACAGTCGTTGATTCCAATGACTGAAGACATCTACTTTTTTACTGGCCCTTCGAGAAGAGGGGAACCAGTCAACTTTCGTACTTTTCCCCCTGGGCCTCACAACATATAGGAGTTGATTAGACTTCATTGTGAAGTCAGCACAAACAAAGTGGGCTCATAGGTGCCAATAAACAAGATCAACAATCTATCATTGAAAGCGAAAGTGCTACTCATTGGGTAGATCACTGGATCCACATATTTACATCAGGCATCCCGGGCACACATGCATTGTGTCGTTCAGTGCTTGAATGCACAAAATTTTGATCGGAGCATAACCTTACTCGAATGCATGAAGAGGCAGCTAACAGATTGTTGCATGTAGAGACATGGACACTTTGGGGTTGGGACTATTCTTTTCTCTTTCTTCTTTGAGAGGGTACCCAGTCTTAGTCTGCGGGAGATAGTGTGGGGCCATGTGGCCCTCACCCCAGCAGTGGATAGGTGGGTGGAATTTCTGCCATGTCAGGGGGGAGGGAGGACCATTGAGGCCTTTGATGACAAATTTTTTGACTGGTGGCGACGACAGATTCCTACGATAGAGGACTACCCCTATGCCGAGATTGATTTTTCCAAGGATCCTGACATGCCTGTACCTCCTGGAGCAGTACGAGGAGAGCTAGGTAAGTTTTTTTTTCTTTCAAAGTTATTTAATTTTTAATTTCTTTTTATATACATATATAATTTTTTTAGGTGTATCAAAGTAATTGACAACTATGTATCTATTTATGTGCAAATGTGGGACCAGTGCATCCAACAAACTTCGCGAGGACCAGGCGGCATCCTTGACTAGAGGCAGGACCAGCTGCAGTTGGCGGACCATTAGTAGTAGGGGGGCCTCCAGCCGGAGAGGCTGAGAGAGCATTGATACAGGTAGAGCGGAACTTTACTATGCTCACTCGTACAATCCCTATGGCGGAGATTGAGGATCTCCCACCATTGATGCAGCCTCTTGTAGTGGGGGCACCACAGACCTAGGTATGAATTTTTCGGTGTTTGGAAAAATTCGTTGATCATTATAACAGGGCCAACAGGCCCCGCCCTTAGTTAGGCTAGACTGCTTATGTGCTGAGGGCACCTTTTGTGTATTTTTGAGGGCATAAGTCTCGTGACTCTTACTGGACATATATTTTTTGAGGCGCTTTCACCCACCCATGTACTCTGATACTTTACAATATATATATGTATGTTTTTTATCTTTTTGTATTTTATGGATTACATTTATTTACAAATGTATTTACATGTGCATGTGTGTGTTTTTCTTACATGTGTACAAAATTCCAATCTAATATATGATTAGCTAGAGTATCTATGATTTTATTCAATCTCCTAGGAACATGGATATACGTAATGTAATCAAAGCTTCGTTCCAAGAGATGTACCCTAAGGAATCGTCAGTGTAGATTAGGATCATAAATGCGATAAACCCCATTTAACTGAGACACAACCAGTTGAGCATCTAAGTAGACCTTGAGGTGAGAGATACCATGCAACAAAGCATCATGAAGCAACTCTAAGACTGCACTGTATTCGGCAAGATTGTTTGTGGCATCACCTAAACAGATACCTCCTGAAGATAGAAATTGACCCTGAGGTGTGAAAATCACCCAAACTACGGAATCAAGCCTTCGAGTGTGCCGACTAGTGTCATCCACGAACCCAAAAAACACCTCTGATTCACTTGACATCTGCCACAGTGAAAAATATGAAATAAAAAATGACACGTCCATAAAACCAAAAACGAAAACTAAAAAAGAACAATGTATAAGAACTATACATATGTTACAAGAAGTCACCCAAGGCGACAGACCTATGAGTAATACTTCTTTTGGTAAAGCCCATTTCTAGGCTATGCCAAAGCATTTCCCTCAAAGTCAACCAGATGATAAGTGCCCTTATTTAGAACCTCCTTCACAATGAAAGGTCCAAACCACATGGGTTTGAACTTGCCTGCCCCCAGAGGATCCTTATCTTGGTCATAGAATAGGACAAGGTCACCTTCAGAGAAAATCCGAGGACGAACGGACTGATCATACTGACACTTGACTCGTTGTTTGTGAGCCTCATTAGCCAAGGTTGAATCTCGTCGCTGCTCATCGAGCTACTCAAGATATAATAAACGAACTTCAAGTGGTGAAGTGTCTGGCAATAACTGTACTTCCAACTTTAGAGATGGGATCTGGAACTCGATAGGTAAGACTGCTTCCAGCCTGTAAACGAGTTGAAAAGGTGAGAAATTGGTTGCAGTCTTAACAAATGTTCAAGAGACCCATAATGTCGAGTACAACATCAAATGCCAATTTGACTTGGTCGAATTGATCGTTTGCTGTAGAATAGTCTTGAGAGACTTATTCATAGCTTCCACCTAACCATTCGCTTGTGGGTAGTAGGGTGATGAATGTTCTTGCCTCAACCCAAGCTTTTACATTAACTCGATCATCATTTTGTTCTGAAAGTGACTGCCATGGTAAGTGACAATCTCTCTTTCGGATCTAGCTATTATCTGGTTAAATAAAAAGAGATTTGCGGTCTCGCCATCATCTTTAAACATTGGCATAACCTCGACCTACTTCGTGAAGTATTCTATTGCTAAGATGATATAACGATGCCCCCTTGCTGAAGGAGGGTTACATGTAGTGAAATCAATCCCCCACTTGGTGAAGGGACCAACTGTGATGACAGGAAACATGGGAGCGGGGCGTGCCTTCATCTTCCAAGAGAAGATCTGACACGGGTGACACTTCTTGACCGATTCAACACAATCTTTGATTAATGTCGGCCAAAAGTTACTGGCTCTTAGAATATTTTGGGTTGTTTCCAACCCAGACAAATGACCACCACATGATCCAGTGTAGCAATCGTTAAGCATGATTTCCGCTTCTTCATGAATGAGACATCGATGAAGGATGCAATCTACATCTCGATGATAGAACATGTCCTCGAGTATGAGATAGTTCTTGGCCTGATGGTGTATATGACAATGCTCATCACGAGAAGCAAAGGTATGGAACTTCGAAGTTTATAGATAAACAAGTATATCTCCATACCAGGGATCTGAAGACGTGATTAAAAACATGTCTCCTTTAATAGGCAACTCCTCGGGAATAACATCACCTGACTCGACTGGAAGTTTCGAGATGAGTTCCACAAAGACCAGTGACTTTTTGGACTTTGTCGAAACAAAATCTAAGTCAAATTCCTGGAGGATAACTATCCATTTACTGATCTTTCCACCGATTACACGTTGTGTCAACATGTATTGAAACAGATTCACAATGGCAATGACGGTGGTCTTGCGAAACAAGATAAGTCATAGGTGTGTGGGATGATCAGCTCTCTTACGAGATTGTGATGCTAAATCATCAAGGTAGGCCTCAACTATGTGTTTGAGATCATGGAAAGAAAAATACATGGCCTACTGAAAGGTAGCTCCAACATTTTTCAAACCAAAAGGCATCTTCCAATAAGTGAACGTACCCCATGGACAAATGAAAGCGGTTTTGTGTTGGTTTTCCAGTTTGATCTGTATCTAATTGTATCCTGAAAAACTGTCCATGAAAGAAAAGGCTTCGCAACCTGCGCATTCATCAATTATCTGGTCAATAAATGGCATGGGGAAATTATCCTTTGGACAGGCCTTTTTTAAATCATGGAAGTTTGTACATACGTGAATTGTACCTTGTTTTTTGTCAACTAGAATGGAATTTGACACCCATTGAGTCAATTGGATAGGGTAGATGAAACCATCTTGGAGTAGTTTCTCTACTTCAGCCTTAATAGTTGCTGATTTCCTAGGATTTACTCGACGAAGATTCTACCAGACCGACTTAGTGTCGGGATATGTTTTGATTTCGTGTTCGATGATTCTTAGATCTATGCTTGTTGTTTCCTCATAAGACCAGGCAAACACGTTGCATAATTCTTTAAATAAATCGGTGTAAATTTGAATCTCTTTGGGGGAGCAGTCCGCTCCACCAAATATATTCTCCATGACGCCAGGGGTTCTGGAGATATCGATAGGTATCATTTGAGAAATATTTTCCATATTTCCTTCAGCATAAACAACGTGCGTAGCCAAAGGATTGATAGGACAAGCCTTATCTCCAGTCATAGTCAAAGTGAATTCTCCTACTTCAATTCTTCTTAACTCTGGGAGGAAGTAAGATATGTGATGAAGATCATCCGAGGGTTTTTCTGGACTAGTCATTGCCTCAATAATCACCTCGTCAGAGGGAAATACTAAGTCTAAAGAATCAGTATCGACAAGAGAACCTTGAGCCCAAATAGGCTCGATATCTGGATCTAACTCTTGTGTGGGAGTCGGATCGGGTTCAACGAAATCTTGTTGGACTATAGAGTATGCAAATTTTTTCGTGGACAAAGGCATGGCCATGCCATGGTGCCCTGTCCCTTCCATCGTAGCTGATGGAGAAGGAAGAGTCCACGAAACATCAAAGTAAGTCCTACGAAACGACGATATTTGAAAATTTTCAACCTTAGGCAGTTTCTTTGTTATGAACTTAACGTCGCCTGAAGGAGGTGGGTAAATGAAAGTACCCATCAAAGGTGAGCACAAACCAACCCCTAAGTTGATGATGCTGGGTTGAGGGTTATCAATCATCAGGACCGTGGATGCCCCCGATGAAGGGTCAGTCCTGGAGAAGGACAACTAATCAATGGTCATGATCCGACCCTCGTGTGGGAATAACAAGACCCGGAAAATGTCACGACCACTGCATGCACGAAATAGGTCCAACTCCTTCCTAACAAGAGATTGTATTCAAGAGGCACATCGACCACTTATACCTCGACAAACACGGTCTTTCCTCCCAACTGCACGGGGAAGGAATGGATGAGTCCATTTGGTCAGAATGAACGACCGTCGAAAGCGGTAAGAAGAGTAGGTGATGGAGACAAAACGGGTTGGCCAATGGCCTTCCAACATGCCAAAGACATCATGCATGTCGAGGCGCCCTCATCAGCCACCGTGCGAAATATGTTTCAAGTAAAAATTTTCGTGGTGTAAGCCACTACTATCTGAAATGCTACGTGGTAAGGAAGAAAAGGTTTTAAGTCAGTCATATCAAGCATGATCATTCCTGGATTACAAGTCTCACTGGATCCTAAGGCAGCTAACAAATACTTTCTCTAGGAAGGGAAACTTTGGAGGACTTCCAAAGCAAACATTGCATAAGGGGTTTGTGAAAAATCCTCCACCACAAAGTAGTTCTGGGCGGCCCTTGCGTTTGGATTTTGAGAAGCTTTCTTGAATGCACCTTTTGGGATGCGTGTCTTTTTTTCACCCAATGTCTTCTCTATCTAGAGAGGAAGAGGTGGGTTGTCAGCTTCTTTACCCTTCTCAATGGTATTTGGCATTCCATAGTCATGCACTCTAGTTGATATATATGCATCACCTTTCATCATATACACATTTGCAAACCATGGATTACTCGCCGATGGAGGGGGTCCTTGACTGCTCCCATCTGCGCTCGAAGAGGCTTGAGTTAAATTTTTCCCATGTGGGAATGGGTTCGTTAACACAGTAGGTTGCTGCTGTGCCAATAACTTCTGGGCCTCCGCAAGCCGAGGGAACTGGTGAGTCGGATGGTCTTCCTTGCAAATATTACAAGGATACTTCGACTTCTTCTTTTCTATGTTGCTCCCGTCAACATTATTGGTAGGTTTCTTATCCCCCTTACCCTTATTTTTCTATTTTTTCTTTCTGTCAGGCTACTGTGTGGCCTTTAGGTTTGTCAATTGCACATTGTGTACATCCAACTTTTGGGTGGGGGGAGCAGCTTAACCAGTGGTCTGGCTGGCCGTTGTCTGCTGCATCGACAATTGTTGCAATTGATTTTACAACTAATCAGCAAGATTCGTTTGTGATGAACCAACAATACCATCGACATGTGGTCCAAATCTCTATCTTGCCTTGTCAAGTATCAACCTTGGTGCATCTGGAAAAATCTTGTAAAGTAAACCAGACTGAGAGTAAATCAACACTAGCTATTGAGCTCTCATCATCGCGTCTTCTTCTGAAAAGACCCCTGACATTGTGATGTCTTTGGATAGCTAAGGTACCAAAGACTTACGGAACCACTCAATCAGGAATTCTAGTGGGACTGATACTTTGATCAAACTCTTCCGGTGTCTCCATTCTCGGATGTGATCGGAGATATTCAAAATTGGCCAACAACTCGGTATTGGCATCGTATCTCACAGGTAATTGAAAATGGTTTAAGAAATCCATAGCCAATTTGTTGAAGGAAGAGTATCTCGAGTGATCGAGCTCAATGTACCATTTTCCAGCACTCCCGATGAGAGTGCGTTGAAACAAATGAAACTGTATGAAGTCATCTCTCAGTGAGTTGGATGAGCACCAAAGATGGATGGTAGTCACATGATCACCTGGATCTTCGTTAGGCTTAGCTTTGAACTTTGGGATGTCGACAGGCAACTTGGTCGGCATAGGAGGCCAACATGGATCATGATAGATGGGGTCATTCAGTAACCTTGACAAGTCTGGAAAATGAAAAGTTGCCAGAAATGAAAGTTTGTGTTGTTGGTTGTAACTAGGGAAAAAGGAGCCTGGATTTTGGCTGGCACCAGGTTGCTGGCTAGGGTTCTGGTAAAAACCATGGTTGTGGCCAGTGTACGGATTCTGCGTTTATGGAGATGTCATCGGTTGACTACTGTAATAGGACGTAAAGGGTTGGGCTTGTGTCGCATTGCAAGAATTTTGGGAAGGGTTGTCCCATGCCGATTCGACGGGCATAGGTGTTGAGCCTTGCTCGGGGTTCCATTAACTATGGAAGGGGTTGGCCTCAGTCGAAATCCCTAACGAGGGAATTGATCCCTGCCGTGGATTCCAAGGTCCTTGTGAGGAAGGAATTCCAAAGTTTTCCCCCTGTGCAGGAATAGTACCCTACATAGGATTTTGTTGTCCATAATTGGGGTTGCCCCCAACTGAGATGACAACTGATGAGAAATCATTGTTACGAAATGCACCAAACAAAGAGAATGACATCGAACCTACCGACATGCTATAAGAAGGAATTCCTTGACTACCTTCTCCAAATGAACTATAGTTTGTGTTTGGCCCAACGGATTGCTGGTGGGCACCGCTGAGCGAAGGGGACGAAGGTGGTATATGACCCCCTCTGTAAGGGAAATCATTAAAGGGAGCAGGAATTCCCCCCATGGGACCTTGCAGAGGAGCGGTTGAGCTCCCTGCCCCCAGACCTAAAGTCTGTAGTGTGGAGTAGGAAAGGACATAGTTGGTAGCAAAGCCAGGCATCCTGTATGAGAACGGAAGGCTTATCGCACTCTGGGTGGAAGGAGCAATGATCTCCGCTATAGATGGAAGCAAACCATTTCCTGAGGTAAAGGTAGTCATGACTATAGTATTCTGTACCAGTGACGGTTGGTTAGGAGGCAGAACACCCCCTGTAGTGACAGTCATAGAGGAAATATGAGTATTCCCTGAAGAAGTAGTAGCATTTGCTTCCATCGCTGCTTATGACACTACCAGGCACTCATAAGGATGAGCCTGAATGACGATGGGTGCCGATAGATTAGTGATAGGAGGGTTATACGGACCAATAGCTTCTGCTCCAAGGTAAAAAATTATTGGTTCCTCCGGAATCAAATGTTCTCTTCTCGGAGATGGGTCGGGTACAGTTTCTTGTGGCCCGATCGCCTCAAAAGACCCTTGCTGGTCTAGTTTTTGCCTTAGCGGTGGCGGGGGTGGCTCAAGATCAACCAGCAGCAGGCCCAAAAGCCTTTGCGACTGGCGGAGCTCTTGATCCTCCACTATGTGAGAATATCAATGGCACACTAGGGCTTTCTATAATCATTTGAAAACAAGCACACACTAGAAAAAGTACCTATGAGATAAAACAAGCAATCACTAGCTAGTTGGAAGAACAGTTACAACAACCAACACTAGAGCAACTTACTAGTGCAAGTGCAACTCGAATACAGAAGCACCCTCCAGGTATACTCTAAAAAGTGTGGCCCAATGTCTGTTCTAGGTACCGTGGTATACCCCCGCAGTCACCTGTGTAAGTCAATAGAAAGATAGGAAACTAGGTTTCCAGCTCGCGAACAGTCGACAGTCGGGTGGAATGCAATGAGTAGGGTATCAAGCCCGAAACCTACCAAGGGTATCGAAAGAAAGTGTTCCGGAAGACAAATGAGGACCTCAAATGGATTCGAGACCCAAGAAGCTCCGTGGAAAATGTGATCGACGTAATCCCAAGATAATCCCTCTATATGCATTCCCCACTACGCTTGGTCCAACTTTGGAGGGGTTATCTCCGCTACCTTTCCACACATGATCTCATGTTTATCCCTTGTGTTAGAGGGGGGTCCTTGATAACTTTCACGGTTACTGGACTTTTTTCACTCCCTAGCTCAAACTCTTATGTTTGTTTTTGTAGCCTTGAAGAGTTTCCTCTCCAATCCTAGATCAAGGCTCTAGCCTAGACTAGTTGATGGACCCTACAAACACAAAGTCTAGTTGATTTTAATTAATCATTAATTTTTGTGGCTTGTCTTAAGTCAAAAGAAATGGAAATGAAACTAGTGATGTGTTTGGGAGACGAAAGAAGAAAACAAACAAAAAGATGGAAACAAAATTACTTCTTTTTAACAAATAAATAATTGCACATATGAACTCTTTGACCAACGTTTCGCAACTATTTTTCTAAGATCTTTGAAAAGAAAACTCAAAACAAGATTTTGCTCGACTACGAGCTACTTAATGTCCTAAGCATTCAAGTAAATAACTTCAAGAAAACTTTCTTTTTCCTTGGTAAATGAAACAACTAACCTAAACTACTCTACCAAAAAGAATTGAAAGATTTTTTTTTATTGCTTTATGCTTCAAAAGAAGAAATTTGAAAATAAATCCTTTTCTTTTCTTTTAAAGTGAAAAAAGGGAAAAATAACGACAAGTCAAGACTAGGAAATGAATTCAGGCCCAATCGCAACTCTCAAAGAGTCACTGACAAGATCCAATAAGCAGGTCCAAACAGACTCACCAACTTGTCTAAAAACCTTATTTAAAGAAAACACAAGGAAATTTTTTTGATGAAAAGAAAGATATGCTAAGGTCAGACCTAGGCTATAGACTGTGACCAAAGATACTAGGGATAGGTTAAGAAGACCCCTGAGAAGTGAGACTTCTAACAGGGAAGAGGATGACTGCCTCTTTTTGCAAAAAATCTTCTCAACACAGGCACACAACTGTTGCTTCAACAACCAGCATATGTACGTAGGATGTCCAAAGGCATAACACATATACACACGTGTAGTCCCACTATAGGCCGCGTGTACCTCTGTAAATTCTCAAAAAAAATGAAAAAACAACAATCTAGCATAGGCAAGGAGTATTGGTATGGAAGACCAACATCCCTCAAAGACACGAAAGCTTACAGAAACTCAAAAACAGTGAATAAACTAATTCAAAGCACCCAAAATAAATACCCCCAAAGACCCTAGAGAAATCCCTAGTACGGTCACCAATTCTGATGTAGTGGGAAAATCCCCTACAAACCATGCACCAGGGCTTAAAGCACACATAGAAAATGACTATCTAAAGTCTCCTACTTTTTACCATCATCCCAACACTACCCCACATTCATGCATAGAAAGAAAAAGAAAAACATATAGAGATCTGGTAAGCCTACCTCAAATCCTATGTTTGATGTCGATCCCTTATGCGCTTGATCATCTCCTAACTACAAGTCTCCTCCCAAAGCTGACCTGCATTCAACCAAGGACAAACAAAAGAATACAAGTGTACTATGCATATATAAAATAATGGGTTAGATGCCATAATGAAAATGTGAATCAAAACAACATATTAAACGCATCATATGGTGGGATGGGAAAAGTACTTCTTTTTATTGATCTTACAAAAGTCACTTACAACATAAGACTGACACCACTCCTTGAACTTGGTTCTAGACTCCTCTTCACAATGCACCAACTACTCAACTCACAATTTGGTTTCCGAATATTGAAGCAAAGGGGGATATAAAATTGGGTAGAGTTTCTATGCTCTTCTTGTGCTTGTTTAGATAGGACCCCAACCCCTTCTTTTATAGGCCAAAGGAGATGGTAATGGTTGGGGTCACTGGTTGTGGGTAGTCAAGCGGTTAAGTAACGGCTCGTAAACCATAATCCTATGCGAATTTCATTTTTTGCGACATTCTGTTAGTATACGCGGGTTGTAGTGGTGCAGCAAGCGTATATACGCGGTCAGTTGTGGTGCAGGGCACGTATACATTCAAAACAATGATTTTTGGAAGAGAGTTTTTAGTGATGGCTTGGCAAAGATAGTAAGTTAGATGGCCTGATGCCAAGTGTGCATGTTTGGTGCATTTTAGGGTTATAACAAAGATGGGTAGGCATGGAGATAAAGGAACCACCCAATTTCCACAGAATGAATGACTTGGAAAAATTCTTGGCACAGTATGAAGACAAAGTCTTAGAGAATCAGAGACTATTAGCACTTGATATAGCACTCAAGGCCACACCTGCAAGATGGTGGGGCACACACAAAGATACAATCACAAATTGGTACCAATGTAAGCGGTTACTGCGCATAAGGTTCGACGCAGAACAAAAAAACAACAAGCAACAAGCAACATAGGTACGATGGACATGGGGCACCAACATAACACTTGGAGAAGTGCAGAACACTATGGAAATTGACACCCCCAAAGGAATGACCTCACCATTTTATCCACGCTCTAGAGGGCATACCAGTGAACTGGTATACAGACCAGGAACTGCGCAAAGGAACTGCGACCTGAACGACATTGCAACAGAATTTAACAGTCACTTTATTATTCGAACATGAAAACCCCAACATAGATGCAGCTCTTAAACGAATAAGAGACCTGATATTCATCAAGGAACTAGAAGTCGATCTCATAACATAAGAGAAACAATGGAACAAACAGACAGTCAAGGAATTGTTGTCATGTTACTGTAAATGTGTTGAACCTGCACAAAATAGATCAAGCTAAACAATAATACACACATTTGCAGAGAGCATTGGAGAAAGAAGAAGAAGGAGAGAAAGAATAGAAAGAATTCTCATTAACCGTTGTGAATAATGAATAATTTACACATGATATACTTTGTATAACTCAATGAGTTCGACTTGAGAATAACCAATGCACCATAGCGGTGGTCTAGAGTGATCTAGACACACACCATCAGTTACGAGAGTGAACTGCCACCTAGTCTAGTCTCTCAGGCAGTTACGAGAGTGAACTGCCACCTAGTTGAGTTAACTAGTCAACTATTCGCCAGTTAACTAACTGAACAGAGAGTAGTGAGGAGTTAACTCAAGGAATCAAGTCTAATGTGCCAGTTTGGTGATGATCCCAAGGCAAGGTCAAATTAGCATGGTGATGATCCCAATGTTGCATGGTGATAAAACCAATGCAACATCTAAACTCAACTCAACTATAGTCAAACTGAAGTGTCAACTGAAAGAGAATATTCTCCAGGTGTAATATTCTCCCCTAAAATATAGGAGAGTGGATGATGACTAATTATGACTAATAAACAAGGAATAACCTTAGGAAAAATAAATCCTAGGTGTGTGTGAAGTAACTCCAACACCCCCCTTGAACATCACTATGGTGAAAATAAATATTGGTTCTCGGCAACGAGGCCATGTTAGGTACCCAAGTACAAAAGATACACTGAAAATAAAGTGAGGAAAGAGGGAAAACCTTATGGGAA
>ML782472.1:781768-795109 GCA_009831015.1 Picea engelmannii | reverse complement strand
CTTCTCGTCCTTGGGAAAGTATTTCTATGGATTTTGTAGGAGGTCTACCTATGTCTAAACGAAATCATGATTATCTTTATGTTGTGGTTGATCGATTTAGCAAAATGTGTATTTTGATGCCTTGTAAGAAGCAGGTTACAACTAAGTAAACGACACAAATGTTCTTTGAAAATGTTTGGGTGCATTTTGGATTGCCTAAATCCATTATTTCTGATCGAGATTCTCGATTTATTGGAAGTTTTTGGTTGAGTTTATGGGCACTCATGGACACCAAACTGAAAAAGAGCACAGCTTTTCATCCGCAAACCGATGGTCAGACATAAGTGGTAAATAGAACAGTGGTGCATCTTCTTCATGGTTATTGCAACAAGCATCTTAAACTTTGGGATGAGCATTTACACTACATTCATCATGCTTACAATTGAGCTAAGCACTCTTCAACTCAAACGTTGCCATTTGAAGCATTTTTTGGCTATTTGCCCAAATCTCATTTAGATTTTATCTTTGGGAAGGATATTGCTATTGATGGTCAATATGACATTGATAGGGCCGAAAAGTTCATTGAACAAATTCAGTCGATACATCAAATGGTGCAAGAGCAGTTGGAAAAGAGTCAAGCCAAGTACAAGACAAGACATGACAAGCATCGTGTTGATCATAGTTTCCAAGTTGGAGATGAAGTTTGGCTTTACATTAGTAAGAAGAGGCTTAAAGGAGAAGGTAAAAAACTAAAACCAATTCGATATGGTCCTTTCACGATTATCGACAAGATTGGTAACAACGCCTTCCGTTTAGATTTGCCTCCTTATATGCAAATGTATGCAGTTGTTAATGTTGAGAATTTGAAATTGTATGAGCCTCCTTTGATTGATGATCAAGGAGAGCATGTTTAGATTCCTTCTATAGATGATTTTTGCCCAGAATATCTTACAGAACTGCATGAAGACACAATCATTGACAGGAGAATGCGAACTTCAAAACAAGGAAATGTGGAGTATCTTCGAGTTGGTCATAAAGGTACAAATCCAAGCAAAGCCAAGTGGATTGAGGTTGGAAAGGTGAGGGAGATATACCCTCATCTTCAGATAGACTGAAAATAGTCTTTTGGAGGTCCAAAAGCTTTCCAATGGGGAGGTGTGATCTAGGGGATCAAATTTTGCTCAAAAATTCAAATTGCTCGGAATCACTTCAAATCGAACGAGAGCATAGGCCTCGTTGTCATGAACCCAACACAGCTCGTTTGGGTTCAAACAGACGTCGGGAGCGAGAGATATCGTGTTCTGTTCAAAACGACAAACAAACAAAAAAAGGGATGCTGACTGTACAGTCTGTACAGTCCATACGGATGCCGACATGGCAGGTTGTACGACACGTGGAAGGGGCCGTATGACACGTGGTAGGTAGTTGTGTGGACAGTTGGCATATGACATTGCTTGTTTGCAGTGAATGGGATAGTGACACGTGGCCCAATCAATGGTCACCACGTGTCACCTATGTATTGGTTTAAAAGTTATGCTGTTGGCCGGAGTCGACCCTGTGACCTCCCGGCAGGGTAAAGCCTTGGGAAGGGCTGCCCAACCGGCGTGCCCACGTGTTACTTAACATATGTATGTGTTTAAATTTATTTGAGTTTGCAATGATGTGAAATGGGGCACGGACCGGGTCGGGGCTAAGCCCCGGCCCACGGTTATATATGTATGTCATACGACCATTGCTATGGGCGGTTAAACCTGCGATTATATATATTTGTTGTGTAACCATTGTGGTATGCGCGCGGTTATATGTTTGGCATGTGACCATTGTGGGTGCGCGCGTTTTAACCCCCGCCCCCCCGCAGTTATATATATGGTTTAAACCTTAACCCTGTTTGTATTGCACGCGGTCATGTGGTGGCCATGTGCCCATGGGCCTTGGTGGTTAAGGGCCAACGCGTAACTGTTCAACAGTTTGTACTAGTTGTGCGGTTACGTCCAGTGCTAATTTTTTCCACATAAAAGCGCGTGGGGGCTAGGTTGAGCCAACAAGGGTGCATTTTGGTGATCCAAAGACAACAAGCTTGAAGGAGAACTTCCAGGAAGCATATCTTCTTCAATTTTTGGCCAAACAAGGTGCCAAAAAAGCCCAGTTATGGGTTTTTGGACATTCTGGAGCCATTGGAGCCATCTATTTGGCATTTTGAGCATTGTAAAGCACTTTTTTGAGCACTTTGAGCAAATAATACAAAAGATCCATTGGAAGCTAGACCAGGAGATGTAGCCCAAGAGAGGGGTGAACTCCTTTATCATTTGTTGTGTTATGTGTTTTCTGTTCACTATTTATTGTTGTTGTTTATATGCATCTTGAATGAGTAATTTCTATAAAGGATGTGTTGCAAAATTGATCCATTTGCATTTTAACACATAAATTAAATATTGCAAATAATTTCAAGAATACAAGTCTTCTTCATTTTTAGATCATGCGTTGTCCCCCAGATCCATTATCTTGTCTCTACCCACATTCACTTGAGAGACCGAGCCAGGCAGCAAGCTAAGCCAATTATTAATTATTGGAAGTGCTCTTCTTAAACTAGTCGAGATTTTAGAGGCTGAAGGATTTTTATGAGAGTAATGTCTAATCGACTTGATAAAGGAGGAGTTGTGTAAATACTTCTCTTTGATAACCTTTTGCCAGATGCTGGGTTGATTTATAACCCTCCATAAAGTAGTTGCGTTCAATGCTAGATTGAACAGAGTTAGGTTACGAAGATCCATGCTTACTCTGTCATTAATTTTGAGATGGTAAACACAAGTGTGACAAAGATATAGAGTGAACATGCACTAAACATTTTAATGTTTGCAATGATTAGAAGAAGGAAGGAAAAATGAAAAATGGGGTGTATCAATGTATGTGATGAAGGGATTTTTAAAAGATACTTGTAAGGTTTAAGATTCTATTTTTTCATTCTTTAATTAACATGAATTTTTTCATTCATGTTGATTATTTATGAGTTATACAATCAAGTTTTTATTTTTTAATAAATAATGGACATTCAACAATCAATCAATATATATATATTTTTTTGTAAAATGGTGGTTGACTCCCATGCGAAATTCTTTAGTGGTGTATCCTTTCACTGAATTAAAACTTCCTTGATTGTGCGTTGACGAAGACGATGCTCATGGTGGTCCAAGACTGCTTGGGGCTGCAACCAAAAAGAGCCTTATTCATCCAATTCAGGGAGACTTGTTTGAGTCTGGCACTTGGTTCCAATCACTTTCTTCAAGCAAGAAACAAGAAAACAATGATGGATCTTAGAGTGACTAGGAAGAGCTAACTTGCAGGCCACATGCCCCATGTGCTTGAGAATGGTATAAGGGCCATAAAACTTTAGAGCAAGTTTCAAACAATGATCTTCTTTGAGTGATGTTTGCTTATAAGGTTGCAAACGAAGAAACACTTGGTCTCCTTCAACAAATTGACATTCTGAACGACCCTGATCAGGTTGTTGCTTCATGTGATTCAGAGCCATGACCAAATTCTCTTTGAGGGTACAGAGAATGGTAGCTCAGACGGTTAGGGTGCTGTCAACTTCCTGGACCTTGGAGACACCAAGTTAGTAGGAGAAAACAAACGGTGGATTTTGACTGTAGACCGCTTCAAATGGAGTCATGTGAGCGGTAGCATGGTAGGATTTGTTGTACCACCATTCAACTAGAGGTAACCACTGATCCCATTGAGTTTGTCTGTCATACGTGAAACACCTCAAATATGTTTCCAAGCACTTGTTGATAGTTTCAGTTTGACCATCATTCTGGGGATGATAGGCAAAGTTGAGATGTAATTGGGTTCATTGTAGTTTGAGCAATTCCCACCAAAAGTTGTTGGTGAAAGTTGGATCATGGTCGGAGAAAATAAAGTGGGGCATTCCATGAAGTTTGAAGATATTATCCATGAAAATTTGAGCCACTGTGGTTATTGTGAACTGGTGTTGGAAGGAAAAGAAATGAGCATATTTGGAAAGGCAATCTACTACAACCATGATGACATATTTGTTGCCATATTTTGGTAAGTCAACAATGAAGTCCATAGAAATATATGTCCAAATAGCAGGTGGAAAAAGAGAGAGGTTGGAGTGAGCCTGGAATTTTGACTATTTCTCCCTTATTGTGTTGACAAGTATCACATTCAACTACAAAAGTGTGGATGCCATGTTTCATGCCTTCCCAGAAAATGATTGTTTTTTCCTTTCATGTGTTTTGTGAAAACATGAATGCCCTGTTGTTGGTGAAGCATGAAGTTCAGAGAGCACAGTGGATTTAAGGTGAGATTGTTTGCTTAAATACATGTCACTTTTGTAGTGAAGCTCCTCATTGTGCCAAGAGTATCTTGGATATCCATGTGGATCGTGTTGCGATTTTTGGATTAGGCTAGACAATTCGGGTTGTTGTAACCATTCATAGAGAATGACCTTTAATCAATCAGATACAAGGAAGGAGAGTGAGAAGAGGGACTTGTCTTCTTTATATTTTCTTGAAAGGGAATCAACAACCACATCTTTTTTTCCTTTTTTGTAAATGATCTCATAATCATAAACAAACATTTTGGTCAACCACTTATGTTGCTTCGAGGATGAAATTCATTATTCCAAGAGATATTTGAGGTTGAGATGATCTGTTTTAATTTAGGAGTGTTTCCCAAGCAAGTAAGGATGCCAAAGATCCACTACATGTAGGATAGCTAACATTTCCTTTTCATATGTGGATTTCCCGAGTGTCACTTAGATAGTTGTTTGCTAGTGAAAGCCAAAGGTCTACCATCTTGCATGAGAAATACCCCAATACCTTTCCAAGAAGCATCACATTCTAGAAAAAAAAATTCTTAGTGAAGTTGGGCAATGCCAGAACAAAAGTCGTGCACATAGCCTCTTTCAAGGCTTGGAAGGATTGATCAGCTATGGGAGTCCAAGTGAAAGTATTGTTTTTAAGGAGAGCAGTGAGGAGTGTTGCAATTTTTCCATAATTTTGAACAAACTTATGATAATAGATAGTTAAACTCAGGAAATTGGACAAACTTTTAAGAGTTTTAGGGTGAGGCCAAACCTTCATAGCTTCTATTTTATTGGCATCCATACGTACACCATCCTTTCCAACAATATGGCTCAGATACTCTACTTCAAAAGATCTAAAATCACATTTAGATTGTTTGAGAAAGAGTTTGTGTTGAGACAGTAAGTGTAAGACTTGATCCACATGGGCCAGATGGGATTGCCAAGTTTTACTATAGATGAGGATATCATCAAAGAAAACTAAGACAAAATGACATAGGAAAGGACATAATACATGATTCACGAGGTTTTGAAAAGTGAAAGGTGCATTACACAAGTCAAAGGGCACAACAAAGAACTCATAATGGCCCACATGAGTGCGAATGGGGATATCGACCTCTTTCATACGTATTTGGTGGTAGATAGAACATAGATAAACTTTGGTAAAGTAATGAGAAACACTCATTTGATCCAAAAGGTCATCAATGGCATGAATGGGGAATTTATATTTAATGGTAATTTTGTAGAGGGCATGAAAATCAAGACACATGCACCATATGCCTTTTTTCTTGGGTACCATAACTATAGGGGAAGAATAAGGCCTAGTACTAGGACAGATAACACCTACCGCTAGCAATTCCCGAACAAATTTCTCAATTTCATTTTTCTGAGCAAAGGGGTGATGATAAGGGAGAACATTGGGAGGAATATTGCAAGGGACAAGGGGAATGGAATGATCATGGGCACCATGGGAAGGGGGGAGTCCATGGGGATTTTCAAAAACATATTGGTGTTTAGAGAGGAGAAACTAGGTGTCGAGATGAATAGTAGGTGAGGGGTTCTCAACTGCTTGAATGGAATGGAGTTGGGAAATAATGCCAGAATGGCCTTTTTTTAGTAGTTTTCCCATTCGGTGGGAACTTATGATCTCTGGGGAGCCTGTCATGATGCCTTGGACTAATATTGTCGTCCATCCTAATGGAATTTCATGGTTAATTTCTTAAAATCCACGATGATGGGACCTAGTGTGCGTAACCATTCAACATTGAGCATAATGTCAGAACTTCCCATGTCAATAGCAAACATATGAGATTTTAGGTGGTACTGAACAATTTGCAGGAACACATTTTCACCACTCCCCCCACATTTCATGGAGCCGCCATTAACAATCATGATTTCAAAATTGTTGACTGCATGAATATAGCACATGGTCTCTTTAGCAATGTGACGATCAATAAAATTATGGGTGCTGCCATTGTCAACTAGGATAATGACTTTCCAATGCTTAGTGTAACCAATTAAATTAAGGGTTTGTAGAGATGAAATACCAATGGCAACATTCAACAAGATAAGTGGCTCAACTTTGGGTGGTCCATTAGAGGGTGGGGTAGGATCGTCTGCATAGGGTAGGTCTTTAGAATGGGGAACATTGGCATCCTCTTTAGAAACGTCCTAAAAAATGGCCATAAAAATATTATTTTCCTTACACTTGTGCCTTAGAAAATATTTTTCATCACAATTATAGCAAATAACCTTAAGTTGGTGTTTTGTCATTTCTTCCTTGGTTAATTTGTGGATCTTGAGAGGAGTGGAAGGATGGGCTGGATTGGTGGGTCGAGAGTGAAAAATAAAGGATTGTTTTTGGTTTTGGGAAGAGACCACCTATTTTACTTCCTTGGCGTCATGAGTAGCTTCAAGCCAAGTTGGGGGGTGAGCCATTGGGACATGGGCTCATACATCGTCCTTTAAGCGACTAATAAATCATTCCTGGAATATTGTATTTGTCATGTTGTTTGTTTAGAAATCCAATTGCTCAAAAGAAATTATATATTCTTCCACTATATCTCACTGTTTCAACTTGGTCAGACGACCCAAATGATGCGTGTCAGTGTCAAATCATTCATACAAGTTTGCAACAAACTGGATCCAAGCAATATACCCTTAGCATGAATCATTTCACCATTGCCACCATTTCCATCATTTATGATCCAAATAAACGACATTGACATGAAGTTTGTTCAATTCATCAATAATGCCATGCAAGGAGAAATAATGTTCCATTTGAGTGACCCAGCTTGTGGGATCTAAGCCATAAAAAAATTTCACCTCAACTTTGGGAGGATGCGGTTCATGATGAAGGTGGTTGGAAGTAAAGGCCATGGAATGGGAGGAAGGTTGTTCAAAGGAGATAGGGCCTTGTAATTGACTCATCAATTTTTTCATGACTTTAAAAAAGGTGTGCATGTTTTGTTTCATGTCTTTCATCTCCGAAGAGAGGAATTCAACGTTGGAATTGAGGTTTTGGATGTTAGTCTTGTTTTGGCCGACGTCTATTTGAAAATCAACGGTGGTGGTGTCAAGAGATTGGTTGCGGGTGTGGACCATTTGGGAGGTAGGAAGACAAGAAGTCAGTAGGCAGGCCCACACAAAAAAGATGATATGGGTGAGGGGTACCAATATGATCAATGCGAAAGGATGAAGAAAATAGAATAGGTCTCAAAGAAGTGTGTCAAGAAGGGCGGGTGGGACCACAAAAAAAAGGCTTATAAGTGATAGATACCATTGCAATCAAGAAGAAGAGAGGAATCCAGTGGGATATGTCCCAAATAAGGGTGTCGGGAAGGTTGGGTGGGACCAAGGAAAAAAGGATTATAAGTGATAGGTACCACTGTGATCAATGAAAATAGAGGAATTCGATGGGACATGTCCCATATAAGGGTGTTGATGATACCACTATACTCCTGTAGAGTATAGTCCGACCTAAATAACACTGTAGTGACCAAATACCCAAATTTTTAGTAATTAAAATTATGTATTAATTTTGCAACCTAGATGCAGGAGGCGGGGTTGCGCTACAAAATTTCCCCTCAGTGTTTGTGTTGTGTTGTTTCAATAGCAAGGGTTAGGGTTTTGAGGATTCCTACGAATAAGGGTTTTCCCTGTGCTATAACTCTCTGATATACCTATGGGGTCCAACAATAGTAATTGACACAATATCTTAGGGAACCAACTAAGGAGGCTCGATCATACCCCTAGCCATACTACCTTATTACCCATGTACATGAGAGTAATTTTCCTAAGTGTTTTTCTTCATGCCACTATAGCAGTCAGACGACCAATAAGTTGATCTATAGCTGGTTTGAGGTGACCTACGGGACTCCCTATATACCTAAGGGTACATGGAAGTGAATGGTCATGTACAAGTACTATCTAATGTGGTACTACTTGAAGGGATACCAATAGGGGTTATAGAGGTTTCCAACAAGGTGAAACAATGTGTTTCGAGTAACCCGTGAAACTGTTTGTATTTCCTACATGTAGTCCTCCTCAACTGTAGTTTTACCCATTGAGCGACATATCGCTATGCTTTAAAGATGCCAACAATACATGTCTCTAGCCTGAAAGTGATATGATACCACTTTTAAGGTATTAGAATGTAGAGCATAAACAAATTTATTATGATGAATATCAACATAAAGAGAAAAATATAGAGAACAATGACACCATAAATGAGTCCTTTATTTATAGAAATCCAAGTTCACCTACCTATTTGAGGGAGTAACCTCTAGCAAAGAAGAGCTCAATTAAAAAATAATTCTCAAGACAAAACTCTTCCATGCTTCTACTCCTATTTACACAATTTCAATCTTCTAGAGAACATTCTGGAGGAAGATATTTCTAGAAGTGGAACCTTATATTAGGTCTTCTTACATTAGACATGTTCACATTATTACATATGCCTTATTTAGTAAATTTTACCTTTATTACATAGAAAACATATTATTTTATCTACTTGAGGGGTTAGAGAGGTCAAAACCCTAACACGCCCTCCCCCTTTAAAAAATAGCCTTGTCCTCAAGGCTTGAGATGAGGAACTTGTTCAAAAGTGGCGATATATTCTTCCACTATACCAAAATATTTCAGCTTTGTCAAATGGCTTAAATGATGTGTGTCGATGTCAAAAGATTCATACATATCTGTAACAAACTAGGTCCAAGCAATATACCCTCAGTGTGAATTTTTACGCCATTTCCAACGTTCAGATCCAAATAAAGGACATCGATACAACATTTGGCCAAATCATCAGTAATGCCATGCAATGAGAAACAATGTTCCATTTGAGTCAACCAACATGTGGGATCAGAGCCATCAAATTTATTCATGTCAACTTTGGGAAGACATAGTTCACGATGAGGAGGGCTGGAATGAAAGGCCATGGTGTGGGAGGATTCATCCCTTTCAGGGTGTGAAGGTTGGTCAAAGGGAGTAGGGCCTTGGAATGGGTTCATCCATTGTTTTAGATTTGCAAAGTTTCTATTCACATCGACAAAGAGGGAGTCAAATTGGGTAGTGAGGTTGTCATATTTGGAATTGAGGGAAGCAATTTCAAAATTCTTTTGCTGGATGATAATCTTGTTTTGGTGGTTATTGGTTTGCAAGGCCGTACTGATGGTGTCGTCAAGTGTTTGTTTGTAGGTGTGGGCCATTTGGGAGGTAAACAAGTAAGAACTGGGTAGGTGGGTCCACACAGAAAAGGGTTATGGGTGAGGGGTACCATGATAACTAGTGCAAAGAGATAAAGCCAATGGAATAGGTCCCAAATAAGGATGTCGGGGTGAGTGGGTGGGACCACGGGAAAAAAATATTTTAAGTGATGGGTACCACTGTGAGGAGGGTGAAGAGAGGAATCCAATAAGACATGTCCCAATTAAGGGTGACGGTGAGGGTGGGTGGGACCATGGAAAAAAAGGCTTATAAGTGATGGACATCACGGTGATCAGGGTGAAGAGAGGAATCTAGTGGGATAGGTCCCAAATAAGGGTGTTGGTGAGACCATTATACTCTCTCTCCCTCTCTCTCTCTCTCTCTCTCTACTCCTGTGGAGTTATACTTCGGTCTAAAGAATACTACAGTGACTGAATGCCCAAATTTTTAGTAGGTAAAATTGTGTAGTAATTTCACAACTTGGATGTAGTGTCTATCTAGTGTTGTTTCAGTAGCAAGGGTTAGAGTTTTTGAGGGTTCCTACAGACCAGGGTTTTCCCTGTGCTATATCTCTATAATATACTAGAAGGGTCCAACAATAGTACTTGTCCCAAATATTTCAAGGCACCAACTAAGGAGGCTTGACCGTACCCTTAGTCATATTACTCGATTACCAAGGTACACGCGAATAGTCTTCCCAAGTGCTGTTCTCGGTGCCACTATAACAATGTGGTGGCTGATAAGATAATCTGTAGCTAGTTTCAAGAGACCTATGGGACTCTCGATATACCTGAGAGAACGTGGGAGTGAATGGTCGTGTACAAGTGTTGTCTAATATGGTACTACTCAAAGGGGTACCAATACAGGTTATAGTGGTTTCAAGTAACCTGTTAAACTGACTATATTTATTGCATGTAGTCCTCCCCAACTACAATTTTTCCCACCGAAAGATAGATTAATGTGCGTTGAAGATGCTGACAATACACATCTCTAGCCTGAATTTTTTTTGTCTAAAATTATACAGAGGAAAGTTCTCTGATACAAATTGTAAGGTACCATATGTATTATGTAGAGAAAAAACATAATTATTATGATGAATATTAGTAGAAAGAGAAAAATATAGAGAACAATGACACCATAAATGATACCTTTATTTATATAAATCCAATTTCACTTACCTCTTTGAGGGGGAAACCTCCAACAGAGTAGAGCTCAATTACAAAATAATTCTCAAGACAAAAATCTTCCATGCTTCTACTCGTATTTATACTATTCCAATCTTCTATAGAACATTCTAGAAGAATATCTTTCTAGAAGTGGAACGTTCTATTAGGTCTTCTTACATTATACATGTTGATATTATTACATAGGACTTATTTACCAACTTCGACCTTTATTACATAGAAAAAATATTATTTTATCTACTTGAGGGGTTAGGGAGGTCAGGACCCTAACACACCTTCCCCCTTGATAAAATGACCTTATCCTCAAGGCTTGAGATGAGGAAATTGTTGCAGAATGACAATTGACTCCCATGTGGCATCCTTTGGTAGTGTATCCTTCCATTGAAATAAAACTTCCCTGATTGTGCGCTGATAGAGACGCTGATCTCTGTGGTCTAAGACTGTTTGGGGATGCAACCAAATAGAGACTTCAATCCAATTCAGGGAGACTAGTTTGAGTCTGAAACTTGGTTCCAATCACTTTCTTCAAGCAAGAAACATGGAAAATTGAATGGATTTTAGAGTGACTAGGAAGAGATAACTTGTAGGACACATGCTCCATGCACTTGAGAATGGTCTAAGGGCCATAAAACTTGGGCGCAAGTTTATGAAAATGATATTCTTTTAGTGATGTTTTCTTATAAGGTTACATATGAAGAAATACCTGGTCTTCTTCAACAAATTGGCATTCTGAACAACCCTGATCATCTTTTTGCTTCATGGAATTCTAATCCATGAGCAAATTCTCTTTGAGGGTATAGAGAATGGAAACTTGGATGGTTAGGGTGTTGTCAACTTCCTGGAACTTGGAGACACTAGGCTAGTAGGAGACAAAAAAGGTGGATTTTGACCATAGACCACTTCAAATGGAAACATGTGAGTGGTATCATGGTAGGATGTTTTTTACCACCATTCAGCCAATGGTAACCACTAATGCCATTGAGTTTGTTTTTTAGATGTGAAACACCTCAAAATTGCTTCTAAGAACTTGTTGATAGCTTCAGTTTGACCATTAGTATTGGGATGATAGGAGGAGCCGAGATGCAGTTGGGTTCCTTGTAGCTTGAACAATTCCCGCCAAAAGTTGCTGGTGAAATTTGAATCATGGTTGGAGACAATAGAGTGGGGGATTTCATGAAGTTTGAAGATATTATCCATGAAAATTTGGGCCACTGTGGATGTTCTGAACAAGTGTTGGAGGGCACATATATGGGCATATTTGGAAAGGTGATCTACTACAACCAGGATGGCATATTTGTTTCTAGATTTGGATAAGCCGACAATGAAGTCCATAACAATATCCATCCAGATAGCTGGTGGAATAGGGAGAGGTTGGAGTGGGATTGGAATTTTGAATGTTTCTCCCTTATTGCATTGACAAGTATCGCATTCAACCACAAAAGTGTGGATGTCTTGTTTCATGCATTCCTAGAAAAAAAGAACATTTAATCCTTTCATATGTTTTGTGAAAACTTGAATTCACTGCTATTGGTGAAGCATGAAGTTCAAAGAGCACAATGGATTTAAGGTGAGACTGTTTTCTTAAATATAAATGACTTTCATAGTGAATCTTCTCATTATGCCAAGAGTATCCCGAAGATGAATTTCAATCATGTTTCAATTGTTGGATTAGGATAGACAATTTGGGATCTTGTAACCATTGCCAACGAAAGGCCTTTAACCAATCAGATACAAGGAAGGAGTGTGAGAAGAGGGATTGTTGGAAGCAGACAAAAGCAGAAAGAAAGGCGATTTTGGAAAAGAAAGCATGCACGAGAAAAGCGATAGCTGGAAGGAAGAACAACATGCGTGCATGCAGGGAAGACCTAAAGACGTTTGAGATGAACAAATTTCGCTCACACAAGAATAATCCAAAATATCTGGAATATAGTAACCAAATCCATATGGACGAATATATATGTAATAAGAATGAATAATAAGATATAAATGATATAATGAGATCATTACAATTGAGAAATGAGGGCTTGTTTATATACCCACTCAGGGGTTCCCTTTACCAATAGTCATGTCCTTTGAGACATGACCTTTCATTATTAATAATTATTATTTATTAATTATTATTATGTTATGAATATCTATTTATGTATATTTTATGTTCATAACATTGCCTTCCCCTTAAAAATGCTTTTTCCTCAAAGCATAAGCACTGGAAGGCTTCCCTTTGAACTTTTTTTCTAGCACACGATGTCTTCTCAAATCTTCAGTGCTTGTAGTTGCGACTCTCGATGAAACAAGATGATATAACCTTCGAATTCCCAAACTAATGTGTTGCATCTTTTGGGGAGTGATCCATCCCAAATCTACTTTCAATGAAATTGTTTGATGATTGATTGTTCCAAGTTGTTGATTTTGTCTTCGTTCTTTTTCAGTGTGGTATTTTATGTGTTGGTAAGAAGAACATTGTTTATTTTCCTCTTTTCCTAGTCGTTGGTCAGAAGGACTCTTTTGATTTGGATGATGATAAGGCATCCTAATCTCTTGTGACCTTTCCTTGGAATCATATTCTTTTGATGTTTGTAGTGATCTGTCCACGTAAGCATTCTTTTGAATATGACCATTATTTGACTTTGTATTGGTTCCTTTTTCTAC
>ML782472.1:747110-765043 GCA_009831015.1 Picea engelmannii | reverse complement strand
CTCTGCCACTTCCTCACCTTAGTAGATTCCACGGAGCACCTTTTTGCTTCTGGGAGTCGCGTCCCCCTTTTGTCGACATCAACACACTTTTCCAGAAGGGCGACAATATCTTGATTCTCATTCTCTATTTTAATGAGAGATCTTGGACGGCACAGGGTGAAACACCATTGATCCCTGCTGTCGTTGGCCCCCATAACATTCGACGCCAACACTCTCTCATGTTATGGTGGGTCTTACTATGGGACTGTTGCAGTTATTTTTGTCATTTGCCGAAGACCTCTGAACGTGGTAGGGCCATCAATGCCCACATCATCGTCACTGCTTATTACAATGATCATTGCCTATTATTCAGAGTATGTTCCTTTGCAGAATTGTCTTCTGCCTTTATCATTACCGCCCCCGAGGGCACTGCAGTTGTCTACACCAACACTTCCATCATCTTTTTTCAGAGTTACATCACACGAGCATGGGGCATGCCCGCCTCGTTTGTACACAATTGTATATTTTTTTCTCTGCACGTCTCTCAGAAGGTCGAGATACTGGTTCCTTCTCTCTCCAATGGATCGCTCCGAACGGTCCCACTCTTTCTTTCCCTTACAACCACATTCTCAGTAGAAGAAACATTGATGGATTTCGGCTATACGTATGCTCCTAACCTCATCCATCAGGGGGCATTTGTTATCACTGAAATTTCTTCTGCACATGGCGACAAGAACTCCATATCATCAAAACAGCAATGAAGTCACTCATGGCACTGAATTAATTTCACAGCACTCCAGAAGGGCAAAAAACTATACAAAGTAACCAAAAATTGAAGGGCGCTTTACAACAGCTTGATGCGCGCGCACATGCGCGGGACAAAAACGTGTTACTAGCGCATGCGCACTCGACGCACGACTGTCAACACAAAAACCCGTGCATCTGCTAATATGACGCATTAATTGCATAGGTCGGCCTCCCGACCGCCTACGGACCGGCCCCCAAGATGATTTGACTCTCAAATCAGAGCCAGCTCTGCAAAATCGGTGGATTAATGACCTAAATAAACCCTAATGCACCCCTATTCACACTTGGAGAAGGTTACGTGACCGCCCGTGAAGCTGCTATAAAAGGCCATGAGGACACACTGTTTTGGCGAGGAATTCTAAGCACCGTTATGCTGTTCAGATGGTTCAAGGCTCCTCCTTTGACAACAAACCCATCAGTTGCATCACCCAAAGTTCTTTCACTGTTGTGCACAGTTCATTTCATTTGTAAGGAAAGCATTGTGTTGAGGGCCCCGAAGAGCCTTCCGCTAGAGGGAGAAGGAACCCCTGGTCTCTTTCTTCAGCGTGCTCTCTGGTTTCATTAATACACTAGCCTGAAACCATTGATGACCCCTGTGTCTTATGTTTGATGTTTTTGTTTATTTTCGTAGTGTTATTTGTTTTTCAGTTCATGTTAGATTGTAGTTAGTTTTGTTTTCTTTAACCCTTTTGCTTCACAGCTGTTTTGCCCTGCTGAACCCAACAGGGTATGCAAGCGCTCTCCATTTGCTCACCTGGTGACCATTTGAACGCGAACAACAGTTATGTCTCCTTCCCCAGTAAACTTGGGCATGTACTTCAAGTAGTCTCCAGCAGGGAGAGGATTCATGGGATGGGGTAGGACCAAAGGAGCATATCTAGCAGCGACTATGGCATCCATTCTATTAAGAGGAGGATTAACACCAGCCATAGGGATATTAGGTGGGGGAGAACTCAGAGGAGAAGGAGTGTGTACGGGAGATGCAGGAAAAGAGGTCCTCATAGGAGACAACGGGGAAAACAGAGAGAAGTCTAAGGGACCTGAATGTGCAGGTGTTTCTCTCTGTACAGTAGTGACAATAAAAGGAGGAGTAGTGAAACCTTCTGGGGCCTGAGGTCTGTACTGAGGCACAACTTCCAGAGAGGGGGGAGTGACAAGGATCTCTCCTTCTGACACTAGACCAAGAGGAGAAAACTCAGCAGGAACACTCCCGAAGTTCAGAAAATGGGAAACCTCAGAGGAAGGATGACTAGGAAGCTGAGAATAAGAAAATGGAGTTCTTATAGAAGGAGGTGGGGAAATACCTGATTCAGATATGAAGATTTCTTTTTGAGGAGGCTTTCCTCTTCTGAGAATCACCTCTGGATTTTCTTCAGTAGCAGCTAGGGGCAGTTGTGGATGGGACCACATGTGTCTGCGGCCAGAAGCCACAACTAATCCAATGGGTTCGCCACAGTGGAGTCGTCACAGTGGAGTCGCTAGGTGCACAGTAGCAATCTTCAAGTTCTGATATCTGATGCACCTTCAGAATCCGCTTAATCTTTATCGTTCAATCCCGGGGAAAATATTCAACTTCGTCCCCGACAACGGCGCCAGAAATGTTGGAGCCAGAAGTCACTCCTGGATTGCTTGCAGGAGCAGAGCCCGACGCCCATCAGTTTAGTGTCACGATTTGTTTTGAAGGGGTGATCAAATGGAAGGAAACTTAGAAAAATATCGTCTCAACTCAGAAACTAGGTCGGGCATGCATGACGAGTGAGGTCTTGATAAACTTCAAACAATGATTTGCAGTAAAGGGTGAGTAGGGGGAAGACTTTCATGAGAAGAGTGCAAAGGTCTGTCATAAACCTCAGGTTCATATCAGACTGGAGAAGAAAGCATTCGAACACAACATCCTTTATATTCAAACACAGAAAACCAGAGAATACAATAATGTCACAACAAATCCTTTATCATAACATAACTGTAACAATCCACGTGAATCATTCAACCGTGAACCCTCCGGCATAAGATGAAACAAAGATGAAAAAGGGAGAACTGTTTGTCATAAACCAAGAAGTCTCAAACACAGAGGCATAACCAGGAGACCAGAATATTTGCTGAAAATTTACATTCGGGAGCTTAGCTCTACCATCGATAGATACAAAAATGGTGAAAACGCCTACATATACTCAAAACAACACAGCAGCGAAACCAAGAAACTGCATTGAAAGCTTTGCGTCTGCATGGCTTCTAACAATCTGCAGCCGCAATATTTGAATGGTCGTGCAACTTATGGCAGACGCGATCGATCTTCTGACAGTTTCATCGGCGAACCAACGTGCCTTTAATTCATTGCAAGACGTCCCCATTATGGCGGAGACGATGTCTAACCACCACCAACTGCTTCAATAACTGCTTTCTTGGGATCGGGGACGATCTGGCCAACTCAGCACCTTGGGATATGGAAGACTTCCTGCGCTGCCACCTGGAATAACTGAAGGGATTGATGGGTAAGTATGGAGGCCAGAGCGGAGAATGGGCGCATAATAGGAGTGATGGCGTCGGATTAGGAGGGCGTGGAAGAAGTGGCGAAGAGGAGGACATATGGCGAAAGGGGGGAGAAGATGAGAGATGATGGATTCGCTCTTTGGCGAGAGGCTGGCATGGAACGGAGCGGGACACATGGAAAGAAACAAGTGGATGATAAGAAGGAGGGAGGACCATGTGGACCAAGAGGGGAGGCGGATGGATGACACATGGCAGCAGGGGAGAGGCAGAAAGGAAGATAACATAACGGGAGAGGGGCCCATGTTGGCTAAACACAGGGCAGCTGAGAAGGACGGGGCTGCGTGAGCGCCGTTGATCCGGGCGCTATGATCTCGGTCGTTGGAAAGCTGCATCCATGATTCCGGACCCCCCCCCCCCCCCNGGCCCCCCCCCCCCCCCTCCGCTTAATGGTAGAAAGGCAGGGGGGGTCTGGAATGGTCTTTATCGCCATTGATGCAGGCGCACTGATCTGGGTCGTTGGAGAGGTGTGCTCGCGATTCCGGACCCCCCCGCTTAAAGATAGAATAGCAAGGGGGGTCTGGAATTCAATACTCGTAGTTGATCCGGGCGCGCTGATCTAAACCGTTCAGACCTAGCTTTCATTTAATCGTGGGCGTATTGGCACATCAAACTTAGGACAAGTGGGTTTCAACCCATTCTTTTGCAATCTAACCCCAATACAAGAAATATCGCTAACAATGACCTATTTTGGTAAGCTGTTGAGCTAGAAAGGACAGAGGAGGGTAGATATGGAGGGTTAGATTGCAGGCTGAGGAGCCTGGTGCGATCTAGTCTGCCTCATATATATCTCACCCAACTGAGAAGAGTTGTAAAGCGCATGGCGTTGTATATGCGGAAATACTATAATACAAAAGCCAAGAGCCAGATCTTTGTGGACGTAGCCCAAGAGGGGGTGAACCACGGTAACACCTGTGTTATGAGACTGAAGGAATGTGTGTCTTTATTGCTTTTAAGTAAATATTACTATACTGAATGAATGAGTTGTTATAATTCCTGCATAATCGTGAATGAAAGTACAATGTGTTTACAAGTTACAATAGTGGTTCAATATATAGTTCTCATATCTCGCACCCAATCCTCGGCTGTAAACACATGAGTATTATAGTCACCCATTAAAAGTATCTCGGGTGACACTGTGCAGTGCACTCTGTGCGTTGTGTTTCCTTCTGGTTTACCAGGAGGGCCGATAGTTTTAGAGGCTTTGTTGGAAACTCAAATAGACATGAACCCTGGGTCAATCAATACAAACTCATATAGAATATAATAGTAACCAACAAATGGTTCCGTTGCCATTGGTAGGAACAAGAGAGGATTGAATAGATGCAAAGAGGCCGAGCAAAAGAAGATGAAAGAAGAAAAGAAATCAATGAGCCACTAGAAGGGGATGTTGAGACCGTGGAATCCCACAAAAGCAGAGATCGAAATCTGGCTAAAGACAAAAGAGCTAGAGTTTGCACAAAAAGACAATAGAAACCCTAGAATAACACCCCACAAATATCTTGAGAAGTACGTGTTTACTGATTTGCATGAAGTCTTTTTTTGTGATTTTCCACACTTATTGCAGTAGTGGATACTAAGGTTGAAGTATAACCACGCAAGAACTGAATCTGGCAGTTAGAGTAGACCCCAATACAGATTGAGCAACTACAATAGGTGAAAAACAAATTCACCTGCGCAGTAGATTTTTGGCTTGACAGTATTGTGGCAGGATTTATAACAGAGTTTGTAGTAGATACAGCGAAGTCATACAGCGTAGCGGAGCAAGAGTTTCTACGCGGACCTCAAGGAAGGTACATCCGATCACTATATACTTCTATTAAGATAATGCTATATAACAAAGGTGTAATGACAATGGCGTCAGACAACTAAACTTCCCTGTGTGCATGGGGGAAGGGGGGAAGCACTGACATAGAAAGGAGAAATGGAAGGAGGAGAGGACAAGGGAAAGAAGGAGGAACCCTTGGACCAATCATGATGGATGATGACCAGATCAAGCAGATCATGGAGATAGCTTGGAAGACGCATAGAGAAGTACCCTACCAATACAAAGTGAATACCAAGAAGAGAGCCGTAGCCGTGAGGGAAGGCTTGGCGAGTGATGAGGAAGAGGTAGATGATCTCCGGGCTGTGGAGCAGATTGAGAAAATCCTACGTGCAACATATGAGAGGAAGATGAGAGGTCCAAGAACGGGAAGAGAAGGCAATAATCCTATCCATATTAATGTTAGTGTGGAACCCATAAACCCATGTGCGACTAATACACCAAAGAGAACACCACTGTTTAGACAACCGAAGTTTAGAAGTAGTCAGACATCAAGAAGTACATCTATGCAAGGAACAACAACTGGAGGAGCTAGTTCATGCAACACTAGTCAAGTATCTACACCACGCGGAGGTAGTATTTCAACATTCATAATGGTAGGACATGATCCTACCATCTAGTTACCATAATTAAAAGGAGAAGCGTCAGAGGACCCATAAAAAAAATTGTTCATATGTGAGAAGATTTGGGAAGAAAAACAGATCATAGAAGAAGATACTAAACTGGCATAGTTAGCGATTACATTAAGGGATCGCACACTATATTGGTATATGAGTTTAGCTACAAAGAATCCACCAGGGACAACTAGAACAATTGCAGACATCAATAAACTGTTGATAAACGAGTTCCAGAAGCCAAGTTCAGAAGATCAGTACATGAATGAGATGATTGAAATTAGATAGAAACTGGGAGAATCTGTATGGGAGATTGACCAGATATTTAAGCGACTGAAGGGAACATTAAAATATCTCATGACCGATATGCAACATCAACACCTGTTTGTCAACTCACTACTCCCACACTTAAAATATCCACTATGACAACAGAATTTTCAGATGTAGGCAGAGGCTCTGCAGGTATCTCTCTACAACTGGAAGAAAACCAGTATCAACAGACGGATCCAACCATCGAATAACTAAAGGAGGAATTGAAGAACTTAACGTTTCAGCTAAACCAGAATAAGAGTAAGGACAAATGAGAAGCCGTTTGGTGCACTACATGGAGGACACAAGGACACCACAAGAATGAATGTCCAACATTCACGCAGTAAATGGAAATAGGAATGCCAAATCCATTACCAACAGGAGGATTATGGTGCAAAATATGAAAGAAACTGGGTCATGATCCATATCACTGCACGATGATGCAAAAATACCAGACAGTCCCAAAGAGTTCATATTGCAACTTTTGCAAGTTAATGGGCCACGACGACAAAGATTGTAGAACCATGGAGATGATGAGAGAGAGGACATCAGATGCATATAGAGTGCAAGCAGAAATGTTGTCTGGGCAAGTTGCACCACAATTTAACCAAGCTCCAACTACATACAACACTGTGCAGCAACAATATAATACTATGCATCCACCATATCATACTATGCAACGACAGTATAACACAACACAACCACAGTACAATACCGCACAGTATAATCAAGTGCCTCAGTATAACACACCGAGAGGAGATCGATCAAGCTACAGAGGTGGAGGATGAGCAAGAGAAGGTTTGGGATGAGGCAGAGGACCAAGTGTATGTCACAATTGTCAACAACCAGGACATTATGCAAGAGAATGTCTGCTACCACCAACAACTTGTATGTATTGTCGCGCATCAGATCATGATATAGAAGAATGTCTGACACTATTAGTAAAGATACAAAAAAAAGATGAACCAGAACAACCAGAATATTCAGTGGATTTCAGCGGAAGTAAGGAATGAAGGACATAACATCAATATAGTTACTCGTGGAGGATCTTAAACATGAAATGACGCAGTCCGATAGGAGCCAGCACAAAATCAGTCGGTGAAGAAAAATGTCGAACCAAAGAAGCAATTTGACGTGCAGAAGGAGAAGGAGATATTTAAGCAAGCTAGAAAAGAATTCCAGAAGGAAGACATGGTGTCGACTTCAACTACGCAAGAAAGCAAGGAAGCACCAGAGTGAGCAATGCCTCCGTTATTGGATCATACCAATGAGATGCAATCCATGGGACAAGTAAGTACAATCAAAGGCTTTTTGCAATCATGTGTAAAACTATTAAATGATCCATCATCTGTGAAAATATTGCAAAACATACTAGAAAAATGTAGCACAGAAACGATAAGAAAACTAGAGCCAAGAACAACCAATCACCTACATACAAGGAGAAGGACAAGTAGGGAGTTCAGATTGAATGCCAACATTGGAGATTTCAACATGGGAGATATGATACCGGATCTAGGATCTGAAGTGAATGTATTACCAAAGAAGACATGACAATGCATGGGGGAGCCCACATTAGGATATTCACCTGTTCAATTGAAATTAGCAAACCAACACAAAGTCCTACCATTCGGTAGACTGAAAGGAGTGAAAGTAGAACTGGATGGAGTGCGCACTAAAGCAGATTTTGAAGTCATTGAAATAGTGGATGACAAAACACCTTACCCAGTGTTTCTTGGTTTGGATTGGGCATTTGAAAATTAGGCCATAATCAACTTGAAGACAAGAAAAATGACATTTGAGTCAGGGGAATACAGGGTCATCGCGCCATTAGACCCATCAGAAGGGGAAAGTTTTGTAGAACCTACGTGCTTAGACTTAGAGGAAATCAACCAGTTGTATAGAACAACTGCGCGCGATGAGGATTATGTAAACCCAATTGTAGATGGGATACTCAGTTGGCAGAGCATTACTTCATGTGAAACTGACTCAGATACCGATTTAGAGAAATGGTAACAAAGGATACACGAAGTGTCCATGAGAAGATGTGCATGAATAGACCACGTAGTAAGATGGGTAGGCACAGAGATAAAAGAACCACCTAGTTTCCACGGAATGAAAGATTTGGAAACATTCTTGGCATAGTATGAAGACGAAGTCTTAGAGAATCAGAGACTATTAGCAGTTGATATAGCACTCAAGGCCACACCCGCAATATGGTGGGGCACACACAAAGAGACAATCACAAATTGGTACCAATGTAAGTGGTTTTTGTGCATAAGGTTCGATGCAGAACAAAAAAAACAACAAGAAACAAAGGTACGATGGACAGGGGGCACTAGCATAACACTTGGAGAAGTGAAAAACACTGTGGAAATTTACACCCCCAGAGGAATGGCCTCACCATTTTATCCACACTCTAGAGGGCATACCAATGAACTGGTATACACACCAGGAACTGTGACCTGGATGACATTGCAACAGAATTTTACAGTCACTTTTTCATTCGAACATGAAAACCCCAACATAGATGCAACTCTTAAAAAAATAAGAGGCCTGATATTCATCAAGGAATCGAAAGTCGAGCTCATAATAGAAGAGAAACAACGGAACAAATAGACAATCAAGGAACTGTTGTCATGTTACCAGGTGCAAGAGGAAGCACTAGATGAAGATGATCCGCGTGATATTCATATCGAAGAAGTAGAAGGAAAAATATAAGTGGAGGTACCACCTATAGAATCATAAGTTATTTCCGCGCCAATCAAGGTAAAGAAAGTCAACATTGGGAGAGTTGAGCATCCCAAAATGGCCAGCATTGGAGACTACTTGGATGAGAAAACAATGGAAAGGATAACCGAATTATTGTGCAAATACATCGACCTATTTCTCACAACATTTACATAGATGAAGGGTATAGCATGAGAGCTAAGAGAGATGAAGATACCAGTCAGACCTGAAGCGAGACCGATCAGACATCGACCATATAGATTGAACCCAATATACAAGTAGAAAGTCAAAGATGAGATCGACAGGATGCTCGAAGCTAGAATCATAGAACCGGTCGAAGAATCAAAATGGATAAGCCCGATGGTAGTACAGGACAAAAAACAAGGAGGAATAAGGAAATGCGTTGACTTGAGGAAGTTGAACGATGCATGCCTACATGACCCGTTCCCTACACCTTTCATGGATGAAGTGTTAGAGAACGTAGGTGGACATGAAGCTTACTCATTTACTAATGGATTGTCAGGATACCATCAGATCAAGATAGCACATGAAGACAGATACAAGACCACGTTTGCGACAGAATGGGGATCCTACCAGTACACAGTCATGCCGTTTGGACTGAAGAATGCACCAGTAATATTTTCCAGAGTAGTCATCACCGCGTTCAAGGAATTCATCCACCAATTCCTAGAGGTATACCTGGATGATTGGACAGTTTATAGCCTATTGAAATACCATGTAGAAGTCTTACAACTGATGTTAGAAAGATGCAGGCAGTGCCATATATCATTGAACATAAATAAATGCATATTGGGAACACCCTTTGGGATACTATTGGGCCACATAGTATGCAAACAAGGTTTATTAGTAGATCTTGCAAATATTACAGTAATTGTTAACTTACCACCACCAAAAATAGTCCTTCAGCTAAGAGCGACATTGGGACACACAAGATACTGCAAGAAATTTATCAAAGGGTACGTGTAGATTACCGCGCCAATGGAAAAGCTGTTAAGAAAAGATACAAAGTTTTAGTGGAGTGACGATTGCCAACACGGTCTGGATACCCTGAAGGAAAAGATGGTCACCGTGCCCATACTAGTATTTCCAGACTGGGAGAAGACATTCCACGTGCATGTAGATGCATCAACCATATCACTTGGAGCTATCTTGGAGCAGCCAGGAGAGGGAGAGTTGGATCACCCGATAGCATTTGCGAGTAGGAAACTATCCGAATCAGAGCATAACTATAACACCACAGAAAGGGAAGGCCTAGCTATGGTCTATGCACTGTAGAAGTTCATACATTACTTATTGGGAAAACACTTTAAGATGTTCACAAATCACTCAGCCATTAAATACCTCGTAAACAAGCCATTGTTGGGGGGGAGAATCTATCGATGGTTACTACTATTTCAAGAATTTGACTCTTAAGTAATAGTTAAGCCAGGAAAGTTGAATACAGGACCTGGCCACCTATCAAGGGTCACAAATGGAGAAGAACCCATGAATTTAGAGGACAAATTTCCATACACACAATTATTTTCAGTCCAGATCGTTGATGATTACTTTGCAGATATCATTCAGTACTTGAGCACATGTACTATACCACAGGAATACAACAACACATAGAAGAAAAACCTGGTAGTCCAGGCTGCATATTATCAACTGATCATAGGACACTTATACAAAATGGGTACAGATAGCATCTTGCGAAGATATGTGTTAGAGCACGAAAGACCAAGCATTTTAGCAGAAGCCCATGAGGGAATGTCTTGAGGGAATTATGCAGGCAAAGATACCGTGGAGAAGGTATTGCACGCAGGACTATGGTGGCTGACCATTCACCAAGACCGAAAGGAATACTGTCAAATATGTGATGTCTGTCAAAGGGTAGGTAAACCCAACAAAAGGGGAGAGATGCCATTGCGACCACAAGTAACATTGCAGGCATTCAATAAGTGGGAAATAGACTTTGTGGGACCAATCAATCCACCAGTGAAAAGAACAGGAGCAAGGTACATTATCATCGTGAAAAAATACCTAACAAGATGGGTGGAGGCCACACCAGTGAAGGATTGCAGCATAGAAACAACAACACACTTTTTATTTGAACAAGTAATCACTCGATTCAGGTGACCAAGATTTTTGATGAGCGACCAAGGCACACATTTCATAAATAACACTATCAACGCTGTGACTGAAGAGTTTGAAGTCCATCATCAGAAGAGCACACCATATCACCCACATGCAAATGGCATAGTAGAGGCATTTAACAAAATCCTTGAGAATGTGCTGACAAAGATTTTTAATGTCAACATAGAGGATTGGGACTTCAAAGTACCAATAGTATTATGGGTCTACAAGACTACGTGCAAGAATTTGATAGGGCACACACCATTTAAACTGGTATATGGCCAAGAAATAGTAGTGCCATTAGAAGTTTTGGTACCCAGTTTGCACATAGCAGCAATTACACACATGACAGAACGAGGCATAGTACATGAGAGACTAAATCAGTTGATGACCATGGAGGAAGACCGGATCTTAGCAGGATTCCACCAACAAGTTCAGAAAGTGAGGGACAAAGATTGGCATGACAGACACATCAAGAAGAAAACCTTCAAGGGAGGAGATCTAGTATTGATGTATGACATCAAATCTTTTCAACACCAAGAAAATCTCAGAATGAATTGGCTAGGACCATATGAAGTAAAAACTATCACAGACAGAGGATATGTACAGTTGAAAGACTTAACAGGTGCAGAACTCAGAGGAATGATCAATGGGATTCGACTGAATCCGTATAAGGACAGTTGACCACCCACTGCGCAGTAAAAATAAATAAATAAAAAAATAAGAAAGAGCATGCATACCTAGGAACACAAACTCGGCGAGGATAAGGCTAATGGACAGGTCAAAAGGGAAACAAGTGGGAAACAAAAAGATGAAAAAAACAATACGAAACGATGAAGTTATGTGGAATTGAATGCCAGAAAGGACCGTTGGGATGTCGCATTAATCACGCCAACTAGAGATGACAAGGGAGAGTAATGGCAAGTATGAAAGAACATGAGGTGCATTGAACCCATAATTAAGGTAGCATCCTCAACAAGTTTCATACGATGCCCATACAACACACGAACGCGGGAGAAAAGAGGCTAGCTGCGAAAAGAGAACAAACAGAGAGCGATAGAGGCTAAGGAGCATAGAGTAGAGTTCACAGAGGTCACATAGACCATTCAAACTCAAAAAACATTTGACAATCACCACCATGGCACCAACAAAGCAAGCAGAAGCAAGCCAGAATGCAAGACAACCCAGAGTTAGAACTAGGTCACGGGTACAGTTGGAAGAAGACGAACAACAACTGCCAGAGATTGTCAATGTCGATGAAATCCCATCACCAGATACGACACCGGTGAATCCCATGCTCGTGGTGGAAGAAACCCAACAACTAGCACCGAAGGGCATGAACGTAGATATGCAGAAAGACACACAAGAACAACAAAATATGGAAATAGAAACCTTGAAGGAGGCGCAACCAGAAAACACTGAAGTAGCTTTGAGAGGCAATGGAACGACGATGAATCAGGAAGCAATAGTCGAACCAGATGAGTCTCAAACAACCGTGTCAGACCACCCACTGGAAGGAACAGTATAAGATGTCACATACTAGCCAGAATAGTATTCCAAAGTAAAAACGGTATCCGCTGGAAATTCAATCTAGCCACCACCGAAGAAAGACAAGCAACAGGTACCAAGGTCACCTTGAAAGCAACCCCTCGCAACCCTCATTTTACCGCATATACCATATGGTGTACGAGTGGAATCAGGATTGCTAGGGCATGTCAAGAAGATGAAGTACTCGGACCACGATGTAGAAGACACAGACAAGTTTCCATAATTTGCAAATAGAGTATATTTAGAGACTATGGGCATAAATCTGGTTGGGGAACTGATTGATCAACCACTCTAGTGGGAAACAAGATTGGAGAAAACAGGGATTTTAGGTCTTCTATACGTACCACACTTTGGCAGAGGATAGTACACAAACGGTTACGTCAAAAAACTGATGGCAGTCACACATGGCGGGGGCATATGGTTGGATAAGATCGTCACGATAGATGTAGATATCATCGCGCACATTATAGGATTACCATCCAGGGGCATGGATCCTGCGCAATTTCTCAATGATAATACAAAGGAAAAATCACTTGCGGAGGAGATGAAGAATAAGTATGGTACTGACAGAGGGACGTGAGGAGTCATTATCAAGAGGATCAATGATGTCGCAACGTAGATGGCCGCAAAAATCTTGGCCTACAAACTGATGAGAAAATTCCACAGGGAGGAAGTTCCGGCTGGGGTTGTCGCAGTTGCAACTCAGTGTGCCGAAGGAACCATAAGTGAGATGGGCACCCTATCTCTTGAACTTGTTCCTGGATGACTGCAAGGATGCACAGGATCTAGGAACAGAGTTTCACTATTCATGGCTAATCATGTTGATAGCTATCGTAGGATGTAAGACACCGAGTTACACATTCTTCGAAACCAAACCCAAGTCGAATTATGGAGTGAGGTACTTATCACTTGGCATCGCGTCGGATGCTAAGAACAAGAAAATGAATGCATCTGTATTCGAAGGATACCGTCACGACCTACAGGAGGCCATCTCCAACATGTGGAGAATAACACCAGAGGTTGTCGCATAGTACCATGACATCGCCAACTTCAAAGCCACACAAAATACGATGTGGATACAGGCGCGGAAAGACCCCAATAAGTAGTGGCTACAAATTCTCTACTGTATCACAGAGGGTGACATCGACATGGTTATCAAAGACTAGGAAGACAAGTGGAAGATTCCACTCCTTATCCAAGAAATACCTACAAAGACAGTAGAAGAGGAGGAAGGGCAGGAAGGAACACAGACTCAGGAAGTCCCAGTGCCCAAGAAACGGAGGATAGGCCAGACAAAAAGAAAGCAGATAGATGAAGGGGAAACTAAGATAGGAATCCAAAAGGGGAAAAAGAACACTACACAGCCGACTCAAGTGCAACATAACCAGGCCGAGGAAACACAAGGGAAGACAGCAAGTCCCAATCCACAAGAACCAGGTTTGAATAAGAGGCCATCCATGCAGATATGAGGAGCGTGCAAGAAGATGAAGGTGCAAAGAAAACCTCCAGAATATACGATCACGGAGGATGATGGAGAAATGATAGCCCGAATGGTTCAAGATTGTATATTTGAGGATTTTGACAATGCTGTGCACCATAGGGACATAATTCAATAGGAGTTGGAAGACATGAGGCAGTTCCTCAAGCAAATCGGGGAAGTATGGACAACGGGAAGCAGCATGGGAACAGGTCCATCAACATCATAGACATAAGAAAGATTGGAAGAATGAGAGCGTGATACAATTTATACAATACCGCAGCCAAGTGTAACATTCCACATTACACCCAGTATGTTGTGCATGGACGAGATCATGTGGCAGACACCCCTAAAGGACGTAGCCCAAATCCAACTGGTATTGCTGTGGATACCATCCAAATCTCTATAGAAATTGCAAGTTATTGTTACCCATGAGGTACATCTTGTGCACGCATAGATTTAGCCGAATTGCAACAGGCAATAGAGAAGTGGGACACGTCAAAAATAATATGTGAGCATGCTAATTTCAAAACCCAAGAGGAGAGGGAGCGCGCGAAAGGACTGGAATGAAAAGTGGTAGCAACTTACGAGAAGATTCCAAAGACTGCGCAGAGGGGTGGAATCACAACAACAAAAAATATTGATCAGATTGTGCAAGCAATCGATCAATATCAGAAGGAGATCGAGAATCTTCGAGAGCATCTCACACCAAGCACTCCACCAGTAGTAAAGGAGCAAAGGAAGCAGGAGGCAACAACGTAGCTACAGGAGATAGAGAGGCCTGTTTTTGAGCAGTGGTTTCCGTGAGGTACTCCCAAAGAGCAGTGGGGGTTCATTTTTTTGTTTTGTTTTTTAATTGATTGAAGTTTGGAAAATTTTAGGGTTTATATATTATTTATGGATTATTTTTTTTAAAAGATTAGTAAATTTTTTATTTATTTCTTGAATAGATTTGTCCAAATAAAATTATTTTGTTTTAAAAATAATTTAAATTTAAAAATATATATAATAATTTTATTTTAAAAATAATTTAAATTTAAAAATATATATAATAATTTTATTTTAAAAATAACTTAAATTTAAAAATATATATAATAATTTTATTTTAAAAATAACTCAAATTTAAAAATATATATAAAATTTTTAAAAATTTGAATATTTAAAAAAAACACGATAAAACATTTTATAGTTTGTATATTAAAAATTAATAAAATTAAACAAAATTTATGTATTCCAAAATAAATTTTCATATCCTTAACTATGTTAACACTGTTTGTATTACATACTACATGTAATATGTAATACATATTATATATATATTATGTAATATTGTTTGTATTACATATTACATGTAATACATATTATATGTAATATGTATTAACAATGTTTTCATGTGTAAAACACATTAAATAATACTGTTTGGCCCGTGAATGGTATCCATTCATTAAACCTTTTTGTTAGTAAATTTCTTAAGCTGTCAATATGTTGTCTTTTGAATGGATAGTGGTGGAATTGTAGTCCATATCCATACTCTACACTTTTTCCACACTATGTCCAATTGTAGAGCGTGTACCGTGTATCTATTCCACTAGGAAATAGATAAGAGATAGGCTTGGCGCGGCGAGGTTGTTGGTGGGCCACCATGCCTAAAAGGAAAAACGCGTGGAAACTAATCTGTGGTGGTACTTTTCCATTCATAAATGTTTTATCGTACCTTCAAAATATGCCAAGTACATCCCGGGCCTTCAAAATATCTATGTAGAAAATATTAAATTTCCATTTTAAACTACTTTTCAACGAAAGGAAAGCCACGAGAAGGGTTCAAAATTGAACATGTCAGAGCTCGTCAAAGGCCTTCCAACATGTCCTAGAAGTAGGATTGGAAATATACCAGTAAGAAAAAATGTTTGTTTTTATTTTTGCTAATTATTTGAGAAATGTAAAATAAATTTTAAAATTCCACGTGAAGGATGAAAGTTTGAAGTGTCCGTCATTTAATTTTTTCAAGAACAAAATATCAAGACTTTCGATTCTTCCGACTTCCAAGTCACGAATAACTTGTGGGTTCAGGTTTTCACTGACACACTGTCACTGTCTTATTGCACTTAATAAACGTAAAGATGAAAAGATTGTGTTGTTGTCTGAGCCTCGAGGTTCTTAAAAGAACACATTTTTCGAGGGAAACTTTGAATTTGGATGGTGGACCATGCCCTAATAGTGCTGAATCGAAGAATTTAAGCTCAAAAGCCCAATCGCTGGTTCTAGAGAATTTCTTCCTTGATCAGCCAAGTGTACCCAAACCTTGTGTAGAGAATTCTGATGCGCTCTTAAACATTCTCAGTGTGTGTCACCATGCTGTAGGAAACTGATGGGCTAATTTCTTGGCAGTGGACTTCTTTCAGGTGCAATTTATCACTTCATTTTTTCAATTTACACAGACAAATCTTCAACCTTGGTGGTTGTTATGATATACACATAGAGGTTAAATTTTATTGATCCATTTTAAACTTAGGTTGTTGCGTTCACATCATTTTCTGATCATTGTTCTATTTTTCTTTTCACAGCAATGGGGTTTTGTTTTTAGTGCAGATGAGATGGATTTTGAAAATGCTATGGGGTTTTGTTTGTTTTTAGTCTAGCATTTTCTGATCATGGTTCTATTTTCCTTTTCACAGCAATGGGGTTTTGTTTTTAGCGCAGATGAGATGGATTTTGAAAATGCTATGGGGTTTTGTTTGTTTTTAGTCTAACATTTTCTGATCATGGTTCGATTTTTCTTTTCACAACAATGGAGTTTTGTATTTAGTGTAGATGAGATGGATTTTGAAAATGCTATGGGGTTTTGTTTATTTTTAGTCTAGCATTTTTTGATCATGGTTCTATTTTTCTTTTCACATCAATGGGGTTTTGTTTTTAGTGCAGATGAGATGGATTTTGAAAATGCTATGGGGTTTTGTTTGTTTTTAGTCTATCATTTTATGATCATGGTTCTATTTTTCTTTTCACAACAATGGGGTTTTGTTTTTAGTGTAGATGAGATGGATTTTGAAAATGCTATGGGGTTTTGTTTTTTTTTAGTCTAGCATTTTATGTTTGTTTGTTTTTAGTCTAGCATTTTCTGATCATGGTTCTATTTTTCTTTTCATAGTAATGGGGTTTTGTTTTTAGTGCAGATGAGATGGATTTTGAAAATGCTATGGGGTTTTGTTTGTTTTTAGTCTAGCATTTTTTGATCATGGTTCTATTTTTCTTTTCACAACAATGGGGTTTTGTTTTTAGCGCAGATGAGATGGATTTTGAAAATGCTATGGGGTTTTGTTTGTTTTTAGTCTAGCATTTTCTGATCGTGGTTCTATTTTTCTTTTCATAGCAATGAGGTTTTGTTTTTAGTGCAGATGAGATGGATTTTGAAAATGCTATGGGGTTTTGTTTGTTTTTAGTCTAGCATTTTCTGATCATGGTTTTATTTTTCTTTTCACAGCAATGGGGTTTTGTTTTTAGTGCAGATGAGATGGATTTTGAAAATGCTATGGGGTTTTGTTTGTTTGTAGTCTAGCATTTTCTGATCGTGGTTCTATTTTTCTTTTCACAGCAATGGGGTTTTGTGTTTAGTGCAGATGAGATGGATTTTGAAAATGCTATGGCGTTTTGTTTGTTTTTAGTCTAGCATTTTCTGATCGTGGTTCTATTTTTCTTTTCATAGCAATGGGGTTTTGTTTTTAGTGTAGATGAGATGGATTTTGAAAATGCTATGGGGTTTTGTTTGTTTTTAGTCTAGCATTTTCTGATCATGGTTCTATTTTTCTTTTCACAGCAATGGAGTTTTGTTTTTAGTGCAGATGAGATGGATTTTGAAAATGCTATGGGGTTTTGTTTGTTTTTAGTTTAGATGGGATGGATTTTGAAAATGCTTTTTTATTTAGTTGTTTTAGTTTGTTTTTAGTCTAGATGGGATGGATTTTGA
>ML782472.1:735216-746993 GCA_009831015.1 Picea engelmannii | reverse complement strand
GCAGATTCTTCTAGTTGTTTTGTTAAGTAATTTAAATTATTTTATCTTTATTTAGTTGTTTTATTTTGTAATTTAAATTCTCCTATCTTTTATTTAGTTGTGTATTGAAATTAGATTTATTTTTGGAAATTAGTCATTTAGCTGTGTATTGATTGAGTTTTTTTGTTTGCTAACTGACATTTACATTTTTTGGATTAATCATTTGCCATTTTCCATATGTTTAGATAGCATCTTATTTTTTGTTGATGTGAAATTTTTCATTTTATAACCATGATTAAAAAGTGCTTTTACTATCTTTTAATTAGCTGTGTACCATGATTAAAAAGTGTTTTTAATATCTTTTAATTAGTCGTGTTTTGTTTTGTAATTAATGTTTACTTGTTTTTTTTTATGCATAAACCACTTTGCTATGTTTATATAGTAGATAATTTTCTGATTAGTTTTTTGAAGGATGATAAAAAATTAGTTGTTCTCTCTTTTGTTTAACTATTCTATCTTTTATGAGGGGCTTTCTTCTGTAATTGATATTCACTTTTCTTGACATAATGGTAAGCTTTTATGATAGCTGACAAACTAGAACTTCTCTATAAACACGGTTAAGCTGCATCTATGTAATATGCATTCTACTTTGGTTTTATGCATTGGTGGTTCATTCCCTCCGGATGATTGACAACGATTCCCAAGAATGGTGGGAAAGGAGTTCTGCACTTGTTGGTGTAGAGCCGAACCAGGTCGTCATGACCCGACGGATGGACATCTTGTAGGAATCCAGACGAGGCTCGACCCCTCAACCGCAAAATGCACATGCAAGACCCAACAGATGGACATCGTGTGGGAGCCCAAATGAGGCTTGACCCCTTGACCCAGAATGCGCATGCAGAGGGTAATTTATGAGGGAAGTCTTGAGGAACATATACATTATACCATTGATTTGTCATCTTCAAACCCTCATTTAGATTGTGCATGCGGAACATGAATGTCCTCTAGCCACATAATGTGAAGGGACTTGACAGAATATGGATTCGTGAAGGAAAGAAGAGAAGATGCGGTCTCATTGGTGGTGCAGAGCAAAGAGAGGAACCCCACCATTCCCACCATCAATCGCTTATCTCGAGTAGGCAACAAATAGGTATCTATACTGATTATGTTTGTTCATGATAATACTAATGTCTTATCCTTTTGTATTCAAACTAAACATAACAGAGTAGAGAACTCTTGCAAAGAAGAGCAAATAGGGTAATGGGTTGTTAAGCTCATTTTTTTTTTTAATTTCTCTTATTGCTATTTATTTTGTTGTTGTTTTTGCTATGTCAATGGTTATTTCTCTATTGAGTACAACATGTCCATGCTTTAATATTTTCTCTTCTTGCAACGTGTTTCTCGATTTTGTATTTTTTAGTTTTGTTTTTGTATTGCTTGCATTTGGTTTCACATGGGAGATGAGATGATAGTTTGCTTGGTTAAACCCTATATCTATGTGCCTGTAGATGTAGAAATATTGTGGAGGGGCATTGGTGAAGGCTGGGTAGTCTGCAGAAGAAAAACACTATCAAATCTACTCTGAAGGATTCTTATTCAAGGTATTTCTCATTTATTCCCCACTAGACTAGATTAAGAGCCCCTAAAGAATCTGTGTTATATTTTATTAAGAAAATAGAAGAGTTTTTATAGAAACTTGGAAAAGAAAATTCCTTAGGGCTTTGGGGATATTCTTCCGATCTACTTTTCTATCTTGGTAGGAGTATCCAATTTTGGAGCTATGTAGTATTCATGTTTGCAATATTTTCTTGTTTCAGTGTTCAAATTTCACTATTTATCCAAGTTTGGACATAGAAAATGAAAACACAATGTGATCTATGTGATAGGTTAGTCTTTGGTTTAAATACTGATATTTTTTTCCTTGAATTTTAAATCTTATTTTTTAACTTGCAGATGTAATATTTGTACATGTATTTTCCCTGTAATGTTTGTACATGTATTTTTCCTATTTTGGTATTTCTTGATCTTTGTTTCCATGAATCTTTTTATTTTTTAATCAAAGAAACTTGATGGCCATATTTGTCTCATGTTTTATTTATTATCTTTATTTTTTAATAATAAATTTCGACTGGTTGTTAAATTTAGAAAACAACTTTACCTCCAAAATTATGCATTTTAACAAATGCATTTGCTACATTATTTCTGTTCACTTTTTTAGGATCATGTATAAAATCATTTTCCAAGTAATTGCATTTGCTACATTATTTCTGTTCAATTTTAAGGATCATCTATAAAGTCATTTTCCAGATAGATAGTCATCTAACTTTTAACACTAATAATTTTAAGATATTAATAATTTGGATTTACATATTTCTCTATTAGAGATAAATTCGATTGGAAATATGATATTTTATTTAACATATTTTTTTGTGAAGTGTGTACTTAATTTATTGTTGTCAATTAAAATCTATTTTTTTTGAAAACTTTTCATTGTCGAAGGGTTGCATAAGTATATACCCTTCTCACTGAAATTAAAACCCACCCTTCAAATTTGATCACTGGCCACGAGCTTCCTAGCCCCGACTTTTGTGTGTTGAAAGTAGGTTGCATATATTAATTTAAGATATTAAAATATGGTATTGTGTACGGATTGTGTATTGTAGCATGTTGTATTATATCTTATATTTTAGAGATATAAAATATGGTTGGAATATTTCATGGAGTAATATGATAAAACTATAATTTTTTTTTTTTATTTTTTTTTCAGAAGAAAAATATCTCAAATTTTCATTAAATAATAATTTTTTTACATCCACAAAAAACATTGATTGAACAAGAAAAGATCACTCCTGAAGATCAACTTCACTATCCTTAGTCAATCCCAACAATCTATTACAAGATACAAAGCTACTCGAAACAAAGAGAAGCACATGGTACAATGGAAAAAAACTGAGCCCATATCGAGTCAAAGGAACTATCAAACAGAAAATAAAAGTCAAAAGAACAGTCATTCCAGTAATGGAACATTCCTCAAAATTTTAGAAAATTTTAAGAGTAATTGGAGGACCTTCCCTTTCACTATCCCACGTGAAATATAACAAGCTCCCTTTAGTCGATTCGAGAGCTCTTTTAGACAGGATATCAGCCTCTACATTCGATTCTCTATATATATGTTGAAAAAGGACTTCTTGGAAATTTTTCTCCAAGATCCGAACTCTGCGTTTCCAGCCTTCGATTTTGGTGGCTAGTAGATTGCCCTTTTGTTGCATCCACTCGATAACAACCTTGGAATCCCCCACCATCTGCAGATGACGAATATCTAGAAGATTTGCCAGAAAAAAATATGCCCACACTCCAACTAGCTCAGCCTTTGTATTGGATCCTGATCTGCAATTGAAAAACCACCTTATGTCCAGATCATAGATTCTTTTCATGGTTCCCGTTGCCCCGCAAGTTGTTCCCTCATTTATGGACGCCGCATCAAAGAAGGCCACCGTAAATCCACTTACCCAAGAAATCAGACTTAACCTTAAAGAATGTTGCTCACGCTTTGCATGTTTGTAAGAGAGGCTAACTAGTGTTTTGTGGACAACGCTACATGTAGAGGGTTATGTCCCTTCGAAGATTGATTTGTTGCGTTCCAAACACATGAATCAACAAATCAACACCGGAAGCTTCTTGGGCGCTACTTTGTACTATAACCATTCCTCCATCGCATCGCTTAGAGTAAGACCAGACCAATCCATATCCAGATTTAGTGCAAAAAGGCAAGAACACCAGACTTTCTTTGTGAACTGACAATGGATAAATAGGTATTCTATGTCTTCATCGACCTCTCTGCATAGATGGCAGATCCCCGGACCTGTCCAACCCCCTTTTTTTAATTCTTCCCAAGTTAGAATATGGTGCTCTATTTCTAGCCAGAATAAAAGTATTATTTTTAATTGAATGTTCCACCTCCACCATTTAATCTTCCACCTTGTCATAACTGGAAAAGATTGAATTGAAATTAAAGCATTATAGTAGTTTTTAACAGTTATCTTGCTTGAAGAGTCTCCTCCACTCCAGATGAGTCTGTCTTCTTCATCTTCTTGAAGCATGAGCCCTGCTTGACTAAGACCAAGAGTAAATAAATCCCACTCTTTTGCCTGAGTGCCCCTCAATCCCATATCATCGCTTCTCTTCCAATTCTTGATACTGGTTAACAAATTCGAATTAGCTGATGCTTGTGCCAACGTAGACACTCCCCTTTCTTTTAAAATGGATAAAAATCCTTCTGAGAGTAATGCACTGTCCCCCAGATCCATTATCTTGTCTCTACCCACATTCACTTGAGAGACCGATCTAGGTAGCCAGCTAAGCCAATTATTAATGATTGGAAGTGCTCTTCTTAAACTAGTCCAGATTTTAGAGGCTGAAGGATTTTTATGAGAGTAATGTCTAATCCACTTGATAAAGGAGGAGTTGTGTAAACACTTCTCTTTGATAACCTTCTGCCAGATGCTGGGTTGATTTATAACCCTCCATAAAGTAGTTGCGTTCAATGCCAGATTGAACAGAGTTAGGTTACGAAGATCCATGCCTACTCTGTCATTAATTTTGAGATGGTAAACACGAGTGTGACAAAGATATAGAGTGAACACTCACTAAACATTTTAATGTTTGCAATGATTAGAAGAAGGAAGAAAAAATGAAAAATGGGGTGTATCAATGTATGCGATGAAGGGATTTTTAAAAGATGCTTGTAAGGTTTAAGATTCTATTTTTTCATTCTTTAATTAACATGAATTTTTTCATTCATGTTGATTATTTATGAGTTATACAATCAAGTTTTTATTTTTTAATAAATAATGGACATTCAACAATCAATCAAAAAAAATATATTTTTTTGTAAAATGGTGGTTGACTCCCATGCGACATTCTTTAGTGGTGTATCCTTTCACTGAATTAAAACTTCCTTGATTGTGCGCTGACGAAGACGATGCTCGTGGTGGTCCAAGACTGCTTGGGGCTGAAACCAAAAAGAGCCTTATTCATCCAATTCATAGAGACTTGTTTGAGTCTGGCACTTGGTTCCAATCACTTTCTTCAAGCAAGAAACAAGAAAACAATGATGGATCTTAGAGTGACTAGGAAGAGATAACTTGCAGGCCACATGCCCCATGTGCTTGAGAGTGGTATAAGGGACATAAAACTTCGTTGCAAGTTTCAAACAATGATCTTCTTTGAGTGATGTTTGCTTATAAGGTTGCAAACAAAGAAAGACTTGGTTTGCTTCAACAAATTGACATTTTGAATGACCCTGATCAAGTTGTTGCTTCATGTGATTCTGAGCCATGACCAAATTCTCTTTGAGGGTATAGAGAATGGTAGATCAGACGGTTAGGGCGCTGTCAACTTCTTGGACCTTGGAGACACCAAGTTGGTAGGAGAAAACAAAAGGTGGATTTTGACCGTAGACCACTTCAAATGGAGTCATGTGAGCGGTAGCATGGTAGGATTTGTTGTACCACCATTCAACTAGAGGTAACCACTGATCCCATTGAGTTTGTCTGTCATACGTGAAACACCTCAAATATGTTTCCAAGCACTTGTTGATAGTTTCAGTTTGACCATCAGTCCGGGGATGATAGGCAAAGTTGAGATGTAATTGGGTTCCTTGTAGTTTGAGCAATTCTTTCCAAAAGTTGCTGGTGAAAGTTGGATCATGGTCAGAGAAAATAAAGTGGGGCATTCCTTGAAGTTTGAAGATATTATCTATGAAAATTTGAGCCACTGTGGTTATTGTGAACTAGTGTTGGAGGGAAAAGAAATGAGCATATTTGGAAAGGCGATCTACTACAACCATGATGACATATTTGTTGCCATATTTTGGTAAGTCAACAATGAAGTCCATTGAAATATATGTCCAAATAGCAGGTGGGAAAAGAGAGAGGTTGGAGTGAGCCTGGAATTTTGACTATTTCTCTCTTATTGTGTTGACAAGTATCACATTCAGCTACAAAAGTGTGGATGTCATGTTTCATGCCTTCCCAGAAAAATGATTGTTTTTTCCTATCATATGTTTTGTGAAAACCTGAATGCCTTATTGTTGGTGAAGCATGAAGTTCAGAGAGCACAGAGGATTTAAGGTGAGATTGTTTGCTTAAATACATGCCACTTTTGTAGTGAAGCTCCTCCTTGTGCCAAGAGTATCTCATATATCCATGTGGATCATGTTGCAATTTTTGGATTAGGCTAGACAATTCAGGATGTTGTAACCATTCATAGTGAATGACCTTTAATCAATTAGATACAAGGAAGGAGAGTGAGAAGAGGGACTTGTCTTCTTTATATTTTCTTGAAAGGGCATCAACAACCACATCTTTTTTTCCATTTTTGTAAATGATCTCATAATCATAAACAAACATTTTGGTCAACCACTTATGTTGCTTCGATGATGAAATTCATTGTTCCAAGAGATATTTGAGGTTGAGATGATCTATTTTAATTTAGAAGTGTTTCCCAAGCACGTAAGGATGCCAAAGATCCACTACATGCAGGATAGCTAACATTTCCTTTTCATATGTGGATTTTCCCAAGTGTCACTTAGATAGTTGTTTGCTAGTGAAAGCCAAAGGTCTACCATCTTGCATGAGAACTACCCCAATACCTTTCCAAGAAGCATCACATTCTAGAAAAAAAAAATTCTTAGTGAAGTTGGGAAATGCCAGAACAAAATTCGTGAACATAGCCTCTTTCAAGGCTTGGAAGGATTGATCAACTATGGGAGTCCAAGTGAAAGCATTGTTTTTAAGGAGAGCAGTGAGGGGTGTTGCAATTTTTCCATAATTTTGAACAAACTTGTGATAATAGATAGTTAAACTCAGGAAACTGTACAAAATTTTAAGGGTTTTAGGGTGAGGCCAAACCTTCATAGCTTCTATTTTATTGGCATCCAGACGTACACCATCCTTTCCAACAATATGGCTTAGATACTCTACTTCAAAATCTCTAAAAGCACATTTAGATTGTTTGAGAAAGAGTTTGTGTTGAGACAGTAAGTGTAAGACTTGATCCACATGGGCCAGATGGGCTTGCCAAGTTTTACTATAGATGAGGATATCATCAAAGAAAACTAAGACAAAATGACATAGGAAAGGACATAAGACATGATTCACGATGTTTTGAAAAGTGAAAGGTGCATTACACAAGTCGAAGGGCATGACCAAGAACTCATAATGGCCCTCATGAGTGTGAATGGGGATATCTACCTCTTTCATACGTATTTGGTGGTAGATAGAACATAGATTAACTTTGGTAAAGTACTGAGCACCACTCATTTGATCCAAAAGGTCATCAATGGCATGAATGGGGAATTGATATTTAATGGTAATTTTGTTGAGGGCATGAAAATCAAGACGCATGCACCATGTGCCTTTTTTCTTGGGTACCATAACTGTAGGGGAAGAATAAGGCCTAGTACTAGGACAGATAACACCTACCGCTAGCAATTCCTGAACAAATTTCTCAATTTCCCTTTTCTGAGAAAAGGGGTGATGATAAGGGAGAACATTGGGAGGAATATTACAAGGGACAAGGGGAATGGAATGATCATGGGCACCATGGGAAGGGGGGAGTCCATGGGGATTTTCACAAACATATTGGTGTTTGGAGAGGAGAAACTGGGTGTCGGGATGCATAGTAGTTGAGGGGTTCTCAACTGCATGAATGGAATGAAGTTGGGAAATAATGCCAGAATGGTCTTTTTTTAGTATTTTTCCCATTCGGTGGGAACTTATGATCTCCGGGGAGCCTGTCATGATGCTTTGGAACTAATATTGTTGTCCATCCTAATGGAATTTCATGGTTAATTTTTTAAAATCCACGATGATGGGACCTAGTGTGCGTAACCATTCAACACTGAGCATAATGTCAGAACTTCCCATGTCAATAGAAAACATATGAGATTTTAGGTGGTACTGAACAATTTGCAGCCACACATTTTCACCACGGCCCCCACATTTCACGAAACCGCCATTAGCAATCATGATTTGAAAATTGTTTACTGCATGAATATAGCACATGGTCTCTTTAGCAATGTGACGATCAATAAAATTATGGGTGCTGTCATTGTCAACTAGGATAATGACTTTCCGATGCTTAATGTAACCAATTAAATTAAGGGTTTGCAGAGATGAAATACCAATGGCAACATTCAACACGATAAGTGGCTCAACTTTGGGTGGTCCATTAGAGGGTGGGGTAGGATCGTCTGCTTGGGGTAGGTCTTCAGAATGGGGAACATTGGCATCCTCTTTAGAAACGTCCTAAAAAATGGTCATAAAAATATTATTTTCCTTACACTTGTGTCCTAGAAAATATTTTTCATCACAATTATAGCAAAGAACCTTAAGTTGGCGTTTTGTCATTTCTTCCTTGGTTAATTTGTGGATCTTGAGAGGAGTGGAAGGATGGGTTGGATTGGTGGGTCGAGAGTGAAAAATAAAGGATTTTTTTTGGTTTTGGGAAGATACCACCTATTTTACTTCCTTGGCATCATGAGTAGCTTCAAGCCAAGTTGGGGGGTGAGCCATTAGGACATGGGCTCAGACATCGTCCTTTAAGCCACTAATAAAGCATTCCTGGAAGATTGTGTTTGTCATGTTGTTTGTTTAGAAATCCAATTGCTCAAAAGTGATTATATATTCTTCCACTATATCTAACTGTTTCAACTTGGTCAGATGACCCAAATGATGTGTGTCAGTTTCAAATCATTCGTACAGGTTTGCAACAAACTAGATCCAAGCCATATACCCTTAGCATGAATCATTTCACCATTGCCACCATTTCCATCATTTATGATCCAAATAAATGACACTGACATGAAGTTTGTTCAAATCATCAGTAATGCCATGCAAGGAGAAATAATGTTCCATTTGAGTGATCCAACTCGTGGGATCTAAGCCATCAAGTTTGTTCACCTCAACTTTGGTAGGATGCGGTTCACGATGAAGGTGGTTGGAAGTAAAGGCCATGGAATGGGAGGAAGGTTGTTCAAAGGAGATAGGGCCCTATAATTGACTCGCCAATTTTTTCATGTCTTCAAAAAAGGTGTGCAGGTTTTGTTTCATGTCTTTCATCTCTGAAGAGAGGAAGTAAATGTTGGAATTGAGGTTTTGGATGTTAGTCTTGTTTTGGCTGATGTCTATTTGAAAAGAAACGGTGGTGGTGTCAAGAGATTGGTTGTGGGTGTGGACCATTTGGGAGGTAGGCAGACAAGAAGTTGGTAGGTGGGTCCACACAAAAAATAGGATATGGGTGAGGGGTACCAATATGATTAATGTGAAAGGATGAAGAAAATAGAATAGGTCTCAAAGAAGGGTGTCAAGAAGGGTGGGTGGGACCACAAAAAAAAGGCTTATAAGTGATAGATACCACTGCAATCAAGAAGAAGAGAGGAATCCAGTGGGATATGTCCCAAATAAAGGTGTCGGGAAGGTTGGGTGGGACCAAAGAAAAAAGGCTTATAAGTGATAGGTACCATTGTGATCAAGGAAAATAGAGGACTCCGATGGGACATGTCCCATATAAGGGTGTTGATGATACCACTATACTCCTGTAGAGTATAGTCCGGTCTGAATAACACTGTAGTGACCAAATACCCAAATTTTTAGTAATTAAAATTATGTATTAATTTTGCAACCTAGATGCAGGAGGCGGGGTTGCACTACAAAATTTCCCTCTCAGTGTCTGTGTTGTGTTGTTTCAATAACAAGGGTTAGGGTTTTGAGGGTTCCTACGGATAAGGGTTTTCCCTGTGCTATAACTTTCTAATATACCTGTGGGGTCCAACAATAGTAATTGACACAATATCTCAGGGAACCAACTAAGGAGGCTTGATCATACCCCTAGCCATACTACCTTATAACCCATGTACATGAGAGTACTTTTCCTGAGTGTTTTTCTTCATGCCACTATAGCAGGCAGATGACCGATAAGTTGATCTATAGCTGGTTTGAGGTGACCTATGGGACTCCCTATATACCTAAGGGTACATGGAAGTGAATGGTCATGTATAAGTACTATCTAATGCGGTACTACTTGAAGGGATACCAATAGGGGTTATAAAGGTTTCCAACAAGGTGAAACAATGTGTTTCGAGTAACCCATGAAACTGTTTGTATTTCCTATGTGTAGTCCTCTCCAACTGCAGTTTTTCCCATTGAGCGACATATTGCTATGCTTTAAGCATGCTGACAATACATGTCTCTAGCCTGAAAGTGATATGATACCACTTTTAAGGTATTAAATGTATTATGCAAAGCATAAACAAATTTATTATGATGAATATCAACATAAAGAGAAAAATATAGAGAACAATGACACCATAAATGAGTCCTTTATTTATAGAAATCCAAGTTCACCTACCTATTCGAGGGAGTAACCTATAGCAAAGAAGTGCTCAATTAAAAAATAATTCTCGAGACAAATCTCTTCCATGCTTCTACTCCTATTTACACTATTTCAATCTTCTAGAGAACATTCTGGAGGAAGATATTTCTAGAAGTGGAACCTTCTATTAGGTCTTCTTACATTAGACATGTTCACATTATTACATATGCATTATTTAGTAATTTTGACCTTTATTACATAGAAAACATATTATTTTATCTACTTGAGGGGTTAGAGAGGTCAGAACCCTAACCGCCCTCCCCCTTTAAAAAATAGCCTTTTCCTCAAGGCTTGAGATGAGGAACTTGTTCAAAAGTGGCGATATATTCTTCCACTGTACCAAAATATTTCAGCTTTGTCAAATGGCTTAAATGATGTGTGTCGATGTCAAAAGATTCATAAATATCTATAACAAACTAGGTCCAAGCAATATACCCTCTACATGAATTTTTACGCCATTTCCAGCGTTCAGATCCAAATAAAGGACATCGATACGAAGTTTGGCCAAATCATCAGTAATTCCATGCAAGGAGAAACAATCTTCCATTTGAGTCAACCAACATGTGGGATCAGAGCCATCAAATTTATTCATGTCAACTTTGGGAAGACGTAGTTCATGATGAGGGGGGTTGGAATGAAAGGCCATGGTGTGGGAGGATTCATCGCCTTCAGGGTGTGAAGGTTGGTCAAAGGGAGTAGGGCCTTGGAATGGGTTCATCCATTGTTTTAGATTTGAAAAGTTTCTATTCACATCGACAAAGAGGGAGTCAAATTGGGTAGTGAGGTTGTCATATTTGGAATTGAGGGAAACAATTTCAAAATTCTTGTGCTGGATGACAATCTTGTTTTGGTGGTTATTGGTTTGCAAGGCCACACTGATGGTGTCATCAAGTGTTTGTTTGTGGGTGTGGGCCATTTGGGAGGTAAACAAGTAAGAACTAGGTACGTGGGTCCACACAGAAAAGGGTTATGGGTGAGGGGTACCATGATAACTAGTGCAAAGAGATAAAGCTAATGGAATAGGTCCCAAATAAGGCTGTCAGGGTGGGTGGGTGGGACCATGGGAAAAAAATATTTTAAGTGAAGGGTACCACTGTAAGGAGGGTGAAGAGAGGAATCTAATGGGACATGTCCCAATTAAGGGTGATGGTGAGTGTTAGGACCACATATTGTACCCTTTTTGCCCATACTTTTTGCTATTATTATACCCTTCATCACCTACATTTTGACTTATACTATCATTTCACCTGATCATTCCAAGGTACACAACGTCCTTTCTCATTATTATATGCTTAATCCGTTTTGCATAATACTTTACATTACTTTTGAACCTAACCATTGATTAGAAGTGCAGAAGTGTCCAT
>ML782472.1:701321-735116 GCA_009831015.1 Picea engelmannii | reverse complement strand
TTACTACAACACTAAGTGCTTTTGGAATTGAGCATATATAGTGCGCAGCTATCTTTGAAACAAAAGACTTCCCTGGGTTGATAATTTATGTTTCACTTGGTTGTTTGAAATTAATTAAGCAATTATAGTGACCAACAGTGAGGGTGGGTGGGACCATGGAAAAAAAGGCTTATAAGTGATGGATATCATGGTGATAAGGGTGAAGAGAGGAATCTAGTGGCATAGGTCCCAAATAAGGGCGTTGGTGAGACCACTATACTCTCTCTCCCTCCCTCTCTCTCTCTCTCTCTCTACTCCTTTGGAGTTATACTTCGGTCCGAAGAATACTACAGTGACTGAATGCCCAAATTTTTAGTAGGTAAAATTGTGTAGTAATTTCACAACTTGGATGTAGTGTCTGTCTAGTGTTGTTTCAATAGAAAGGGTTAGAGTTTTTGAGGGTTCCTACAGACCAGGTTTTTCCCTGTTCTATATCTCTATAATATACTAGAAGGGCCCAACAATAGTACTTGTCCCAAATATTTCAAGGCACCAACTAAGGAGGCTTGACTGTACCCTTAGTCGTATTACTCGATTACCAAGGTACACGAGAATAGTCTTTCCAAGTGCTGTTCTCGGTGCCACTATAGCAATGTGGTGGCCGATAAGATAATATGTAGCTAGTTTCAGGAGACCTATGGGACTCTCAATATACCTGAGGGTACGTGGGAGTGAATGGTCATGTACAAGTGTTGTCTAATACGGTACTACTCAAAGGAGTACCAATATAGGTTATAGTGGTTTCCAACATGGTGAAACAATGTATTTCAAGTAACCTATTAAAGTGACTATATTTATTGCATGTAGTCCTCCCCAACTGCAATTTTTCCCACTAAAAGATAGATCAATGTGCCTTGAAGATATCGACAGTACATGTCTCTAGCCTGAATTTTTTTTTTGTCTAAAATTATACAGAGGAAAGTTCTCTGTTACGAATTGTAAGGTACCATATGTATTATGCAGAGAAAAAACATAATTATTACGATGAATATTAGTAGAAAGAGAAAAATATAGAGAACAATGACGCCATAAATGATACCTTTATTTATAGAAATCCAATTTCACTTACCTCTTTGAGGGAGAAACCTCTAGCAGAGTAGAGCTCAATTACAAAATAATTCTCAAGACAAAAATCTTCCATGCTTCTACTCATATTTATACTATTCCAATGTTCTATAGAACATTCTAGAAGAATATCTTTCTAGAAGTGGAACCTTCTATTAGGTCTTCTTACATTATACATGTTGATATTATTACATAGGCCTTATTTACCAACTTCGACCTTTATTACATAGAAAACATATTATTTTATCTACTTGAGGGGTTAGGGAGGTTATGACCCTAACACACCCTCCCCCTTGATAAAACAACCTTATCCTCAAGGCTTGAGATGAGGAAATTGTTGCAGAATGACAATTGACTCCCATGTGGCATCCTTTGGTAGTGTATCCTTCCACTGAAATAAAAATTCCTTGATTATGTGCTGATAGAGACACCAATCTCGGTGGTCTAAGACTGTTTGGGGATGCAACCAAATAGAGACTTCAATCCAATTCGGGGAGACTAGTTTGAGTCTGGCACTTGGTTCCAATCACTTTCTTCAAGCAAGAAAGATGGAAAATCAGATGGATCTTAGAGTGACTAGGAAGAGATAACTTGTAGGCCACATGCTCCATGCACTTGAGAATGGTCTAAGGGCCATAAAATTTGGGTGCAATTTTATGAAAATGATATTCTTTTAGTGATTTTTTTTTATAAGGTTACATATGAAGAAATACCTGGTCTCCTTCAACAAATTGGTATTCTGAAAAACCCTGATCATCTTTTTGCTTCATGGAATTCTAATCCATGAGAAAATTCTCTTTGAGGGTATAGAGAATGGAAACTTGGATGGTTAGGGTGTTGTCAACTTCCTGGAACTTGGAGACACTAGGCTAGTAGGAGACGAAAAAGGTGGATTTTGACCATAGACCACTTCAAATGGAAACATGTGAGTGGTATCATGGTAGGATGTTTTTTACCACCATTCAGCCAGTGGTAAACACTAATTCCATTGAGTTTGTTTTTTAGATGTGAAACACCTCAAAATTGTTTCTAAGAACTTGTTGATAGCTTCAGTTTGACCATTAGTCTTGGGATGATAGGAGGAGACGAGATGCAGTTGGGTTCCTTGTAGCTTGAACAATTCCTACCAAAAGTTGTTGGTGAAATTTGAATCATGGTTGGAGACAATAGAGTGGGGAATTTCATGAAGTTTGAAGATATTATCCATGAAAATTTGAGCCACTGTGGATGTTGTGAACGAGTGTTGGAGGGCACATAAATGGGCATATTTGGAATGGTGATCTACTGCAACCAAGATGACATATTTGTTTCTAGATTTGGATAAGCTGACAATGAAGTCCATAACAATATCCGTCTAGATAGCTGGTGGAATAGGGAGAGGTTGGAGTGGGATTGGAATTTTGAATGTTTCTCCCTTATTTCATTGACAAGTATCGCATTCAACCACAAAAGTGTGGATGTCTTGTTTCATGTGTTCCTAGAAAAAAAGAACATTTAATCCTTTCATATGTTTTGTGAAAACTTGAATTCACTGCTATTGGTGAAGCATGAAGTTCAAAGCGCACAATGGATTTAAGGTGAGACTTTTTTCTTAAATATAAATGACCTTCATAGTGAATCTTCTCATTATGCCAAGAGTATCCCAAAGATGAATTTCTATCATGTTTCAAGATTAGGCTAGACAATTTGGGATCTTGTAACCATTGTCGACGAAAGGCCTTTAACCGATCAGATTCAAGGAAGAAGAGTGAGAAGAGGGATTGTTGGAAGCAGACCAAAGCGGAAAGAAAGGCGATTTTGGGAAAGAAAGCATGCACAAGGAAAGCGATAGCTGGAAGGAAGAACAATAGGCGTGCATGCAGGGAAGACCTAACGACATTAGGGTTAGGGTTTTGGTAATGTATTGTAATAGATGAAGAGACAGAAATGTATAAATATAGATACTTAGGTATCATAGGGGGTTCGATTTTGATTATTCGAGAGACTAGTCGTTATTATAGAGAAAAGTGTTGTAGTGAGCCAATATGTAATATTTTTCTGTATGACCTATTTTGGTAAGCTGTTGAGCTAAAAAGGACAAAGGAGGGTAGATATGGAGGGTTAAATCACAAGCTAAGGATCCTGGTGCGATCTAGTCCACCTCATATAGATCTCACCCAACTGAGAAGAGTTGTAAAGAACGTGGCGCTGTAGATGCGAAAATACTATAATACAAGAGCCAAGAGCCAGATCTTTATGGACGTAACCCAAGAGGGGGTGAACCACGGTAACACCTGTGTTATGAGATTGAAGGAATGTGTGTCTTTATTGCTTTTAAGTAAATATTACTATACTGAATGAATGCGTTGTTATAATTCCTGCATAATCATGAATGACAGTACATTGTGTTTACAAGTTACAATAGTGGTTCAATATACAGTTCTCATATCTCACACTCAATCCTAGGCTGTAAACACATGAGTATAAAAGTGACCCATTAAAAATATCTTGGATGAGACTGCGCAGTGCACTCTGTGCATTGTGTTGCCTTCTGGTTTACTAGGAGGGCCGAAATTTTTAGAGTCTTTGTTGGAAACCCGAACAGACATGAACCCTAGGTCAATTAATACAAACTCATACAGAATAGAATAGTAACCAACAAATGGTTCTATTGCCGTTGGTAGGAACAAGAGAGGATTGAGTAGATGCGAAGAGGCCGAGCAAAAGAAGATGAAAGAAGAAAAGAAATCAATGAGCCACTAGAAGGGGATGTTGAGACCGTGGAATCCCACAAAAGCAGAGATCGAAAGCTGGCTAAAGACAAAAGAACTAGAGTTTGCAAAAAAAGACAATAGAAACCCTAGAATAACACCCCACAAATATCTTGAGAAGTATGTGTTTACTGATTTGCATGAAGTCTTTTTTTTGTGATTTTCCACACTTATTGCAGTAGTGGATACTAAGGTTGCAGGATAACCACACAAGAACCGAATCCGACAGTTAGAGTGGACCCCAGTACAGATTGAGCAACTACAACAAGTGAACAACAAATTCACCTGCATAGTAGATTTTTGGGTTGACAGTATCGTGGCAGGATTTATAACAGAGTTTGCAGTAGATACAACGAAGTCATACAGTGTAGCGGAGAAAGAGTTTCTATGCGAACCTCGAGGAAGGTACATTCAATTGCTATATACCTCTATTAAGATACTGCCATATAACAAAGGTGTAATGACAATGGTGTCAGGCAACTAAACTTCCCTGCGTGCATGGGGGAAGGGGGGAAGCACTGACATAGAAAGGAGAAATGGAAGGAGGAGAGGACAAGGGAAAGAAGGAGGAACCCTTGGACCCAATCATGATGGATGAAAACCAGATCAAGCAGATCATGGTGACAACTGGGAAGACGCGTAGTGAAGTACCCTACCAATACAAGGTGAATACCAAGAAGAGAGCTGTAGCCACGAGGGAAGGCTTGGCGAGTGATGAGGAAGAGGTAGATGATCTTTGGGCTATGGAGCAGATTGAGAAAATCCTACGTGCAACATATGAGAGGAAGACGAGAGGTCCAGGAATGGGAAGAGAAGGCAATAATCCTATCCATATTAATGTCAGTGTGGAACCCATAAACCCATGTGCGACTAATACACCAAAGAGAACACCACTGTTTAGACAACCAAAGTTTAGAAGTAGTTAGACAGCAGGAGTTACATCTACGCAAGGAACAACAACTGGAGGAGCCAGTTCAGGTAGCACTAGTCAAGTATCTACACCGCCCAGAGGTAGTAGTTCAACATTCAGAATGGAAGGACATGATCCTACCATCTGGTTACCAGAATTCAAAGGAGAAGCGTCAGAGGACCTAGAAAAACATTTTTTCATATGTGAGAAGATTTGGGAAGAAAAACAGTTCATAGAAGAAGATACTAAACTGGAATAGTTAGCGATTACATTAAGGGATCATGCACTGGATTGGTATATGAGTTTAGCTACAAAGAATCCACTAGGGACAACTAGAACAATTGCAGACATCAAGAAACTGTTGATAAACGAGTTCCAGAAGCCAAGTTCAGAAGATCAGTACATGAATGAGATGATCAAAATTAGACAGAAACTGGGAGAATCTGTATGGGAGATTGACCAGATATTTAAGCGACTGAAGGGAACATTAAAATATCTCATGATGGATATGCAACATTGACACCTGTTTTTCAACTCACTGCTCCCACACTTAAAATATCCATTGCGAAAATAGAAGTTTCAGACACAGGCAGAGGCTCTGCAGGTATCTCTCTACAACTGAAAGAAAACCATTATCAACAGGTGGATCCAACCATCGAATAGCTAAAGGAGGACTTGAAGAAGTTAATGTTTCAGCTAAACCAGAATAAGAGTAAGGACAAATGAGAAGCCGTTTGGTGCACTACATGGAGGACATAAGGACACCACAAGAATGAATGTCCAACATTTATGTAGTAAATGGAAACAAGAATTCCAAATCCACTGCCAACAGGAGGATTATAGTGCAAAATATGCAAGAAACCGGGTCATGATCCATATCACTGCACAATGATGCAAAAATACCCGACAGTCCCAAAGAGTTCATATTGCAACTTTTGCAAGTCAGTGGGCCACGATGACAAATATTGTAGAACCATGGAGCTGATGAGAGAGAGGACATCAGATGCATATAGAGTGCAAGCAAAAATGTTGACTAGGCAAGTTGCACCACAATTTAACCAAGCTCCATCTACATACAACACCACGCAACAACAGTATAATACTGCTCATCCACCATATAATACTACGCAACCACAGTATAACACAACACAACCACAGTAAAATACCGCACAGTATAATCAAGTGCCTCAGTATAACACACCGAGAGGAGATCGATCAGGATACAGAGGTGGAGGATGAGAAAGAGAAGGTTTGGGATGAGGCAGAGGACCAGTTGTATGTCACAATTGTCAACAACTAGGACATTATGCAAGAAAATTTCTGCTACCAACAACAACTTGTATGTATTGTCGTGCATCAGATCATGATACAGAAGAATGTCTAACACTATTAGTAAAGATCCAGGAAAAGAGGAACCAGAACAACCAGAATATTCAGTGGATTTTAGCTGAAGTAAAGGATGAAGGACATAACATCAATATAGTTACTCGTGGAGGATCTTAAATAGGAAACGACACAGTCCGACAAGAGCCAGTACAAAATCAGTGGGTGAATAAAAATGTCGAACCAAAGAAGTAGTTTGACGTGCAGAAGGAGAAGGATATATTTAAGCAAGATAGACAAGAATTCTAGAAGGAAGACATGGTGTCGACTTCAACTGTGTAGGAAAGCAAGGAAGCACCAGAGTGCGAGATGCCTTCATTATTGGATCATACCAATGAGATGAAATCCATGGGACAAGTAAGTACAATCAAAGGCTTTTTGCAATCGTGTGTAAAACTATTAAATGATCCATCATCTGTGAAAATATTGCAAAACATACTAGAAAAATGTAGCACAGAAATGACAAGAAAACTAGAGCCAAGAACAACCAATCACTTACATACAAGGAAAAGAACAAGTAGGGAGTTCAGATTGAATGCCAACATTGGAGATTTCAACATGGGAGACATGATATTGGATCTAGGATCTGAAGTGAATGTATTACCAAAGAAGACATGACAATGCATGGGGGAGCCCACATTATGATATTCACTTGTTTAATTTAAATTAGCAAACCAACACAGAGTCCTACCATTCGGTAGACTGAAAGGAGTGAAAGTAGACCTGGATGGAGTGCGCACTAAAGCAAATTTTGAAGTCATTGAAATAGTGGATGACACAACACCTTACCCAACGTTTCTTGGTTTGGATTGGGCATTTGAAAATCAGGCCATAATCAACTTGAAGACAAGAAAAATGACATTTGTGTCAGGGGAATACAGGGTCATTGTGCCATTAGACCCATCATAAGGGGAAAGGTTCGTAGAACCTACGTGCTTAGACTTAGAGGAAATCAACCAGTTGTATAGAACAACTGCACATGATGAGGATTACGTAAACCCAACTGCAGATGGGATACTCAGTTGGCAGAGCATTACTTCATGTGCAACTGACTCAGATACCGATTTAGAGAACTGGTAGCAAAGGCTACACGAAGTGTCCACGAGAAAATGTGCATGAATAGACCACGTAGTAAGATGGGTAGGCACGGAGATAAAGGAACCACCCAGTTTCCACGAAATGAAAGATTTGAAAACATGCTTGGCATAGTATGAAGACGAAGTATTAGAGAATCAGAGACTATTAACACTTGATATAGCACTCAAGGCCACACTTGCAATATGGTGGGGTGCACACAAAGAGATAATCACAAATTGGTACCAATGTAAGCGGTTTTTGTGCATAAGGTTCGATGCAAAATAAAAAAACAACAAGAAACAAAGGTACGATGGACAGGGGGCACCAACATAACACTTGGAGAAGTGAAGAACACTGTGGAAATTGAAACACCTAGAGGAATGGCCTCACCATTTTATCCACACTCTAGAGGGCACACCAGCGAACTGGTATACACACTAGGAACTGCTACTTGGATGACATTGCAATAGAATTTTACAGTCACTTTTTCATTCGAACACGAAAACCCCAACTTAGATGCAACTCTTAAACAAATAAGAGGCCTGATATTTATCAAGGAAACGAAAGTCGAGCTCATAAAAGAAGAGAAACAACGAAACAAATAGACAGTCAAGGAACTATTGTCATGTTACCAGGTGCAAGAGGAAGCACCAGATGAAGACGATCCACGCGATATTCATATAGAAGAAGTAGAAGGTGAAAGAGAAGTGGAGGTACCACCTATAGAATCATAAGTTATTTCCGTGCCAATCAAGGTAAAGAAAGTCAACATTGGGAGAGTTGAGCATCCCAAAATGGCCAGCATTGGAGACTACTTGGATGAGAAAATAGTGGAAAGGATAACAGAGTTATTACGCGAATACATTGACCTATTTCCCACAAAATTTACAGAGATGAAGGGTATAGCATGAGAGCTAGGAGAAATGAAGATACCACTCATAACTGAAGCGAGACCGATCAAACATCGACCATACAGATTGAACCCAATATACAAGAAGAAAGTCAAAGATGAGATCGACAGGATGCTCGAAGCCGAAATGATAGAACTGGTCGAAGAATCAAAATGGATAAGCCCGATGGTAGTACAGGACAAAAAACAAGGAGGAATAAGAAAATGTGTTGACTTGAGGACGTTGAACGATGCATGCCTACATGACCCGTTCCTTACACCTTTCATGGATGAAGTGTTAGAGAACATAGGTGGACATGAAGATTACTCATTTACTAATGGATTGTCAGGTTACCATTAGATCAAGATAGCACATGAATATAGATACAAGACCACATTTGTGACAGAATGGGGATCCTGCCAGTACACAGTCATGCTGTTTGGACTGAAGAATGCACCAGCAATATTTTCCAGAGTAGTCATCGCCGCATTCAAGGAATTCATTCACTAGTGCCTAGAGGTATACCTGGATGATTGGACAGTCTATAGCCTGTTGAAAGACAATGTAGAAGTCTTACGACTGATGTTAGAAAGATGCAGGCAGTGCTAGATATCACTGAACATAAATAAATGCATATTGGGAACACCCTTTGGGATACTATTGGGACACATAGTATGCAAACAAGGTTTATTAGTAGATCTTGCAAAGATTGCAGTAATTGTTAACTTACCACCACCAAAAATAGTCCTTCAGCTAAGAGCGACATTGGGACACATAAGATACTATAAGAAATTTATCAAAGGGTACACGCAGATTACCGCGCCAATGGAAAAGTTGTTAAGAAAAGATACAAAGTTTCAGTGGAGCGACGATTGCCAACATGGTCTGGATACCTTGAAGGAAAAGATGGTCACCGCGCCCACACTAGTATTTCCAGACAGGGAGAAGACATTCCACGTGCATGTAGATGCATCAGCCATATCACTTGGAGCTATCTTGGAGCAGCCAGGAGAGGGATATTTGGATCAATCGATAGCATTTGCGAGTAGGAAACTATCTGAATCAGAACATAACTATAACACCACAGAAAGGGAAGGCCTAGCTATGGTCTATGCACTACAGAAGTTCAGACATTACTTATTGGGAAAACACTTTAAGATGTTCACAGATCACTCAGCCATTAAATACCTAGTCAACAAGCCATTGTTGGGGGGGAGAATTTGTCGATGGTTACTATTATTTCAAGAATTTGACTTTGAAGTAATAGCTAAGCCAGGAAAGTTGAATGCAGGACTTGGCCACCTATCAAGGGTCACAAACGAAGAAGAACCCACGAATTTAGAGGACAACTTTCTAGATGCACAATTATTTTCAGTCCAGATCGTTGATGATTACTTTGCAGATATCATTCAAAACTTGAGCACATGTACTGCACCATAGGAATACAACACCGCATAGAAGAAAAACCTAGTAGTCTGGGATGCATATTATCAACTGATCGCAAGACACTTATACAAAATGGGTGTAGAAAGCATCTTGTGAAGATATGTGTTAGAACACGAAAGACCAAGAGTTTTAGTAGAATCCCATGAGGGAATGGCTTGAGGGAATTATGCAGGAAAAGCTATTGCAGAGAGGGTATTGCACGCAATACTATGGTGGCCGACCATTCACCGAGACTCAAAGGAATACTGTCAAGATGCGATGTCTGTCAAAGGGTAGGTAAACCCAACAGAAGGGGAGAGATGCCATGGCAACCACAAGTAACATTGCAAGTATTCGATAAGTGGGAAATAGACTTTGTGGGACCAATCAAACCACCAGTGAAAAGAACAAGAGCAAGGTACATTATCATCACGAAAAAATACCTAACAAGATGGGTGGAGGCCACACTAGTGAAGGATTGCAGTGTAGAAACAACAACACACTTTTTATTTGAACAAGTAATCACTCGATTCGGGTGACCAAGATTTTTAATGAGAGACCAAGGCACACATTTCATAAATAACACTATCAACGATATGACTGAAGAGTTTGAAGTCCATCATCAGAAGAGCACACCATATCAGCCACATGCAAATGGCACAGTAGAGGCATTTAACAAAATCCTTGAGAATGTGCCGACAAAGATTTTTAATGTCAACATAGATGATTGGGACTTCAAAGTACTAGCAGTATTATGGGCCTACAAGACTATGTGCAAGAATTTGATAGGGCACACGCCATTTAAATTGGTATATGGCCAAGAAGCAGTAGTGCCATTAGAATTTTTGGTACCCAGTTTGCACATAGCAACAATTACAAAGATGATAGAACAAGGTGTAGTACAGGAGAGACTAAATCAGTTGATGACCATGGAGGAAGACCATATCTTAGCAGGATTCCACCAACAAGTTCAGAAAGTGAGGGACAAATATTGGCATGACAAACACATCAAGAAGAAAACCTTCAAGGAAGGAGATCTAGTATTGATGTATGACATCAAATATTTTCAACACCAAGGAAATGTTAGAATGAATTGGCTAGGACCATATGAAGTAAAGACTATCACAGACAGAGGATATGTACAGTTGAAATACTTAGCAGGCGTAGAACTCAGAGGAATGATCAATGGGATCTGACTGAATCCGTATAAGGCAGTCGACCAGCCACTGCGCAGCAAAAAATAAAAAATAAAAAAATAAGAAGAGCACGCATACCTAGAAACACAAACTCGACGAGGATAAGGCTAATGGCCAGGTCAAAAGGGAAACAAGCGGGAAACAAAAAGATGACAAAAATAATATGAAACGATGAAGTTATGTGGAATTGAATGCTGGAAAGGACCGACGAGATGCCACATTAATCACGCCAAATGGAGACGAAAAGGGAGAGTAATGGAAAGTACGAAATAACATGAGGTGCATTTAACCCATAATTAAGGTAGCATCCTCAACAAGTTTCATACGATGCCCATGCAATGCACGGACGCGGGAGAAAAGAGGCTAACTACAAAAAGAGAAAAAACAGAAAGCGATAGAGGCTAAGGGGCACAAAGCAAAGTTCATAGAGGTCACATAGACCATTCAAACTAAAAAAACATTTGAAAATAACCACCATGGCACCACCAAAGCAAGTAGAAGCAAGCCAAACTGCTAGACAACCCAGAGTTATAACCAGGTCATGGGTACAGTTGGAAGAAGATGAACAACAACCGCCAGGGATTGTCAATGTCGATGAAATCCCATCACCAGATACGACCCCAGTGAATCCCACGCCCATGGTGGAAGAAATCCAACAGCTAGCACCAAAGGGCATGAACGTAGATACACAGGAAGACACACAAGAACAACAAAATCTGGAAACAGAAACCTTGAAGGAGGTGCAACCAGAAAACATCGAAGCAGCTCTGAGAGGCAATGGAATGATGATGAATCAGGAAGCAACAGTCAAACCAGATGAGTCTCAAACAACAATGTCAGACCACCCACCGGAAAGAACAATAGAAGATGTCACATATTGGCTAGAATAGTATTCTGAAGTAAAAACGGTAGCCACTGGAACTTCGATCTAGCCACCACTGAAGAAAGACAAGAAACAGGTACCAAGGTCACCTCTCAAGCAACCCATCACAGCCCTCATTTTATCGCGTATACCATATGGGGTACGAGTGGAATCAAGATTTCTAGGGCATGTCGAGAAGTTGAAAAACTCAGACCACGATGTAGAAGACACAGACAAGTTTCCATAATTTGAAAAGAGAGTATATTTAGAGACTGTGGGCATAAATCTGGTTGGGGAACTAATTGACCAACCACTTTAGTGGGAAACAAGATTAGAGAAAATAGGGATTTTAGGTCTGCTATACCTACCACACTTTGGCAGAGGACAGTACACAAATGGTTGTGTCAAAAAACTGATGGCAGTCACACATGGTGGGGGCATATGGTTGGATAATTTCGTCATGATAGACGTAGAGATCATCGTGCACATTACAGGATTGCCATCCAGGGGCATGGATCTCATGCAATTTCTCAATGATAAGACAAAGGAGAAATCACTTGCGGAGGAGATGAAGAATAAGTACGGTACCGATAGGAGGACGTGAGGAATCATTATCAAGAGGATCAACGATGTCGCAATGTAGATGGCTACAAAAATCTTGGCCTACAAACTGATGAGAAAATTCCACAGGGAGGAAGTTTTGGCTGGGGTTGTCGCAGTTGCAGCTCAGTGTGCCGAAGGAACCATAGTGAGATGGGCACCCTATCTCTTGAACTTGTACCTGGATGACTGCAAGAATGCACATGATCTAGGAACAAAGTTTCACTATTCATGGCTAATCATGTTGATAGTGATCGTAGGATGGAAGGAACCAAGTTACACATTCTTCGAAACCAAACCCAAGTCGAATCATGGAGCGAGTTACTTATCACTTGGCATCACGTCAGATGTTAAGCACAAGAAAATGAATGTATCTGTATTCGAAGGATACCTTCGCGACCTGCAGGAGGCCATCTCCAACATGTGGAGAATAACACCAGAGGTTGTCGCATAGTACCAGGACGTCGCCAACTTCAAAGCCACACAACATACGATGTGGATACAGGTGCGGAAATACCCCAATAAGAAGTGGCTACAAATTCACTACTATATCACGGAGGGAGACATCGACATGGTTATCAAAGACTGGGAAGACAAGTGGAAGATTCCAGTCCTTATCCAAGAAATACCTACAAAGACAGTAGAAGAGGAGGAAGGGTAGGAAGGAACATAGACTCAAGAAGTCCCAATGCCCAAGAAACAGAGGATGGGCCATACAAAAGGAAAGAAGATAGACGAAGTTGAAACTAAGACAGGAACCCAAAAGGGGAAAAAGAACACTACACAACCGGCTCAAGTGCAACAGAACCAGTCTGAGGCAACACAAGGGAAGACACCAAGTCCCAATCCACAAGAACCAGGTTTGAATAAGAGGCCAGCCACGTAGATAGGAGGAGCATGCAAGAATATGAAGGTGCAAAGAAAACCTCTAGAATATATGATCATGGAGGATGATGGAGAAATGATAGCCCGAATGGTTCAAGATTGTATATTCGAGGATTTTGACAATGCTGCGCACCACAGGGACATAATTCAATAGAATTTGGTAGACATGAGGCAAATCCTCAAGCAAATCAGGGAAGTACGGACAACGGGAAGCAACATGGGAACAGGTCCATCAACATCACAGATAGAATAAAGACTGGAAGAATGAGAGTGAGACACAATTCATACAATACGACAACCAAGTGTAACATTCCACATTACACCCAGTATGCTGTGCATGGATGAGATCATGTGGCAGACACCCTTAAAGGACATAGCCCAAATCCAATTGGTATTTCCATGGATACCATCCAAATCTCTATACAAATTGCAAGTTATTGTTACCCATGAGGTACAGTCTTGTGCATGCACAGATTTAGCCGAATTGCAACAGGCAACAGAGAAGCGAGACACATAGAAAATAATATGTGAGCATGCTAATTTAAAAACCCAAGAGGAGAGGGAGCACGCGAATGGATTGGAATGAAAAGTGGTAGGAACTTATGAGAAGATTCCAAAGACCGCGCAGAGGGGTGGAATCACAACAACACAAAATATTGATCAGATTGTGCAAGCAATCAATCAATATCAAAAGGAGATCGAGAATCTCCAAGAGTAGCTCACACCAACCAATCCACCAGCAGTAAAGGAGCAAAGGAAGCAGGAGGAAACAACGCAACTGCAGGAGATAAAGCAACAAGTCAGCATAATAGCTGACTTGTTTGATAAAGTAACACATCTTTGGATAAAGTTAGAAGAGGATCAGAAAGTCCAGAAGTGGGACAAGGAAGAAGAAAGAATAAGTGTATCTATCCAAGACCTCAAGCAAAGGCAGAAGACAATGTCCATCACATAGCGCATCAAAGGGGCACAGGACATGAAGAAACTGTAGGAAGAACTCACCACTGTGCAAACACAAAAGAAGGAGTGTCAGGTTCAAATGGAATCATTTCAAGAGCAGGTAGTAGAAGTCCTTGCATAGGAAGAGGAAACCAAGAAACATATAGCATAGACCCAGGTAGAGTGCGCGGAATTTATCAGTGACGAAATTTCATTCCAGATAGTGGACACACTCAAGGAGAAGACCGCGCAGGCACAAACGCAGGCAGTAGAGCTCAAGGAAAAATGCCAAGCGATCACCAGGGAGATCGAATATTTTTGTTAGGTGGCTTAGGATGAACCACATGTCAGTGTTGGGGGCCTGTTGGTAGCAGACCAAAGAGGAAAGAAAGGCGATTTTGGGAAAGAAAGCATGCATGAGGAAAGCGATAGCTGGAAGGAAGAACAACAGGCGCGCATGTAGGGAAGACCTAATGACGTTAGGGTTAGGGTTTTGGTAATGTATTGTAACGGATTAAGAGCCATAAATGTATAAATATAGATACTTAGGTATCATAGGGGCTTCGGTTTTGATTATTCGAGAGACTAGTCGTTATTATAGAGAAAAGTATTGTAGTGAGCTGATATGTAATATTTTGCTGTATGACCTATTTTGGTAAGCTGTTGATCTAGAAAGGACGGAGGAGGGTATATCTAGAGGGTTAGATCGCATGATGAGGAGCCTAATGTGATCTAGTCCACCTCATATAGATCTCACCCAACTGAGAAGAGTTGTAAAGCACGTGGTGCTGTAGATGTGGAAATACTATAATAGAAGATCCAGGAGCCAGATCTTTGTGGATGTAGCCCAGGATGGGGTGAACCACGATAATAGATCCGTTATGAGATTGAAGGCATGTGTGTCTTTATTTATTTTAAGTAAATATTGCTATACTGAATGAATGAGTTGTTATAATTCTTTCATAATCGTGAATGACAGTACATTGTGTTTACAAGTTACAATAGTGGTTCAATATATAGTTCTCATATCTCGCATTCAATCCTAGGATGTAAACACATGATTATTACAGCCACCCAGTAAGACTATCTTGGGTGAGATTGCGCAGTGCACTCCATGCGCTGTGTTTCCTTCTAGTTTACTAGGAGGGCCGATAGTTTTAGAGGCTTTGTTAGAAATTCGAATAGACATGAACCCTGGGTCAATCAATACAAACTCAGACATAGTAGAATAGTAACCAACAGGGATCCGTCTTCTTCATATATCCTTGAAAGGGAATCAACAACCACATTTTCTTTTCCTTTCTTGTAAATTATCTCATAATCATAACCAAACATTTTGGTCAACCACTTACGTTGCTCTAGGGATGCAATTTGTTGTTCCAAGTAACATTCGAGGCTGCAATGATCCATTTTAATTTGGAAGTGATGTCCAAGCAAGTAAGGATGCCATATGTCCACTATATGTAGGATAGCCAACATTTCCTTTTCATAGCTGGATTTTCCCAGGTGTCGCTTAGATAGTTGTTTGCTATTGAAATCCAAAGGTCTACCATCTTAAATGATAATTGCACCAATGTCTTTCCCAGAAGAATCACATTTTATAACAAAAGTATTAGTGAAGTCAAGCAATGCTAGAACATGATTCATGCACATAATCTATTTCAAGGATTGGAAGGATTAATTATCTGCATGAGTCCAACTAAAAACATTCTTTTTGAAGAGAGTAGTGAGGGGATCTACAATTTTTCCATAATTCTGAACAAACTTGTGATAATATCCTATTAAGTCTAGGAAACCACACAAAATGTTAAGATTTTTAGGGTGAGGCCAATCCTTCATAGCTTATATTTTCTTATGATCCACATGTACACCATCCTTTCCAGCGATATGTTGAGACAGTAAGTGTAAGACTTGATCCACATGGGCCATATGGGATTGCCAAGTTTTACTATAGATGAGAATATCATCAAAGAAAACTAAGACAAAACGATATGGGGAAGGAAATAAGACATTATTCATGAGACTTTGAAAAGTGGAAGGCACATTAAACAATCCAAAGGACATGGCCAAGAACTTATAATGGCCCTCATGAGTGTGAATGGGGATATTGGCCTCTTTCATAAATATTTGGTAGTAGCCAAAATGTAGATCAAGTTTGGTAAAGCACTGAGCACCACTCAATTCATCCAAAAGGTCATCAATGAAAAGAATGTGGAATTTATCTTTGATGGTAATTTTGTTGGGGTGCGAAAATTAGGACACATGCACCATGTGCCTTCTTTCTTGAGTACCATGATAAGCCCTAAATAGTGGCACATTACCCCTTAATTGGGGCATATTACATTAGTAATTTTATTTTATTTATGTTGGCTTGGGTGTTTTAGTTGTAATTGTAGCTCCTAGTCTCCTATATATACCAAGGAGACATTTTCATTTGGAATCATCTTATATTTGGAAATTTATGTGATGTATAAGGAGGTTTCCCCCTCGAAGAGGCTTATTATCTAAAATTCTATCTTTTGCAAGGCATTGAGTACTTATTTTTAGGTTTTTCTATGTTATCTTGATATTTGGTTCTTAACATTTGGTATCAGAGCTCAAGGTCTTGGGGTTTCGCTATTACATTTGAGACACCTTGGAATTTTCACTATAATTTTTTCTCTACGCTATTTCAAAAGGAACCCCTTGGAGTATATTCAGTAGATGAATCAAGGTATGTTGGATTCAAATTTCATGTCCTAAGGCCTTATACTTTCGTAGATACAACCTGTGTAAGATAGGGTTCTGGAATCATCCTGAATTTAGTCATCGTTAAATTTTCGCTATGAAATTGTTTCTATAACGTTTCAGGGCCTGAAATATAGAGGATATTCATAGAAATTATTAATGTATCTATGATAAAAATGTCAACTTATGGGTCATCTTACATTTGTAGATACACCCTATGGAATATAGGGTATCTGACTAGTCCTATTGACTAGTCTCAAGAATGTGTTCCAGGTAAAATAATCATAAATTATTCCTCAAGTATCCAAATTGAGTGCAATTAGTTGCATTGGATAGTGGACAGTCCTTAGTATTTCTGGTACAATTTTCATAATTTTATATCAATTATTTTGTGTGGGGCACTTTATACAAGTGAGATATCCTGGAAAGGCCAAAAATTAGCAAGTTGTGGGGAAGTTACCATAAATTCCACTTGTCACATCCAATTTTGATCAGACCTATGGAATTGCAGAGAAGAAATATCAAAGAACTACAAAAATAGAAATTTTCATACCCAGAAGGGCCGAAATTGTGGAGATACAACAAAAGAAAGATTGTCTAGCAGAACCACCTCAAAATCAAGGTTTAAAGTGATACTTGGACAACATGCCACCAAAAAGGGGAACTTCTACACCAAATAAGCCTCCAGACAATCCTACTTGGACTCTTGATGAAGGTGAAGAAATGTGTAGGGACATAAATGATTTACAAAAGAAGACAATAAAAAAAGATGAACTATAAGGGATGATGGATTAAACTGAAGCTAAGTTGGAGGCAATAATAGATACTAAGATAAATGGTTTAAAAAGGGAGATCATGGAAGGATTGAAAAATTTCCTAATAGAGATGGCACCTGAAAGTGAAAATGTATCCCATGAAATTCATGATGAGGACACAAGGAATATGAATCAAGAATGGAGAAACTCTAACCTTGGGTTGAAGATCAACCACTTTCCTAAGATCGATATGAGGAAGTTTGATGGCAAGGACCCAATCACATGAATACTTCAGATGGAGCAATTCTTTGATCTACATAATCTGCCACATACACAAAAGGTACAAATTGCTTCTTTATATTTAGAACCCAATCAATTTTTGTGGTATCAATGGCTTTGTTCTCGCAAATCACTCGTCACTCGGACAATTTTCACGGAAGAAATGATATCACACTATGAGGATACAAGGAGCAATACCTTATTTAGCAAATTGATAAATCTCAAGAAAAAAGGTTCAGTTACAAAGCACATTGAGAAATTCTAAAGATTGAATATAAAGGTAACATATATTCCAGATGAGCACTTGATTGATGTATTCATAGGAAATTTAAAGGATAACATTCAACATGAAGTTCGCCTTTGGGAACCCAAATCATTGGAGAAGCATTTAGGGTGGCAAGCAATGTTGAAAGTAAAAATATGGTTATGGCTACTAGAAGGACCACTCCTAACATCTATCAAGAGAATAATGTTCCTTCTTCTAAAAGACCTCAACCTACAAAGTTGACACCTCAACAATTGGAGGAAACAAAAGAAAAAGTTTTATGCTTTAATTGTGACAGCAAGTACAGTAAGGGACATAAGTATGGCAAGAATAAATTATTCTACATAGATTGTGAAGAGGAAGAAGAACACGAACACGAACAAGAACAAGAACCATCTCAAGATGAAAATGTAGAAGCGATTTCTTATGAAGAGTTGAATCGCACGATATTGTGTAATGCATTAGCTGGAATTAACACTCAAACCCTCAAGATTGAAGGATATATCAAAAAGAAAAAGATAATAGTCCTAATTGATTTTGGTAGTACTCATAATTTCATTCACTATAAATTAGTCGAAGCTCTCAATTGCTTTGTATATCTAGCACCATAGTTTCAAGTAATGATTGCAGATGGAGGAACTATCAATTTCTCAAGAACATACGATAAGATCAATCTTACTATGGGGGAATATGTAATGAATAGTCCATTTTTTTCTATACCCATGGGTGGTGCAGATGTCATACTAGGAATCCAATGGTTACAATCATTAGGAACAATGGCTTTTAATTTTCAAGAACTTTTCATGAAATTTTCATTGGAAGGAAAAAAAATTGAGTTAAGAGGTATCACAGGGAAACCCAGTAAGGTGATAAGCTCTAATGGCATGAAAAAATTATTGAAAAAATGGGGCATCAAGGTGTAATTGCAAAACTATGCTCACTATACGTTCAAACATCTAAGCCATCTATTCCTCTACATCTCCAAGGGATCATTGATAAACATTCCAAAGTATTTGAAGATATTCCTAAAGGTCTTCCACCCACTCGAAATCATGATCATGATATTCACCTAATTCCTAGGAGTGTTCCTCCTAACATCAGGCCGTATAGATACCCTTATGCCCAGAAGAGTGAAATTGAGTGTATGATTGAAGAAATGTTAGAGGTTGGCATTATTAGACCTAGCCAAAGTTCTTACTCTGCACCGGTGGTAATGGTACTCAAGAAAGATGGCTTATGGCGTATGTGTCCAGATTATAGAGAGATCAACAAGATCACTATTAAAGATAAGTTTCCCATTCCCGTCATTGATGAATTGTTAGATGAACTACATGGAGAAATATATTTCACAAACTTGGATCTTCGTTCAAGGTATCATTAGATTAGAGTGAAGGAAGAAGATATCCCAAAAACAACATTTCGAACTCATAAAGGCCATTATGAATTTTTGGTCATGCCTTTTGGCCTTACAAATGCACCTTCCACATTCCAAGGGTTGATGAATTCCATTTTCAATACCTTTGAAAATTTGTGTTAGTATTGTTTGATGATATACTAATCTATAGAAAGTATTGGGAGGATCATGTGCAACATGTTGAAAGGTGCTACAAATACTAAAGGAGAAACAACTCTATGCTAAACCATCCAAATGTTTGTTTGGGGTGAAGAAGGTAGAGTATTTGGGTCATATTGTATCTCATGACGGTATCAAGGTAGACCCTAACAAGATTAATGCCATGATGGACTGGCCGATTCCCAAAACATTGAAGAATCTTAGAGGATTTTTGGGTTTGACAAGTTACTACCGCAAGTTTGTTTGGAACTATGGGAGAATAGAAGCACCTTTAATGTCACTAACTAAGAAGGATGCATTTTCATGGACTCTAGAGGAAACTAAATATTTTGAACAACTTAAAGAGGTGATGTGCAAAGATCTTGTCTTGACCACACTAGACTTCACAAAAACCTTTATTGTGGAATTTGATGCCTCAGGAAATGGCATTGGTGCTATCCTAATGCAAGAAGGAAGGCCCTAGATTTTAAAAGTTGACCACTCAAGGGAAAGGACTTATAGAAACCCATTTATGAGAAGGAAATGATGGAAATAGTACATGCATTGAAGAAATGGCACCCTTACCTAATAGGTAGGCACTTCAAGGTCAAAACAAATCATGATAGTCTTAAATACTTCTTGGAACAAAGAAAATCTTCAGAAGAACAACACAAATGGGTGAACAAGATATTGGGTTATGATTTTGAAATCATCTATAAAAAAGGGAAGCAAAATGTTGTGGTAGATGCACTCTCAAGAAAGGATTAAGTTGTTAAGGCCTTTCTCTATGCCATCTCGATCATCCAACCCAATTGGATAATAGAAGTGAGAGATGAATGGAAGAATGACGAAAACATGTGGACTCTCATTCAAAGGTTGCAGTAGGATTCTAGTGCATCAGATACATTTACATGGAAAAATGATTCACTATGGTACAAAGATCGCTTATATTTATGTAAGAAATCCCAACTCAAACAAAAGGTACTATTGGAATTTCATACCTCTCCGGTAGGAGGGCACTCAGGATTTTTGAAAACCTACCATAGGGTCAAGAAGGATTTTTTTTGGGATGGCCTTAAAACTGATGTTCAAAGGTTTGTCATAGAATGTTTGGTATGCCAACAAAATAAGGTGGAAACAATTAAGACCCCAGGTATTTTAAAACCATTAGCCATCCCAAGTCAGCGATGGGAGGAGGTTTCCATGGATTTCATCACAGGGTTACCGAAGTCTAAAGGAAAGAGTGTCATCATGGTGATTGTTGATAGACTGACCAAGTACGCACAGTTTTGTGCACTCTCTCATACCTTCAAATCCAATACAGTTTCCACCACATTCATGGAGGCAGTTCAAAAACTGCATGGAATTCCAAAGATTATTGTAAGTGACAGAGATCCTATCTTCACTAGACATTTTTGGATAGAATTATCTTCTTGTTTGGGTACTCAATTGGCTCATAACTCATCCTATTATCCTCAATCTGATGGACAAACCGAGATAGTGAACAAATTTCTGGAAGGATACCTTCATTGCTTTGTCTCTGATAAAAAAATACAATGGTTCAAATGGTTACCCTTGGCAGAATGGTGGTATAACACTTCCTTTCATACTGCAACAAAAATGACACCATTTATGGCACTCTATGGATACCACCCTCCTTCCATCACTTCTTATCTAAAATAAAAATCTAAGGTTCAAGCAGTGGAAGATCACATCGAGAATCAACAAGAAGTTCTCCAAATCTTAAAGGACAGCCTGACCATGGCACAAAATCGCATGAAACAAGAAGCATATCAACATCGTAGTGAAAGAAGTTTTGAAGTAGTGGATTGGGTGTTTTTAAGACTACAAACATACAAATAGATGTCCCTCAAGCAAGCCAAGAAGGATAATAAATTATCACCAAAGTACTATGGCCCTTATAAGGTATTGCAAAAGATTGGTACTATGACATACAAATTGGAGTTGCCTGCATCCTCACAAGTACACCCAGTTTTCTATGTTTCATGCTTAAAGAAGGTTATAGGTGACAAKATCCTAGTTCAAACTATATTGCGAGAACTTGAAGAGGAAGGAAAAATCATATTGGAGCCTGAAGCCATCACTGACACAAGAATTCACCAACTGAGGAATAGATCCATTTCAGAGTATCTCATTAAGTGGAGGAAACTACCTGCTGAAGATTCCACTTGGGAAGATAAGTCTTGTATACAAAAGAATCCATAATTACTCAAGCGTTGTGGACAACACTTTTCTCAAGGGGAGGGGCATGATAAGCCCTAAATAGTGGCACATTACCCCTAAATTGGGGCATGTTACATTAGTAATGTTATTTTATTTATGTCGGCTTGGGTGTTTTAGTTGTAATTGTACCTCCAAGTCTCTTATATACCAAGGAGACATTTTCATTTGGAATCATCTTGTATTTGGAAATTTATGTGGTGTATAAGGAGGTTGCCCCCTCGAAGAGGCTTATTATCTAAAATTCTATCTTTTGCAAGGTGATGAGTACTTATCTTGAGGTTTTTCTATGTTATCTTGATATTGGGTTCTTAACATACCATAACTACATGGGAGGAATAAGGGTTGGTACTAGGATGGATAGCATCCACTGGTAGAAATTCCTGAACAATTTTACCAATTTCAATTTTCTGCACAAAGGGGTGAAGATAAGGTTGAACATTGGGAGGAAAATTGCCAGGGACAATGGGAATTGAATGATCATGGGTGCAATGAGAAGAGGAAAGTCCATGGGTATTGTAAAAAACAGATTGGTGTTTGGAGAGGAGAAATTGTATGTCGTGATGAACAATAGGTGGGGGGGTGGGGGTCAACTACTTGAATGGAATGGAGTTGGGAAATAATGCTAGAATGGCCTTTTTTGAGTAGTTTTTCCATTAAGTGGGACCTAATGACCTCTGGGGAGCATGCCATGATGCCTTGGAACTGATACATTGTCCATCTTGTTGGGATTTCATCGTTATTTCCTTAAAATCCATGGTGATAATGCATAGTGTGCATAACTATTCAATACTAATCATGATGTTGCAACCTCCCATGTCAATAAAAAACACATGATATTTCAGGTGGTAATGACCAATTTGCAGGTACACATTTTCATAGTGCCCCCCAAATTTAACGGAACTACCATTAGTGATCATGAATTGAAAATTGTTGACTACATGGATATAACACATGGTCTCTTGAGCAATGTCATGGGGGCTTCACCCTATTGACCAATATATTATCACATTCATTCATAAAGGGGTTTTTTTAATTGTGAAAAATAAGGTCAATATATTGTAGGTATTAGGGGGGATGTGGGGTCTCAAGGGGGTTATAGGTATTGGTGGGTATAAAAAGGGGTATCTAGTTAAAAGAATGGTTTCTTTTATTGGAAATATGTATTGGGAGGGGGATTGAACAAAAGGATTTTGACATGCATTTTTCAGTATCTAGTGAAATTAGGGGTATTCTTTAATATCCCATGAACCCGGGCACTATGTCACAGGTTCACTTAGTGAAAACCCCATGAGCAATGTGGAAATGAATAAAATTATGGGTGGTGCCACTTTTGTCTAGGATAATGACTTTCCAATGCTTAAAGTAACCAATTAACTTAAGGGTTTGTGGAGACAAGAGACAAGTGAGGGCATTCAACAAGATAAGTGGCTCAAGTTTGGGTGGTGTTGAGGGGTCTAAGATCCCTTTAACTCAATAGAAGGAACCAAACCCACTTTAGAGGCCCAATTAGACTTTGAAATGTTTGATGGTGGAATGGTTCTCCATATATTTTGATCTAACCAATTTATCGATGTGCTTTTACTTGGTGACTAACATGATATCTTCCTATGAAAGTTCCTCCTTTAGTTTAAATGTTCTCATTTTTTTTGTCATTTTTTTTATTAGATGAGTCTGATAAAATGTGATGTGCTGGTATGAACCAACTGGTAGACGACATTCTTAACTACTAAAGAAGGATGAGCTTGGGATAACCCTCATGCTCAAACATGCAGACAAAGATATTCACACATGTTACAAGCCTAGTACTAATACATTAACTTGCTGGTATTTCAACATTGACTGAGATATAATTATCAGAAGAAAGATACACATGTAATAAGATGATTGTAAGAAAAATAGTTTCCTTAACTCCAACACCAATCACACATTAACACAATGAGTTCCTTTCCATAATTAAGAACAAAAGAACTGTAAAAATATTGAAACAGATAACTTATCAATAGATTAAAAAACTCTTACTCATTAAAACATTGTTTACTCGACGACGAAGTTTTTATGAATATTCGACGGTCGTACCTGCACATGGTAGCCAAAAAACCCCTTGTGTTTCCTTGTATAGAACTTCTGTAGTGGCTCATCGACCACACATACACCCATAAGTATTTAACCAATGACGACAGTGGAGGGTGTGTTAGGTTTTTCCTTCCGATGGAGGTGCAGAGGTATTACAAGCTTAGAGACCCAGAGGAGTGATTGAACACCGATTTCATCATAAACTTCTATGAGCACCACAACACTGGCCGGGTGATGGCCTCATGGTGGAGAGAAGATAAAAAGTACGCCAATCGGACCTTCGGCTAGTACTAGACGACTAACTTAAGGGAGTCGTGTATCTATCTAATGGTTCTCATTTTCTAGTTGTATGGGGAGAAAGACTGCTCCAGATTTTTAGAGGCATGGATGCCTCTATATTACACAATGGCCATTTTCGGAAGAGTTTTCATTTGGGTATCCATCATTTCCGAGTAGCTGAGCATCTTCATATAACAAGCTCAGATGCCGAAAGAAGGTGAGACTCCAACCTTCTACATCGATTCGTATTTACTGGATGTCATGTGCTCCAGAAACGTCTTTGCCGGCATGAACCTAAGCTGGCACGTCTCAGAACTCCCGATCCACATATATTTCAACATCTTATGGGAGAACAGGTACAAAAAATCCTACTCCCTTATTTGCGATGAATTCATCACACGTATCTACTTTATTCTTTTCAAGAAAGAATTCTCGATATTATCAACTGCGGAAAAAAAGATGATATCAAAGGTCGACCATTGGTATCTTGACAAGCGTGATACCTACATAAAGTGTTCAGGGCCACCGGAGCACCTCCTCTCTTGCCCATGCATGTACCTGACCGACTTGTAGTGGGGGAGATATGCTATCAGACCATCCTGCAAGGTTACAACGCCACTCTGGTCAAGGACAAGAAAAGGGTGTTTATACCTTATGGATTTCATGTAGGCTTTTACCTGGTGAAAGACACCGCTCAAACTAAGTAAGAAGGACTGAGCCAACTAGAGTTCTTATTCCAGACCGATCGATTCTGCAAACATGACCCAAAGGTTCTGGTATTGAAACATGCCTCGCAAGTGTAGTCCTGCTGGCCATACACCCATGACAAGTTTGAAGATGAAGTCTTCACAGAAAATGCCCAGTACTGGGACGAAGTGGTGGAAAGGATGGATGATCCTAAGATGACTAGGTTCAAAGCCACGAGCCTTGATGAATAGGTGAAATTCCTAGAAAAATTGGCTCAAGGAGCCCTCAGAGCCAGAGAAGATATGATAGCGGCCGAAGCAGCAAAAGCCCCCTTGGTAGCCCTAGTGCGAGATAGAGTTCTCCCCATGACTCAGGAGGCATGGGAGAGGGGGTTACTCATGATAGAAAAAGAAAAATAGATAATTGATCAGCTACAATATGACCCAGACCTCATAAGGATGACAATGTTACTTGTTGATAACCCAAATGAAAGCCAGAGAGGCCCAAGCGGCCTTGAACTGATAGACGTCGATGAAATCGTCGGGTTAGATGATCTTGAATTCACAAATCCACCAACCTGATCACCGATAGGTGTTTCAACTTAGCCAGAGATAGTCAGGGTATCAGTGGGAACAAGTGCACTAGACCCCCTCCATGAATTAATAAAAATCTATGATGATGATGAGATCTCGGAGGTATCCCTTGGGACCCCTGTACACATCGAAGAGGAAAAGGAGCCAGAGAAGACATCTTCCCCAGTTCTCGATGCTCAAACTGAGGGGCTTTCATAGAATGAACAAGAAGTCGAGAGTGTCTTAGACACTGAGCACCCTAATGCACAGGAGAGCCAAATGGACAGTCCAGAGGATGAGCTAGAGTCGGGCAAACGAAAGGACGAAGCTCCACAATAGGAAATCGACGTTTCAAATATCGATGATCAAGTAAGTACCGATGCTACCCCTAATGCCTCAATTTCAATCGGTAATCAAATTACCGATGAGTAACAAACAGAAGTCGGGACTTTGGAACACAAGGAAGAAGTTCAAGACCCCAGTCTTGAACAAATATATACCATCGGGAGCCTAAGACATATGCTCACATGGGGAGATCAACAAGTCCCTGAACTTGTGGACGAAGTAGCCGACATACATGCCACCACTTATGAAAAAAAAAATAAGGTTATCATCCAGAGAACCACCAAGAAGAGGAGGATCACTCTAGATCGCTCCATCCTCATCACCATAGAGGAAAATTTGATAAATACAGAGCATGCCAAAACATCCAAACTTATCAGCGTAGGGATGGAAATCTCAAATTCCACCCTGGACAGAGAAGAATAATAGATGAAGAGGAATTGGTTGTTTCCCTGAAAGAGTTAGAAGATATGCACCATTTGGAAAATTATTACCAGGATACCACATAGGCTGCGGTGTTCCTAAGGAGTGAATTCTAGGAGACCTACAACAAATTTACAAATGAACGACACCTATTCACTGCAAGGATAGCCAAGCTTCAGGAAGACACTCTCATGGCACTTGCGACATGAAAAGATATGGAGAGTTGGTACGATAAAGCACAACAATCCATGGAGATGGTCGACTATATCAGTGTGGTCCAATAGGGATGAGATATAAAAGAACACAACATTCGGGTGTTAAAATAAAGCAACCTTGATCGCATAAAGAAATCGGCCGAGTATTGGGGAAAATTGGGGAATCTCATCGATAATTCCAAGGAAAATGGGCCAACTGTGCGAAAAGTTGGATCAAGATCAACCAGGTAATGAAAGACATCGGCCTCCCCGAGTTTGGCACACCCGAGGACTTTGTCGACATAGTCAAAATTCACGCCGAACAAGACTCATCATGGGCCAAGGAAATAAATAAGGTTACAGATATGGTGCCAGGTCAGGTGCGATAGTTCACGAAGCACCCAACCAAAGCTCAGGCTATGTTACAACAGTTAAGTGTCAGATTAGTCAAATATCGAGCACAAGCAATAGAGATAAGAGAGATTTATTCAACACCAATGGAACAAAATAGGTTTCTGTATGCTAACATGTGCGAGGATCTTTTTATCCAGTGGTCGGAGTACGAGAAGAGTCATCCGCTCAAATGAAACCATTAGATGAATTGTGAAGACTGAAAGAAGAAAACACCATGTGGCGAGTTTTGTTTTACTTAGCCGCACTTTAATTGTTATTTTTAGTGAATTTTATGTTATAAATAAGAGCATCGACGTGTTAGTTAGAGGTCGATGATTGTTGCAAAGAGCCTCTTTTTGGTTTTGTTAAGAACTATTTTAGAGCTGCCTTTAATTGAGAAGTCCTTTTGGAACCAGAGACAAGTTTGTGTTTTCTTCAAATGCGTGTATGATTGGATGCGGAGAAGAATTATTTCTTATTTCATCTCATCAATGGATGTGGTAACGAGTAAGAGCTACTAAATCTATTGATAAGTTATTTGATGCAATGTTTTACAGTTCTTTTCATTAATGAGGAAGATAAATCATTGTGTTGTTATGTGATTGATGATTAGAGTTAAGTGAATTAGTTTACTTTCGATCGTTTATTACATGCATGTTTTCTTCTGATAAATTGTATCTCAGTTAGTAATTGGAATAATCGCATGGTTAAAGTATTAGTACTAGGCCTATGGTAGATGATCAATGTCTGCATGCTAGAGTAAAGGGTTACCCCAAGCTCAACCTCTTCTCCAGTAGTTAGGTTTGTTCCCACTTTGTCACTTAGTTGGTTTATACCGACTTTATCTTATATTATTCCTACCTAAGAGAAAATACAAAAAGAGAAGTTCTGAACCGAAGGAGAAAAGCCTTCACAAGAAAAATGTACAGCTCATCGATTATTTTGGCTGGATTGCAAGATCTAGAGAACCATTCCACTATTAAACGTTGTAGAGTCTAATTGGGCCTCAGTGGCAGGTTTGGTTCCTGCTTTTGAGTTAAAGGGATATAGGACCCCTCAACAAAATTGGCGCTAGAAGGAGGCCCTGAAGAATGAATGGCTGACATGATATTTGACATCATATTTCAAACAACTTGTAGATTCAAAACAACCCACATGCATGGCTAGTCATTCTCAAGATAGCCCCCACACACTGAGTACTCCTGAAATGAGTAACTCACCCCACGCTGAGGAAGAACGCTTGTTCCCTGATATACCTTACACTCTTCCTCACGAGGAATTGAATCTATTCAGAAGAATCACTAGAGATTACGCCCGACAGATCGGTGCATTGCCCTTAGCTCCGTTACTTCCTCGAAGAAAAGAAATAAGAAGACCAGTGGTCTAGTCCCCCAACCAGGTGTTTGTACACACAATAGAAGACCTGATAGATTTAGCCCTTACCGAAATATAACATCCTCTTAATCTAATCCCTGAAACACCAGTCGACAATTTCTCTGAGCCGAATGATTTTTAAGAAGAAGAAGGATTTAATTCAGAATGCTTAGGATCAGTATCTGAAGACATGGAAGATGTGTTGGCCATCTCTGGGTGAGTACATAACCTTCCTTGACATCCAGAGAAGTTACTCCTTAAATTTGACCCCGAAACCTCAGGATTGCCTGAAGACCATATTAAAAAGTTCATACTAGCTATCAGATTGATGAATGTCCAACATGAAGATGTATTATGTAGGCTTTTCCCCTATACCTTTGAGAACTCAACCTCCACGTGGTATTTTAACTTACCTGTAGGGTCCATAACTAGTTGGACAAAGTTTCAAAATGATTTTCTAGATAAATTTGCAGAAGAAACCACTACAGGAGCTTTGATGGCTGAATTGTTTGCCGCCACCATGAGTTCAAAGGAGAAGGTTAAAGATTTTAATCAAAGATTCATGACTATCTTAAACAAATTCAAACCTGAAGCTAAACCTACTTAGGAGCTGCAAATCAAAGTTTATGCTAATGCTCTCCCAACTTCTATTTCCATGTTTGTGAAATGGGCTGCCAAACCAACCTTAGCTGATAATTTCGAAGAAGCAAAAATGATAGAGTTTGAAATGAAGGGATGTAAAGAAGGTCAGGTCTCATTAGTTAAGATGGAAGTTCAACCTCCTCCTAGGAGGGGACTCCTATTGACTAGACCCCCAGAAAAACAAACAGAACAAGGTCCAGAAAAGGGAAGCAGAGATATAGAAGACTTACAACGCATGGTTAAGAAGTTATCAAACGAAATCATAGATATGAAGAGAAATGAAGGAGAGGGAAACCAAGTCCAAATGCCCTATAAACCTTTTTTCAAAAGGAATCCACCATTCAAATCCATTGAACCTCCCCCAGCCAACTTAAACATCAATATGGGAAATGTAGAATCCGACTCTTTCTGTACTTATCATCAAGAGAATCACTCTGAAAGAGACTACCCATAATGGGTGCATGCCATGAATTTGATGGCCAACCAGTTTCTAGATGAGGTTTCCCTAACCGAACAACCAAGTGGTTCAGTTATGAATGTTGCTGATCAGGAAGAAATTGACCCATCAAAAGAAACGACCATGTTGATATGGGACCCTGACCTACTTATGCCCTATGACGACTTTAATGAAGTTCGAGAACCACTCGCAGAGGTCTTAGTTGTGCAAACGTGAAGTAAGGGTCAACTTGTCTCAAATGATCTTGATACCGCCCAAAATTCTGGGGAAAAACCAGTTCTCGATCACCTGAAAGCACCTTTTTCTCCCTGAAGAAACCCTATAAACATCCATACACGAGTGTCACATACCCACTACCATAATCACAGTTTTCTTTGATTTCTACAGAATCCGAGCCCCCAAATTACCTACGAAGGTCTAGCGCAAGCTAGCTCTTTCTCTCTCTCTGTTCCCGTGTGATCACGGGTCATGATCACCGGTCAAATAATCATGGTGCTTCTTTGTATTTCACACCTCGGTGCTACAGTGATGTCAAATCATTTGACTCTGCAACCATCGAACCCCGACAGGGCTAGCAACTGGCCAATAGGGACGAATCCCTACAGGGTTAGCAGGTGGCCAATAGGAATGGCCTTGTCGCATGGTTGAGTGGAGTACAGGTGGAGAGAGGGGAAACATGACACAGTGAGCGGTGTGACAAGAGACGAGTCCCACTTCACATGCCACACCATTCCGTACCCCCCCCCCATTAAAGGCAAAATGGCAAGGGGGGTCCGGAATTCACCTGAATGTCGTTGATCAAGGCAAATTGATCCCGACTGTTCCTAAGTTGCACATTTGATTTCGGACCACCCCCCGCCCCCCCACCACTAAAGGCAGAATAGAAAGGGGGATCTAGAATGAAACCTCAGCCGTAGATCTGGACGGGTGGACCTTGGTCATCCAGATCTACTCGACACTTACCCTAAGGCGCATTCATGCCCCGAATTAAAGTTGATGTGTCTTCTCCACATCTGACGGTCATTATAGACCCTGAGATCCCCTGAAGGAATCTCGTTCGTTCATCGGGACTTAGCCACATGCTAACATCTCTATATTGTAGGTCGGGATTTATCAAGGTGAGAGCCCGACCTCTTGTCAATGGAACTCCCGAATCCTCGATTCCTGATTTCCCGAACCGAGTAATATCTTGACACGTAACCTCCTTAAATCGGACAGTCCAGATCTGTCCCGGGGTTTCCACCATGGAAAGTCTCGATCTCTTGTCACCAGGACTCCCGAGTTCACGATTCCCGATTTCCTGAAACGGGTAATCTCTCAATACATAGCCTCCATTATTCGGACGATCCAGATCTATCCCAGGGTTTCCACAATGGAAAGTCCTGATCTCTCGTCACCAGGACTCCCGAGTTCGCGATCCCTGATTTCCCAAAACGGGAAATCTCACGACATGTGGTCCCCTTAAATCGGATGGTCCATATCTATTTCGGGGCTTTCGCCCTTACTCACTGAGGGTTTAACCCTCAGGTATCTCCTAACAGATCCAATGGCTATCGGGATTTTCAGCCGAGATTTGACGGTTCAGACAAGTTCCTAACTTGTGCATTCTCCCACGACTTCCTGGATGTGGAACAATCAATGGTCCAGATGTTCTCAGGGGCCTTGGGGATCTACGATCCCGATCTCTTCGCTACCCACGAAGACACAGAGAAACCAAGTGGTAAGGTGTTTAACACCCTACTTTCTGCTACCAATCTAATGGTCGTGTGTGACTGCAGTTTTCCCGATGGGATCTCATCCGTTGATCAACACCTATTCAGGGTTAAGGTACTTAACTTTCCAGCTTTCTCATACCAAATTTAACGGTCATGAGTGACCACAGATTTCCTGATGGGATCTCGTCCATCGATTCGATACTTATCAGGGATTTCTTAAGGCCTTGCGCCTTCACATCCTCCTTCCAGGTTCTTGATGGGCTTTTCAAGAAAGGTATCTCTATGGGGAGGTTTTACCCAGGGTACTATCTGAGGAAGTTAAGGGTATCTCTCTCCTGAGAACTAGACGTGAAGTCTGAAGTAGATCAGTGTGCATATCAATAATGATTTATGAGGACATAAGCCATACATAGTCTTTCCATATAAATATACAACTACCAGTACTGATCAAAACACCATATAGACAATCTTATAATGAAATCATTCACAATTTCATAGCTTATGAGCATAATTATCAGAATACATATATTTCAAGATGCCAAAGGCAAAACACTTATCATAAAGTAACACTAGGGGTTATGCAACTGCTGAGAGGGGTACTCGTTTCCACCCAACCGTAGGCTCAGTGACTCCCAATGAATTTACCACTGGCCACCCCCGAGCTGAGACCACGATGCTATGAGACTGCGTCTCTGTCTGCCAGTGACCAGAAGTGAAGGTTACTCTCCTTCCTCTTTGCTATCACTCACTCTGCATATCGTCAGAGTTCTCCCCTCGCTTCTGCCCCCAATCGCTTCTCCTCCATGCCTTATCCTCTTGCGAGGTTGCATGTGGCGTGTTTTTCCTCACGTTGGTCAAGTCTGATGGCTCTACGGATGGGTGGTTCACCTCCCCATCCCTCATTAATTTCTGAGGATCCATCTACCTACCAGCCTGCGAGACATTTAATTCGGGGCCAACGAGCTATTTTTGGTTCTCCGGGCTAGTGGAGTCCAAATACGGTATTGAATCTCGGTGGAAGTTAATGCCACCTTTCCAGGTGCCTTCCACCACCATCGTGGTCTCTTTTTAAGCACATCCCCTCTCAACAGTCCTGCAATATAAATTTATAATGTTATTCACATTCATCGACCTTTTCCACAAGGTCCATTCACATCACATATTCACATTTATGAGTTTGCCACAGTTCTGGCCAGTCTAGTTATTTTTACAAACTGGGGGAAACAGGGTGTTACAATTCCCTCCCCCTTAAAGGAACATCATCCTCGATGTTCTTATCTTTTTAACATGAATTTCATGTACAAAAGTAAAGAAAATCAGATATTCCTATCTCATGGCATCCTCCATTTCCCATGTAGCCTCATCTGGGCCAAAATGTCTCCACTGCACCTTTACTTGTGAAATGGTTCGGTTCTGGAGCTGGGTTTCCTTTCTGTCCAATATACATTGGGGTTTTGGTAGAAATTCTCCCTCCGGTTCCACCTAGATCATAGACCAGTCAATTATATGATTAACATCATGTACATATTTCTTCAATAATGAAACATGGAAAACATTATGTGCTTTTACTGTGGGAGGAAGTGCTTGCTAATAGGCTACAGGTTCCACTCTATCTAGAACCTCAAAGGGTCCACAATACCGGGGTGCCAACTTGGCACAAGCTCCCATTTTCAGGGAACTCCTTCTGGGCTTAATTATGAGATATACATGGTCTCCCATTTTGAACTCTCTTGGAGAGCTCTTTTGATCAGCATAACTTTTCTGTCGGTTCTAAGCGACCTTCAGATTTTGTTTTATCTGAGTCACTTGCTGTTCCATTTCTGTCAACATGTCAGGTCCAAAAGAAATCCTATTTACAGGATTACTCCAGCTGACTGGAGTATTACACGGTTTACCATAGAGGACCTCGAAGGGACTCATCTTTAAGGATGCTTGGTAGCCGTTGTTGTAGGCGAATTCTACCAATGGCAGGTAGTCTTTCCATTTCCCGGGTCGATGCATTACATGCATCCTTAATATATCCTCTAATATTTGATTTACTCTTTCTGTCTATCCATCAGTTTGAGGGTGATAGGCGGTTCTAAACAACAATTTGGTCTGTAAACCAACCATCAATGATTTCCAAAAATTGGAAGTAAATTTTGTGTCTCTGTCAGAGACTATCTCTTTCGGCATACCGTACAGTCTGAATACCTCTTTCATGAATACCTGGGCGATATCTATCACCTTGCAGGTTGATTTGATGGGGATGAAATGAGTAGACTTGCTCAGTTTATCCACCACTACCATAATGGTGTCATTCTGTTTGGTTGAAGTTGGCAATCCAGTGATAAAATCCATGGAGATGGTTTCCCATTTCCATTCTGGGATGGGTAAAGGGTGTAATAGTCCTGCTGGGTGTCGATGTTCTACTTTAACCTGTTGGCACTCTATGCATTGGGCAAAATATTTGGCTATGCCTTTCTTCAATCCAGGCCAATAAAATTGTTTCCAGGTGGTAGTGATCATTTTCTGGTATCCTGGGTGACCAGTGTATGGTCTTTTATGTAGTTCATCCATAATGAACCTCTTCAAGTCGTCACGATTTGGAATGTACAGTCTATCTCTGTAAGTGAAAAGACCTCCTTCGGTCATCTGGTAGACTTCATATTTTAATCCAGCGGGTTCTTACTGTAGGTACAGGGTTATAGTCTGAACGAAGGGATCTGTCTCTTGTGCATTTCTGAATCTGTTCTTAACATCTGTCTCACAGGTACTCACCGCTGCCAGGTGAATTGTTTTCATGCTTCTGCTAAGGGCAT
>ML782472.1:659752-701271 GCA_009831015.1 Picea engelmannii | reverse complement strand
CTTTAATGTGTTTGATTTCAAAATCAAATTCGCTAAGGAGGGCCATCCATCTAGCTTGTCTGGCATTGAGCTTTGGTTGGTCAAACAAATACCGCAATCCACAATGATCTGTCATAAGTACAAATTTTCTTCCCAAGAGGTAACGCCTCCACATTTTCAAGGCATGCACTATGGCAGCCAGTTCTAGATCATGAGTCACATAGTTGACTTCATGTTCATTCAATTTTCAGGATTCATAGCAGATCACACTTCCTTTCTGCATAAGTACTCCTCTGAGCCCTTCCTTACAGGCATCTGTGCACACAAGGAAGTCAGCTTCTGGGTCAGCAATTTTCAACACAGGTGCATGGGTCAGTAGATGTTTCAGGGTTTGGAATCTTTCTTCACATTTCTATGTCCACAGGAATTTTGTCCCCTTCTTCTAGAGGGTAGTGATTGGACAACCAATCTTGGAGAATCCTTTTATAAATCTCCTATAGTATCCCGCTAATCCCATAAAGGATCTGATGTCTGAGACATCCTTTGGGGTAGGCCATTCCATGATAGACCTGATCTTGTCAGGATCTACTGCTACCCCTTCCTTGGACAGAACATGTCCCAAGTAATGTATTTGCTTCTGAAAGAAGTCACATTTGTTGAATTTAGCATAGAGTTGATTCTCTCTTAGCACTTGCAGCACACGTCTAAGATGCTCTTCATGTTCTTCTCTATTCTTGGAGTAGATTAATATGTCATCAATAAAAACTAAAATTTATCTAAAAATTTACTGAGTACATTGTTCATTAAGCACATGAAAGTGGCAAGGGCATTGGTTAACCCAAATGGCACTACCACAAACTCATAGTGACCATACCGTGTCTGGAAAGTGGTTTTATGCATGTCTTCACCTTTGATTCAGACTTGATGGTATCCCGACCTCAAGTCAATCTTTGAGAAAATAGATACACCTCCCGACTGATCGAATAGATCATCGATCCTGGGCAAGGGATACTTGTTCTTTATGGTTACTTTATTGAGTTGTCTATAATCTATGCACAATCTAAGGGTGCCATCCTTATTTTTCACAAACAGGACTGGTGCTCCCCATGGGGACACGCTGGGTCGAATATAACCCTTATCAATCATTTTTTTCAATTGCAATTTGAGTTCCACTAACTTAGGTGTGCTCATCCGGTAGGGTGTCCTAGACACCGACACTGCTCCTGGTGCAAGTTCTATCGAGAAGTCAATGTCTCTTCTCAGAGGTAGACCCGGTACCTCTTCCGGAAACACATCTCTGTATTCTCTCAGGATAGGGTGATCATCAGGGCTTGGTTTATCTCCCTTGATTTTTTTCAACACCTGTATTGCATATAGGGGACATCCTTTTCGGAATAACTTTCTCATTTGTAGGGCTGATATTTGCCTCACCGAGACCGGTTTTTGAATCCCTTGGAGGGTTATCCTTTTTCCTTCTTTGCTCACACATTCTACGGTTTTATGGTAACAGTCTAGTCTGGATTTATGGGCGACCATCCAGTCCATACCAATCAACAGATCGTATGATCCCAGGGGTAATATGTTAAGGGTTTCTTGGGTGGGGAATTCACCCAGCATTATTTGGCAGGTTGGTATGACCTCTACTACCCTTCTTTTGGTGCCAGTGGCTAACTGTACCAACCATGGCTTGGTTTGTTTTCGTGGCTGTAGCTTACACTTATCAACAACTCTAGGGGCTATATAACTCAAATTTGAACCAGGGTCAATCAAAATAGACACTAGATGGTTGAAAATCATACCTTCTATTTCCACCACTGAAGCTTGGTGGTCAGTTTGGTTATTATCCAAGGCTACATAAATCTGCAACACACTCCCTGCCACATCATTGACTGTGGTAGCTTCCTGAATGTTATAAACTTTCAGACTGTTCTGTTGTCGGTGTGGACAGTCTCTCAAGAGATTCTCTTCTCCGCAACCCCATCATTTGAGAGGTTCTCTCTTTGGGTTATCAGTCTTCACTGGTATAGGTCCAGAAGTTTTATTTCCGTTTGATGAGGGAAATTTTTGTTGGAGTACACTCCGGGTTGGAAAATTCATTCTGGGGTTCTTCTTGTAGTCCTTAAATCCTGAGGATTTGATCCCCTTTTTCTAAAATCTCGAACCACTCTTCTGTTTTCAGTCTCCATGAGACTCTACCCGATGTCCATATTGTTCATGACAATATGTTGCCTTTCGAATAATGTCTTCTAAGGTCTTTGGCTCGTCAAATTCAATTCGGTTCTGGTATTCCTTAGGTAGCCCACTGATGAAGCGTTGCGCCTTCGCCTTCTCTGCTTCGATGTAGGGTACATATCTCAATAAGTCAAGGAATTTCTTGAAATATTCCTCTATAGTGAGTTGCCCCAGTTTGAGTTCATAAAACTCTTTAGCCTTCTCGTCAAAGTATTTTTCTGACAAATACTTCTTCCGGAAGTACTTCTCAAACTGTTTCCAGGACAGGTCCTTCTTGCGGACCCCTTTCATATTCTTAAGATCTTCCCACCAGATGGAATCTTTTCCATTCATATTGAAAGTGGCCACTCGCGCCTTCAAATTCTATGAAAAATCATGGACTCTAAAATATTTCTTTAGTCCAAGTAGCCAGGCCTCGACTTCCTCTCCCTTCATTATCTCACCGTCGAAGGAGGGAGGTTTGGTATTTCTGAATTCCTCAAATTTATGACCCTTGGAAGTCTTTGGCTTCTTCTGTTTTCTTCAAGAATAGGAACTGGTCATGTTGCTGGAAGAGCCTTCTGAATCACCAGCTTCCTTCTCAGAGGAATCATCTGGCATTGGTGCTTTACCTTTGGGGTGGACCTTCCTTGAGGTGCTCCTCTCAGTATGGCCACTGATAGGACCATGTTTCTGCATATCGAGTTCATGCTACATTTATCGCTGTAGGTCGGATAAGATATGCAGTAAAATTGCATTAATTTTGGTTTTCTTTTCTTGTTCTTTCATCATTCTTTCATTGTCGGCCTTGCAGCTTTGCAATTCAACCATGAGACTCCTCACAGTCTCAACTATATCTGGAGGGGTTCCTATTGCTCTTCTTTCGTTAGAATCTTTGTCTCTATTGTGGGAGCCTTCTCCCATCTCTTGGTGAGTCACCATAATCTGCGTCTGTAAATTCCCATGGCTGATCGTCCGCTTAGGTGAAAAGACAAACGCTGGTTATTAGTCAAGAGTTACATACATTTTACAACCTGTGCATAAATTCATAATTCTTTCACATGCATACATAGTCGGGTTCTCGTTTCCAAGTTTTGATCCTGGATAAGAGAGTTAAGTTAGGGGGTTACTCCTCATAGGAGTGCTTCGAACAGAGCTTATGCACAACTCGTTCATGAGCCCAATCAGGCTGAGTGTTGTAACCATGCTATGATACCACTTTGTCACATAACCACTACCATAATCATAGTTTTCTTTGATTTCTACAGAATCCGAGCCCCAAATTACCTATGGAGGTCTAGCACAAGGTAGCTCTTTCTCTCTCTCTATTCCCGTGTGATCACGGGTGATGATCACAGGTTAAATAATCGTGGTGCCTCTTTGTATTTCATGTCTCGACGCTACAGTGATGTCAAATCATTCGACTCTACAACTGCCGAACCTCGGTAGGGCTAGCAACTGGCCAATAGGGATGAATCCCTACAGGGTTAGTAGGTGGCCAATAGGAATGGCCCTGTCACACGGTTGAGTGGAGTACAGGTGGCGAGAGGAGAAACATGACACGGTGAGTGGTGTGACAGGAGACGGGTCCCACTTCACATGCCACACCATTCTGGACCCCCCCCACATTAAAGGCAGAATGGAAAGGGGGGTCCGGAATTCGCCTGAATGTCGTTGATCAAGGCGAATTGATCTTGACTGTTCCCGAGTTGCACGTTCGATTCCAGACCCCCCCCCCCCACCACTAAAGGTAGAACAACAAGGGGGCTCCGGAATGAAACCTCAGCCATAGATCTGGGTGGGTGGACCTTGGTCATCCAGATCTGTTTGCCACTTACCCTAAGGCACATTCGCACCCTGGCTTAAAGTTGACATCTCTTCTCCACATCTGACGGTCATTATAGACCCTGAGATCCCCCGAAGGAATCTCGTCCATTCATCGGGACTTAGCCACATGCTAATGTCTCGATATTATAGGTCAGGATTTATCAAGGCGAGAGCCCGACCTCTTGTCAACAGAACTCCCGAATCCCTGATTCCCTATTTCCCAAAACAGGTAATCTCTTGATATGTAGCCTCCTTGAATCGGACAGTCCAGATCTGTCCCGGGGTTTCCACCATGGAAAGTCTCGATCTCTTGTCACCAAGACTTCCGAGTTCGCAATTCCCAATTTCCCGAAATGGGTAATATCTCGACACGTAGCCTACGTTATTCAGACGGTCCAGATCTATCCCGGGGTTTCCACAATGGAAAGTCCCAATCTCTCGTCACCAGGACTCCCGAGTTTGTGATTCCTGATTTCCCAAAACGAGAAATCTCACAACACGTGGTCCCCTTAAATCGGATGGTCCAGATCTGTTTTGGGGCTTTCGCCCTTACTAACTAAGGGTTTAACCCTCGGGTATCTCCTAACAGATCCAACGGCTGTTGGGTTTTTCAACCGAGATCTGACGGTTTAGACAAGTTCCTAACTTGTGCATTCTCCCACGACTTCCTGGACGTGGAACAATCAACGGTCCAGATGTTCTCAGGGACCTTGGGGATCTATGATCCCGATCTCTTCGCTACCCATGAAGACACAAAGAAACCAAGTGGTAAGGTGTTTAACACCCTACTTTCTCGTACCAATCTAATGGTCATGTGTGACCGCAGTTTTTTCGACGGGATCTCATTCGTCGATCAACACCTATTCAGGGTTAAGGTACTTAACTTTCCAGCTTTCTCCTACCAAATTTAACAGTCATGAGTGACCACAGATTTCCCGATGGGATATCGTCCATCGATTCGATACTTATCAGGGATTTCTTAAGGCCTTGTGCCTTCATGTCCTCCTTCTAGGTTCTTGATGGGTTTTTCAAGAAAGGTATCTCTATGGGGAGGTTTTACCCAGGGTATCATCTGAGGCAGTTAAGGTTATCTCTCTCCTGAGAACCAGACGTGAAGCCTGAATTAGATCAGTACGCATATAAATAACGATTTATGAGGACATAAGCCATACATAGTATTTCCATATAAATATACAACTACTAGTACTGATCAAAACACCATATAGACAATCTTATAATGAAATCATTCACAATTTCACAGCTTGCGAGCATAATTATCAGAATACATATATTTCAAAATTCCAAAGGCAAAACACTTATCATAAAGTAACACCAGGGGTTATGCAACTGCTGAGAGGGGTACTCATTTCCATCCAAACGTAGGCTCAATGAATCCCAGCGGATTTACCACTAGCCACCCCCAAGCTGAGACCATGATGCTGTGAGACTGTGTCTCTGTCTGCCAGTGACCAGAAGCGAAGTTTACTCTCCTTCCTCTCTGCTATCACTCACTCTACATATCACCAGAGTTCTCCCCTCATGTCTGCCCCCAATCGCTGCTCCTCCATGCCTTATCCTCTTTTGAGGTTGTGTGTGGTGTGATTTCCCTCGCGCTGGTCATGTCTGATGGCTCTACGGATGGGCAGTTCACCTCCCCATCCCACATTAATTTATGAGGATCCATCTACCTACCAACCTGTGAGACATTTAATTCGGGGCCAGCGAGCTGCTTTTGGTTCTTCGGGCTAGTGGAGTCCAAATACGGTATTGAATCTCGGTTGAAGTTAACGCCACCTTTCTAGGTGCCTTCCATCGCCATCGTGGTCTCTTTTTCAGTACATCCCCTCTCAGCAGTCCTGCAATATAAATTTATAATGTTATTCACATTCATCGACCTTTTCCACAAGGTCCATTCACATCACATATTCACATTTCTAAGTTTTCCATAGTTCTGGCCAGTCCAGTTATTTTTACAAACTGGGGGAAATAGGGTGTTACAACAAGAATCACCCAAGCTAGACTACAACATAGTAGAATATTTGAAGAAGTTGAAGGCAAACATATCGGTCATGGACATGTGTAGAATCCCTCAACAAAAATACTTTCAGATACAAGTATTGAAATCAGTAGAAAATCCTACAACAAGCACTGACCAAAGAAGAAATCTAACTCCCATTGATGCAGGAGATAAACCAACTGTGAACTCCTGCTCTGAAGACAAGAAGGGAAAACCTTTTGTCCCACCTTTCCTTTTGACATTTGAAGTCTTCAACAAAAACCTCCATAATTGTCTGGTTGACTCAGGAGCATCTTCTAATGTTATGCCTTTGTCTATTTGAAAAACATTAAACATCGTTCCTCTCAAAAGAAATACACATGTAATACAATTAGATAGAGCCCAGGTTAAGGTTATGGGAGAACTCAAAGATACGATGATCAGAATGGTGACACACCTTAATTTTGTGCAAGTAATTGACATTATTGTAGTAGATATCCTCGAAGATTATGGATTGTTATTAAGCCGATATTGGTTCGAGAAGTTAAAAAGATACTTTAGTAAAAAATGGGTGCACCTTTGGCTACCATTAAAGGGACACTTGAATATGATCAGGATCGATAGGGAAAGATATCTAAAACATACTGTTACCGACTTAGAAAACCTCAATGAACCCTCATCAACAGATTTCCCTGTACTAGGAGATTATTCTCGTGACTCCGACTTCGGGAATTTCCCTTCTTTCTCATCTGATGTTCCCCTTACTCAAAACTCCAAAATGAATTTTCAAGATAAATCGTTGACGATGGCAGAGGAAACCCTCTTCTATCAAGAACCTGCGTTAGAAATCATAGAACAAACAAAAGAAAAAGAGGAAGGTGACAAGAAAAGGGAAGCTGATAGGTTTTTCCCACAAGTCTGGACCTTATATTTTGATGGATCTAAATTGCAAGAAGGGTCAAGGGTAGGGTGTATCCTCATTGATCAGAAGGGTAAGCGACATTTCCTGTCATGTAGACTAGAATTCGAATGCACGAATAACACCACTAAGTATGAAGCTTTAGTACAGGGGCTAAAGAAATCCATAGACATGAACGTCAAAGAATTGAAGGTTTTTAGAGACTTTGAAATCATCGTCAGACAAGTGATGAACACTATACATTGCAACTCCCCACACCTAAGGAATTACCAACATGAAGTGCACAAGATAATAGAACATTTTGAAGCCTTCAAGATTACATCGATTCCTAGAGAAAAGAATATTCTTGCTGATTCTCTGGCTACCACTGCTTCGAGCCTATCACCTCTAGAAGATTATGAAGCCTCCCAGTTCACTGTGGAGCTACTTTACAAATCGTCTATGCCCAAAAATATTTCTAATTGGAAAGTCTTTGAAGGAGATGAACATATCATATAAATTTTGACAAATCAAGATAATTTTAAAGACTTGGCTATTGACGATGAAGTATTCCAGGAGAAATCAGTAGAAGTCGATCCTCAGACAGATCAAACGATTGACAAACCAAGGGTTCACATGATACCAAAGGGGATAGCCAATTTAGAAAACCTTTTTGACTTAAGGGAAATATTTAAAGGGTCAAAGAACGCAAAGACAAGGAGTTCCTGTCCCATGCACGAAACTATAAATCTAGGAACCCTGAAAAACCCCATGAATACAAATCTTGGCAAGACAATATCTAAAGAGGAAAGGAAGGATTATCTCAAACTTTTTAGAAAATATCAAGATGTTTTCACATGGTCCTACCGCGATCTGAAAATTATGATACCTGTATTATTCAACACACTATCCCATTGAAACCTAAAGTGAAACCCTTCCAACAGAAGCTCTGAAAGTATCACCCATCCCTGAAACCTCTCATGTGTTAGGAGTTGAAGAAACTTTTGGATGCCAAAATTATATTCCAGGTTATACATTCCATGTGGGTATAAAATTTGGTTCCTGTGAGGAAAAAGACAGGAGAAATCTGCCTATGTATAGATTTCAGAAACCTAAACAGAGCTTCAGAAAAGGATAACTACCCAGTCCCATCAATGGAGCAACTCTTGCAGACTGTCTATAGCTCTGAGATTTTCTCTCTGCTTGATGGTTTCTTAGGTTACAACCAAGTTCTGGTTTCAAAGGAAGACCGTTTGAAAAATACCTTCCGAACCAAGTGGGGAACCTTCACTTACCAACACATGCCCTTTGGGATAATCAATGCAGGGCAACCTTCCAAAGGATAATGAACGTAGAATTTCAAGGACTGATTAACATATGTGTAGTATTCTATTTGGATGACGTAACTGTGTATTCACAAAACAGAGAGGAACACATCCAACGCTTAACCCAGATTTTCGAAAGAAGTATAAAATAGGGTATATCTTTAAACCGTAAGAAAACTATCTTTGGTGTTGAGGAGGGAAAGCTATTAGGTCATATTATATCCCAAGCAGGAATTCACATAGACCCATAATGAGTCCAGGATATAACTCAGCTCCCATTTCCTCATAACAAAAAGACAATGCAATCCTTCTTTGGGAAAATCAATTTTGTGAGAAAATTCACCCCCGATTTCACCGAGACTGTCAGACCATTACAAAAAATGATCTGCAAAGACACTGAATTTAAGTGGGATGATGAAAGAAATAATTCTTTTAGGAATATTAAGACTGCGATATCCCAAGCTCAAGTGTTGCGAAGCCCCGATTTTAGTAGAGACTTCTTCCTGTATACTTTCACCTCCGATCAATTGTTAGCTGTAGTTTTGACTCAGAATGATGATGATAACAAAGAGGCTCCGATGTCATTCATGAGTACTAACCTCCAAGGAGCTGAACTAAATTACCCTTCCATCGACAAGCAGGCTTATGTGATTTACAAAGAGGTAAAACACTTCAGATCTTACATCCTCAAGAACCATAACAAAGTAATTGTGCTTCACCCCGTAGTCTGATCCCTATTTAATGAACAAGAGATGGGGGAAAGAAGAGGAAATTGGATGGAAGTAGTCCAAGAGTTCGATCTAGATATAAAACCTGCTAAACTGGTTAAGGGTCAAGGATTGTGCAAACTGGGAATTGAAGCCCAAGACCAAATAAATGAAGACCCTGGATGGGAGAATGAATTAGCATTGTGGTGTGGTGAAGCTTCATACATTTCCCTAGGGAAAGAGTCCTGGTATGAGAAGCTAGCTTATCTCCTGCATCATGGAACTTGCCCAGAAAACCTAAACCCTAGGGAAAGGAGAGCCCTTAGGTTGAAATCAACACAATATCACCTCATAAATTCGATACTCTTCTGTGTTAATTATGATGGGGTAATTTTAAGATGTCTCGAATGTGAAGATGCAGACAAAGTTCTGAAGGAGCTCCATGATGGTCCTGCAGGTGGCCATTTTGCAGGAAACACCACTGCTTATAAAATACTGAGAACTGGCTATTGTTGGCCTACTCTGTTCAAAGGAGCTCACACATATGCTAGGAACTGTAAGACGTGTCAATTAAGCATGGGTAGGGAAAAGAGAGCAGTCATCCCACTCCAATCGGTGGCCGTTTACAGGCCTTTTGAGCAATGGGGGTTAGATATCATAGGAGAGATAACACTGAATTCCTCAAAACAACATAGATATATACTAACCACCACAAATTATTTTACAAAATGGGCAGAGGCCATCCCTCTAACTCACATAAACGAAAATGTGGTGATCCAATTCATAGAACAACATCTAATCACAAGGCTCGGTATGTCTTCTGTCCTTGTCTTTGATAAAGCCGCTTACTTTTATTCCACACTATTAATAGAGTTTTCTATAGACAAAGGAATCATAATCATATACTCTGCAAACTATTAACCACAAGAAAACAGATTGGTCGGATCAACTAATAAGAACCTAGTGAGGATATTGAAGAAAACAGTTACATAACCATAGGAATTGGCATAGCTCACTTCATAATGCTTTATGGGCCGATAGAGTTACACCCAAGGAAGCTATTGGGAATTCTCCATATTTTCTGGTATACAGACAAGAAGCCATTCTCCCGAACGGGCTATATCTTCCATCTCTTCAACTCGCTCATGATTCAAGAGGACAACCCTTATCAGTCATACAACAAATAATTGACACCCTGCTCATGTTAGAAGAAGAAAGGAAAAAGTCTAAGTCAAATTTCATAGCTCATCAATAGATAGTAAAGGGGTGGTTTGACAAGCATAAGGCTAAAGAGAAGAATTTTGAAGTAGGATACTTATTCCTAAAATGGGACAGAGCGAATGAGCGGAAGGGAAAACATTCTAAGTTTCAGAATCTATGCTTCAGACCTTTCCAGGTGGCCGAGAAAATTGGGGCAGGCACTTATCAGTTACATAATTTAAGGGGGGAACCTGACAACCTCCCAGTGAATGGCCAAGCCCCAAAACAATATGTCCAATAAAGATATATATATATATATATATATATATATATATATATATATATATATATATATATATATATATTTATGTTTTGCGTCCATATTTTCATGATGTTTGGTTTTAGCTAGGTCGATTACGAAATGCATTTTTGTTTTACCTTTTGCTATTGTACTTTTGCGCTTTTAAAGATTGTGTTTAGAAAGACAATGGTTTACCTCAAATCATGCAATATGGCAAACTTTGTTTCTAAATCATTTCTCACACACAACACAAGAAACGCTGGGGAACCTGCAGTTGTTTCGAGGGGTTCTCCATCTAACCTACGTAGATGAACAACTTTGGAGAAGTGTAGAAGTGTCTGCTTGGTGGTCCGGTGAAACCTTAAGTAAATATGGTAAACTGGAAAGGACTACATGAACCTCGAAGATACATCTAGCAAAGGATTCACTTGAACCATCTCATTTTGCAAAGTAACATACGTCATCCTCTCCCACTCACTCAGGGCATTCTACCAAAATATAATTAACCATATCAAGTGAGTGAACAGAAGGAGAGGGTATGAAGATAACTCTACCGGGGCTATGGATGCTCGCTAGCAGCAAAGTAACACTGTAGTAAATGAATAAGGGTAACGCAAAGCTTAGTGCTAGTGAAATCTTTAATAGAATTTTTTTAGAGGGGGCATGAGTCAGGGTTACAGGAAACAAAGGTGGAATAAAGGTTGAAAACCCCACAGGCAGTCCTGGACGTATCAACCGGGGAATTTCAAATGCAAGGGTAAAAGAGGCTTTGATAAAAACTAGTTAAGTTCTTCACTAATGTTTGTATCAGTTGAGCCCGAAGGAGGAACAAAGATTATGCTTTCACCCAGTAAGTCACCATTCGTTGAGCACTCAACATACCCTAAAAAAGCTTATGTCAATTTTTTACTTTTTGGGTACCATTTGATCTTTTGCACTGTCTGATTCGACTTCATTTTGAGAAATGTTTCCCTTTATTATTATCTTGACTCTCATTAGTATTTCAAGGTTTGTTTTAATATATGAAACCCTATAAATTAAAAAGGCTTAAATTTTAAATAAAGAATGAATAACCAAAACATTTAACTCAACACGCCCAAATTCGACATCAGAAGGAATTAAAGGATGAGGAAGAATCGCTCGGAAAACCTCAGTCACTGAGTGTCGATCTTCACCAGTATCAAAGAAAGGAAGTTTTGTTTCACAACAAGTATCACATAAGGATATTGTCGAGAGACGATCCCCTTCAACATTGGTAAAAGGCGAAGGGAGTAAGCATTAATGCAGAAAGATACAGTATCCCCAATGGACAATACCCGACGTGCATTTCAGAATCGGGGAAGACCTAAAAGGATCGCAATGGAATTTGTGATCATGCTAAAGAGTTTCCCCGATCACCGATCCCTGACACACTTAGACATCGGGACTTGTTCAAGGAATCTAATCTGTAGAAAAACATGATAGGTGTCTCCGATTGCTGATCCCCGACACTTTTAGGCATCAACACTTTAAAGGATGTTTTAAACCGAATAAGTAAATGAAAAACCAAACTCCAATTAATATACACAGATTAGGCCACCTATCCTCATTGCCACATGTCTTTTCCAGATTGGAGAACCATACGATCTAGTTTTTCCCCGAGCCATTCTTGGTTCCCTAGGGACAAGTCACACCTCCGAGTCAGTTCTGCCATGTCAGCACCGTACGATGAAATCGATCGGCGTTAGAGGTTTTTCATAGAAGGATGTCAACGAAACATCCAGAGCACATCATCGATCCCTGATCCACCCACTAAGAAAGTGACACAATCGGATGTTTTAGCGCTAGATATGATTGGATTATGAGCATCTAAGGGGTTAATTAATACCAAATCTCACATTAGTTGCTACTTCGTGTGCAAATCAAAATAGCCGTTTGAAATTACCAAGAGACCTCATTACCCTTTGCGCCTCCACCTTCAACCCACGATGAATTCAATTTTCATAGATTTGGCAGTAGATTTGTTTGAATTCCACTCATTACCCAAATTTAATGGTTGATACGATATGGTAAATTCTTCCCCATTTTAAAGCCTCTTAATCCTTTGTAAATGAAAGAATTCTGCACGCAAAGGAGTTTCAGAGCATCCGAAGAAGTGAAATGAGCAATTCGAAAGCTGTAGAGATCTCATGAGTATCAAATAACCAGGTTTAGTAAGATTTACAGGAATGTACCAATCATTGTATTTTTTATGCTTACACTTCATATATATATTTTATCCAGTGTTTCTCTATACACAGTCTCTAAAAGATTTATTTCGATTGCAGGAACAATGCCTCCAAGAAATCGAAACACCAGGCGGTTGTCAAGAGCGTCGAAACTAAAATAACCTGAGGTAGGAGAAGGCTCTTCTCCAGGGGCCGCAAAGCAATTAGAATTCGTTCCAAGGACGAAGTTGATCATTAGGAAATATACAAAGAAGGTTTTCACTCAACCTCCGGCCTTTGGAGACACAGAGGAAAACATAGGGACCAAGGTGGTGTTCCCACATTAGGGATAACTCTTCAAGAAGATCATTTGGGAAGAATTCTCGGAATATAGCCTACACAGTGACCCAGATGTGAGAAAGCTCGATGACGAAGTTTTTCTGAATATTCGATGGTCGTACCTGCACATGGTAGCCAACAAAACCCCTATGTTTCCCTATATAGAACTTTTGCAATGGCTCATCGACCACATAGACACCCATAAGTGTTTAATCAACGACGACAGTGGAGGGTGTGTCGGGGCTTTCCTTCCGATGGAGGTGCAGAGGTATTACAATCTTAGAGACCCGGAGGAGTGCCTGAATAACGATTTCTTCATAACATTCTACAAGTGCCATGACACCGGCCGGGTGATGGCCTCATGGTGGAGAGAAGATAAAAAATACACCAATCGGACCTCCAGCTTGTACCATATGACCAACTTAAGGGAGCCGTATATCTATGTAATGTCTCTCATCTGCCAATTGTATGGGGAAAAAGAATGCTCCAAATTTTCAGAGGCATGGATGCCTCTAGCTTACACAGTGGCCATTTCTGGAATATTTTTCAACTGGGGAGCCATCATTTCCAAGCAGCTGAGCATCTGCATACAACAGGCTCAGACGTCGAAAGAAGGTGAGACTCCAACCTTCTACATGGATTCGTATTTGCTAGATGTCATGTGCACCAAAAACGTATTTTTCGGCATGAACCTGAGATGGCAAGTCTCAAAACTCCCAGTCCACATATATTTCAACATCTTATGGGAGAACAGGTACAAAAAATCCTACTCCCTTATCTACGATGAATTTATCGCACGTATCTAATTTATTCTTTTCAAGAAAGAATGCCTAAGAATATCAGACACGACCAAAAAGATGATATCAAAGGTCGACCACTGGTATCTTGATGAGAACGATACCTACATCAGAGTGTTCAAGGCCACCAAAGCACCTCATCTCCTACCTGTGCATGTCCCTGACCGACTTGTAGTGGGGGAGATATGCTATCAGACTGCAAGGTTACAATGCCACTCTGGTCAAGGACAAGAAAAGGGTGTTTATACCTTATGGATTTCATGTAGGATTTTACCTAGTGAAAGACACCGCTCAAGCTAAGAAAGAAGGACTGAGCCAACTAGAGTTCCGATTCCAGACCAGCTGATTCCACAAACACAACCCAAAGGGTCTTGTCTTGAAACATTCCTCGCAAGTGTCGTCCTTCTAGCCATACGCCCACGACAAGTTTGAAGATGAAGTATTCATAGAAAATGCCCATGATTGGGACAAAGTGGTGGCAAGGATGGCTGATCCCAAGATGACCAAGTTCAAATCCATGAGGCTGGATGAACAGCCGAAAATCCTAGAACAATCGGCTCAAGGAGTCCTCAGGGCCAAAGAAGAAATGATAGTGACCGAAGCAACAAAAGCCCCCTTGGTAGCCCTGGTGCAAGATAGAGTTCTCCCCATGACTCAGGACACGCAGGAGAGGGGGTTACTCATGATAGAACAAGCACAACAGATATTTGATTAGCTACAAGATGACCCAGAACTCATAAGGATGACAATGTTACCTGCCGACAACCCAGATGAAATCCAGATAGGCCCAAGGGGCTTTGAACTGATAGACGTCGATGAAATCATCGGGTTAGATGATCTTGAATTCACAATTCCACCGATTGGATCACTGACAGGTGTTTTAGGTCAACCAGAGACAGTTAGGGTATCAGTGGGAACAAGTCCACCAAACCCCCTCCATGAATTAATAAAAATCTATGATGATGATGAGAACTCGGAGGTATCCCTTGGGACCCTTGTACACATCAAAGAGGAAAAGGATCCAGAGAAGACATCTTCCCCAGTTCCCGATGCTCAAACTCAAGGGATTCCATAGAAAAAACAAGAAGTCAAGAGTGTCTTAGAAACTGAGTGACCCAATGCACTAGAGAGCTAAGCGTATAGTCTGGAGGACGACCCAGAGTTGGGCGAATGAAAGGACGAAGATCCACAGCAGGAAATCGACGTTTCAATGGCCGATGATCAAGTAAGTACTGATCTTACCCACGATGCCTCAATTTTAATTGGTACTCAAATTCTTGATGAGTGACAAACAGAAGCTGGGACTTAGGAACATAGGGAAGAATTTCAAGACCCCAGTCTTGAACAAATATATACCATCGAGAGCCTGGGACATATGCTCACATGGGGAGATCATCAAATCCCTGAAGCTGTAGATGAAGTAGCCAACATACATGCCATCACTTATGATTGGAAAAGGAAGGCTATCATTTAGAGAACCACCAAGAAGAGGAGGATCACTCTAGATTTCTCCATCCTCATCACCACGGAGGAAAATTTGATAAATACAGAGCATGCCAAAACATCCGAACTTATCGGCGTAGGGATGGAAATCTAAGATACCACCATGGACAGAGAAAAAAGAGATGAAGAGGAATTGGCCGCTGCCCTGAAAGAGTTAGAACATCTGTTCCATTTGGAAAATTATTACAAGGATACCACATAGGCCGCGGTGTTCCTAAGGAGTGAATTCCAGGAGACCTACAACAAATTTACAGATGAACAACACCTATTCACTGCAATGATAGCCAAGCTTCAGGAAGACACCCTCATGGCACTCGCGACATGCAAAGATATGGAGAGGTGGTATGAGAAATCACAACAAGCCATGGAGAGGGTAGACTATATCAGTGCGGTCCAATAGGGCCGATATATAGAAGAACATGACATTCGAGTGTTAAAAGAAGGCAACCTTGATCGCATAAAGAAATCGGCCAAGTATTGGGAAAAAATGGCTCGGGAACCTCATCGGGAAATCGAAGGAAAATGGGCCAAGTGCAAGAAAATATGGATCAAGATCAACCAGGTAATGAAAGACATTGGCCTCCCCGAGTTTGGCACACCCAACGACATTTTCGACTTGCACGACATAGTCAAAATTCACACCGAACAAGAGTCATCATGGGCCGAGGAAATAGCTAAGGTTATAGATATGGTGTGAGGTTAGGTGCAACAATTCAGGGAGCACCCAATCAAAGCTCAGGCTATGTTACCACATTTAAGTGCCAGACTAGTCAAATATTGGGCACAAGCAGTAGAGATAAGAGAGATTTACTCGGCCCCAATGGAACAACATAGGTTTCCGTACACTAACATGTGTGAGGATCTTTTTATCCAGTGGTCGGAGTACGAGAAGAGTCATCCGCTCAGATGAAACCATTAGATGACTTGTGAAGAATGAAAGAAGAAAACGCCATGTGGTGAGTTTTGTTTTACTTAGCCGCACTTTAATTGTTATTTTTAGTTAATTTTATGTTATAAATAAGAGCATCGACCGATTGGTTAGAGGTTGATGGTTGCTACAAGTACCCTCATTTTGGTTTTGTTAAGAACTATTTCCAAGCTTCCTTTAATTGAGAAGTCCTTTTGGGACCAGAGACAAGTTTGTGTTTTCATCAAATGCATGTATGATTGGATGTGGAGAGGAATTATTTCTTATTTCATCTCATGAATGGATGCGGTAACGAGTAAGAGCTACTAAATCTATTGATAAGTTATCTGATGCAATGTTTTACAGTTCTTTTTGTTAATGATGAAGATAAATCGTTGTGTTATTATGTGATTGATGATTAGAGTTAAGTGAATTAGTTTACTTGCCATCGTTTATCACATGCATGTTTTCTTTTGATAAATTGTATCTTAGTCAGTAATTGGAATACTCGCATGGTTAACGTATTAGTACTAGGCCTGTGGTAGATGATCATTGTCTGCATGCTAGAGTAAATGGTTACCCCAAGCTCAACCTCTTCTCTAGTAGTTAAGTTTGTTCCCACTTTGTCACTTGGTTTATACCAACATTATCTTATGTTAGTCCTACCTAAGAGAAAATACAAAAAGAGAACTTCCGAACTGAAGGAGAAAATCCTTCACAAGAAAAACTTAAAGCCCATCGATTATTTTGGCTGGATCGCAAGATATAGAGAACCATTTCACTATTAAACGTTGCAGAGCCTAATTGGGCGTTGGTGGCAGGTTTGGTTCCTGCTGTTGAGTTAAAGGGATTTAGGACCCCTCAACAGAGCCCTCACCAATTTCTGCCTCCTTTAGCTTAGGTGCCCTCGACAAGCATTTGGTCATTGGATTTCTTGGAGGCATTTTTTTCCTATAGTTAGAACATAGTTAGACACTGTGTAAAACATCAAATGATGATATATAACAAATTACGACCACCAAAATGATGAAATTTAACACATCCCTCTGTTGCTAGCTTAACCTAGTTTTGATGGTCTGAGAATCAATGCAGTCTTGAGACGGTCACTTCACTTATTTAGATGCTCTGGAAATGGAAATTGGTGTGCAAAATGGATGTGTTAAAGTTGTTTTTGTGATTTAAATAGAGATGAAATTACCTTGTCACATCATCTTATTCAATTCGGGATATGAGTGCGATTCTACAAAATCTACCACCAGATATTCATTATGTTTAAAATTAAATTCCATTGTAGGTCGACAGTGCGGGCAGGGGCTATAGCATGGCCTATCGACGATTTCAAATTCTTGTTGCTCAATCGACGCACGGGGTAATAATGTATGTGGGGAGAAACATTAACTGGCCTATTAAATGACAAAATCTGATCATATCGCCTACAGAAAACATCCCATCATTTCGCTAATCTAACTGGTGGATCGATAGTCATGGATTCTCTTTAAACATTGTTCATTGATATCTCCGGGCAAAATCTCTGATGCCGATCCATCTTTACATACAGAATTGACATGGAAAAGATAACTCGTAAGTATGACTAGGACACAGGGAACCTTAAGGTGACTCGGGATGAAACTAGACCACACGAAATCCTTATGCGACAAAGACACGTGGCACTTGAAACCAATGTCTTTGTTTAATCGTGTTATTCAGAATTAGGGACTTTTCCCTAGCTAATCATTCTAACAACATATCCTACCCCTCCGACGCTAAAAAGTATCAAATATTGGATATCGGTGATAAGATTAACCAAGTGCTCCTGGATTAACTCCCTTGAAAATTGGCGATGCCGAAAGTACATTGGAGGTCGACGATCGACGATGTGTTCAATGTGGAAATTTTCAATGATTTAACCCTTTGAGATTTCAACAACCCCGAACAAGTGCATCCGTCATCGACTATAGGGGATTTTTCATGGCTCTTGTCAATGTTTAGCCCTCTTTTATTTTGCCGACGCCGATGGGGATCAACTATCTCCTAAATCTTCGTGGTGAATAACTAACACAAACTTACTCCGCCTTTTATAGATGTCGATGGTGCATCAGTGATCGAAAATTAGTGTTACTATGTGGCCATTTTACCTACTTGGATTTTTCCAACGCCGAACACAAGCCCGTTAGTCGCAATGTTAGTTGAAAATTCTTAGTTAGAATGCCAAGTTCTTTTAGACACAAGGTTTCATTTAACAAGTTCAAACAAATATGATTTGATCGATAAGAGTCATGAAAAGAAAATAAACCATCCCTCCATAGTGAACTCAATTCAGATAGTAAAACAAAAGGAAAACAAGTGGTACCCAAAAGTGACAGAATTTCATAAAGATTTCAGGGTGTGTTGAGTGCTCAACAAATGGCGATTATCTGGGCGAAAGAAAAATCTTTGTTCCTTCCTTTGAGCTTAGATGATTCAAAAGATGGTTGAGAAACCAACTGTCTTTGATTTTATCAGAGTCTTTCCTATCAATGCATTTACAATTTCCCCAGTTCATGAATCTGGGCCCGCCTATGGAGTTTTAACCTTTATTCCACCTGTGTTCCTCTTGACCATGACCCACACCACCTTTTGACAAGATCCAGGTAAATAATTCACTGGCATGTGGCCATTTTAGTTATCATCATTCACTCGCTACGGTGTTGTTCCATTTCCAGTGAGCGTCCATAGCCCCGACAGAGTTATCTTCATACCCTATCCTACTTTGCACTCATTTAATATGATTGATTTATTTCTGGTAGAGATTCCTTAAGTGAGTGGGAGAGGAGGATGTCTGTTATCTGCAAGATGAAATGGTTAAGGTTAAATTCTTCGTAGCTTTGTCTAGAGGTACATGTGGACCTTTCCAACTTGCCATATTTCCCTTTAGGCTTTACCAAACCACCAGGAAGACACTTCATCACTCACTAGGGTCATTTGTTTGCAAAAACCAGATATAGAACTCTTTGAAGAAAAAATGCAATTGCCCAACGTTTCTTGTGTTGCAATTGAGCGTGAGTTAGGAGCCGATTTTAGCTACACATTATTGATTTAGATTGACCAATGCCTTGCGGAACACAACTTTATTACAATAAAATACCACACAAAAGAAAAAGCAGTAATAAAAGGGCTCTGCAATCAGTCTACCTTACACCTACACATTTATCCTAATAACAAAATAACATGAAAAGACACACACACATTTTTTTTTAACAGAAATATTGCTTTAGGGCTTGGCCATTCACTGGGAGGGTGTCGGGTTCCCCCCTTAGATTTTTCAACCGATACGTGCTTGCCCTAATTTTCTCAGATACCTGGAAAGGTTTGAGCCATAGATTCTGAAATTTTGAATGTTTTCCCTTAGGTTTGTTTTCTCTATCCCATTTCAGGACTAAGTCTCCTACTTTAAAATTCTTCTCTTTGGCCTTATGCTTGTCAAACCATATTTTAATTGTCTATTGATGAGAGACGAAATTTGATTTTTCTTTCTCCCTTTCCTCTTCCATCACGAGGAGGGTGTCAATTCTCTATTGAATAACCAATGAGGGTTTTCCTCTTGAACCCTGAGCAAACTGAAGGGATGGAAGATATAATCCATTTGGGAGAAAGGATTCTTATCTGTAAACCAGAAAGTATGGGGAGTTCCCTATATCTTCCTTGGGTGTTACTCTGTCTACCCATAAGGCATTATGAAGTGAGCTATGCCAATTCCTCTTATTGTCTGCAACTATTTTCTTCAAAATCCTTACTAGGTTCTTATTGTTTGATTCTGCTACCCCATTTCCTTGTAGATAGTAGTTTGCAGAGTATTTGATTATGATTCCTTTGTCTAGAGAAAAATTTGTTAATAGAGTTGAAGACAAGTAAGTGACATTGTCAAAAACAAGAACGGAAGGCATCCCAAACCTTGTGATCAACTATTTTTCTATGAATTGGATTACCACCTTTTCAGTCATGTGAGTTAGAGGGATGGCCTTTGCCCATTTCGTGAAATAGTCCATAGCAGTGAGTATGTATTTATGTTGTTTTGAAGAATTTAGGGTAATATCCCCTATAACATCTAACCCCCATTGGTTGAATGGTTTGGATACGATCACTGGTTAGAGTGGGAAAACTACTCTATTTTCTCTCCCTGTGCTCATTTGACAATTTTTACAGTTTCTAGCATATGTATGAGCGTCTCTAAATAGAGTAGGCCAGTAATAGCTGGCTCTCAGTATTTTGTGAGAAGTGGTATTCCTTGCAAAGTGTCCACCTGCAGGACCATCATGGAGATCCCTCAGAACCTTTTCTACGTCTTCACGTTCGAGACATCTGAAGAGTACTCCATCATAGTTTACATGGAAAAATACTGAATTTATAAGGCAATATTATGCAGATTTTAGCCTTAGAGATCTGCTTTCCGTGCAAGGTTTAGGTTTCTGGGAAAGTCCCATGATGTAGTAGGTAGGTCAATTTTCCATACCAAGACTCTGGCACTAGGGGAATGTATAAATATTCACTACACCATAATGCTAATTCATTCTCCCACCCGAGTTCTTCATTTATTTGGTCTTGAGATTTTGCGGCCATTATACACAATCCTTGTCCCTTTACTAATTTGGCAGGTTTTATATCTAGATCAAATTCTTGGACAACTACCATCCAATTTCAACTTCTCTCCCCCATATCCTATTGAGTGAATAGGGATCAGACTGTGAGATGAGGCACGATGACTTTGGTGTGATTTTTTAGGATGTAAGATTTGAAATGTTTTACTACTTTGTACACCGCATAAGCCTGTTTGTCTATAGCGGGGTAATTCAGTTCACCCCCTTGGAGATTAGTGCTCATGAATGATATCGGTGCCTCATTGTTATCATCATCCTTCTAGGTTAATACTGCCACTAAGGATTGGTCGGAGGTGAAAGTATAGAGGAAAAAATCTTTACTAAAGTTGAGACTTCGCAGCACCAGAGCTTGAGATATTGTAGTCTTGATATTGTTGAAAGCATCTTTTCGCTCATCATCCCACTTAAAATCAGCATCCTTGTGAATAATTTTTTGTAAGGGTTTGATAGTTTCAATGAAATCGAGCATGAACTTCCTGACAAAATTGATTTTCCCAAAGAAGGATTACATAGCCTTTTTGTTCTGGGGTACGGGAAGGTGAGCTATCTCCTTAATTCGTTCTGGATATATGCGAATTCCTGCTTGAGATATAATATGACATAGTAATTTCACTTCCTCGACACCAAATATAGGTTTCTTAGGGTTTAAATATATTCCATATTTCCTACACCTTTCGAAAATTTGGGTTAGATGTTGGATGTGATCTTCCCTGTTCTTTGAATACACAGTCACATCATCCAAACAAACTACTACACATTTGTTGATCAATCCCCCAAAATATAAGTCAATGGACCTCTAGAAGGTTTCCCCTGCATTAATCAAGCAAAAGGGCATGCATTTATAAGAAAAGGTTCCCCAATTGGTTCAGAAGGTAGTCTTCAATCAGTCTTCCTCTGAAACTAGAACCTGGTTGTAACTTGGAAAACCGTCTAGAAGGGAGAAAATTTTAGAACCAGACACGGTCTGCAAGAGTTGTTCCATTGGTGGGATTGGGTAGTTATCCTTTTCTAATTCTCTATTGAGGTTTCTGAAATCTACACACAAGTGGATTTCCTTAGACATTTTCCTTACAAGAACCAAATTTACTACCTAGGAAGAGTGTCTAACCTGAAAGATAATTTTAGCATCTAGTAATTTCTTTAACTCTTGATACATGAGGGGTTCTAGAGATGGATGATACTTCCAGAGATTTAGTTGGAAGGGTTTTACTTCGGACTTTAATGGGATTGTGTGTTGAATAATGAGAGTGTCATAAGTTTTCATATCTCGGTAGGACCACGCAAAGACATCTTGATATTCTCTAAAAAGTTTGAGATAATCTTTCCTGTCTTCTTTAGACATTGTCTTGCCTATATTTATATTCTTAGGATTTTCTAGGATTCCTAGATTTATGGTCTTGTATATGGGGCATGATCTCCCTATCTGTTATAGAGAAATCCCCCTGTGAACAAGTGGATTCTCTCTTGGACTCTAAACTCCTAAGGCCAAGATAGAAAAGTGCTTAACATGGACACTGACATTCCTTTAGATCTAATTAAGATAATGTATGAAGAGGAAGAATAAAAGTGTACCTTTTTAATGGTGTTTGTCCTCATACAGTCCAGGCTGAGATTCGATCCTAAGCTCCTCTATAAGTCCTATAAAAAAAACAAAGATACAACAAGCTTCCTATTCTACTGAGATTAGCTCAAAAACAAATCTATCTACTAGAGACAAATCCATGTGGAACAAACACAAACTTGAAAGAAATGGGCCAAGCATATATGTATATTAATGAGAACAAATGAAGAGTACTTACAATCCTTTGATGAAGGTGCAACAACTTCTCCCAGCTCTCTTTGTCCAACCCTTGATCAAAAGCTCCACGATCAAAATGACAATACTTTCACTGATTATTCTCCTCCACTTCTCATGAGATCATAAGTTTGGTATCTCTAAACTCATATATATCCCCCTCCTCCATGGAAATCCCTCATTATATAGGATTTGGAGGCTTAATCACCATGGAGAGGATCTCTCATTAGATCCACTAAGAAAGGGATCTCTAAGATATTTAGGGATAAAATATCTCTTAAGGATTTTGGTGAGGAAATATCTCTCAAGGATTTTAAGGAGGAAATATTTCAACCATCCACGAAATCCTCCACCTTCCCTAAAAAATAGGAAACCAAATGTGAGGTGGATTCTCACACTTAAATTTCTTTCCTTTTCATGAATATTAATAATAATTCATGTGCACTTGATTCTCACACTTAATCAATTTCTTTTCTGTGAATATTAATAATAATTCATGTGTACTTGGTATTTTGGCCTTCATGTAATATATCCGTCCTCCACATTGACTAGGGATTGTGACATAGGTTATTCCATGGTGTCAAGGTGTATGAGACACTTATATGACACTTTACGACACTTAGGGTGAGGTACCTAGGTGTGCAAATTTCATGTGTAACACTGTCTTAGTGTTCTTTGACCCTTTAAATATTTACCTAAGGTTGAAAAGGTTCTCCAAATTTTCTATTCCTTTTGGTATCAGGTGAAACCTTGGTTTTTTATTAGAGTGATCGGTTTCTGTGAGTTTCTCTTGGAATACTTCATCGTCAATAGCCAGATCTTTAAAATTCTCTTGATTGATCAGAAAATCTACAATCTTCTCATCTCCTTCAAAAAAATTCTAATTAGAAATATTGTTGGGTACTGATGGTTTATAGAGTAGTTCCACAGTGAACCTGGAGGATTTATAGTCTTCTAAAGGGGATAACCTTGAGGCTGCAGTAGCTAGGGAGTCAGCAAGAGTATTCTTTGTCCTAGGAACCACAGTAATACTAAAGGCCTCAAAATGTTCTATTAGCCTATGCACCTCTTGTTGGTAATTCCTCAAGTTGGGCGAGTTTCAATGTATGGTATTATTTACTTGCCTAACAATAATTTCAGAGTCCCCAAATACCTTCAGTTCTTTAATGTTTAAGTCTATGGATTTCTTCAGTCCTTGCACTAGAGCTTCATACTCAATAGTGTTATTGGTGCATTCAAATTCTAGTATGCAGGATAGAAAACTCCACTTCCCCTTTGGGTCAATGAGAATACATCCTTCTCTTGATCCTTCTTGTGATTTAGACCCATAAAAGTACAACGTCCAAACTTGTGAGAGAAAATTATCAACTTCTTCATGCCTAGTTATTTCCTCATCTTCGTATACTTTATCTATTGTTTCCAATAGAGGTTATTGACATAAGAGGATTTCTTCTGTCATTTCTAGTAGATTCAGTTGAAAGGCCATTTCAGAATTTTGAGTGAGAGGTACATCAGATGAGAGAGGAGTGAAATTACCGAAATCATAATTGCAGGAGTAGTTTCCTAGCACAGGGAAATCTGCAGCTGAGGGTTCATTGAAGGCTTCTAAATCAATGGCAGTATGTTTGAGATACCTCTCCCTATCGAGCCTAATCATGTTTGCATGTCCCTTTAATGGAAACCAGAGGTGAGCCGAGTCCATGCTAAAATATCCATTCAATTTCTTGGACCAATATCGACTAAGTAGCAGTCCATAAGCTTCTGGTATATCTACTACAAATTTCAGGTGTGTAGCCATTCTGATCATGACATCTTTAAGTTTCCCAATAAATTTTACCTGAGTTTTGTCCAATTGTATAACATGTTTATCACTCTTGAGAAGAATTTCATTTAATTTCTTGCAGATAGATAGCGACATGACATTGGAGGATGCCCCTAAGTTGAATAAACAATTATGGAGATTTTTGTTGAAGAATTCAAATATTAAAAGGAAAGGTGGGACACAAGGCTTTCCTTTTTTATCTACAGAGCAAGCATTCACATTTGGTTTATTCCTTGGATCTGTGGGAGCTAAGACATCCCCTAGGTTAGTGCTTGTTATAGGGGCTTCTATTGACTTTAAGGCTTGTAACATAAAGTCCTTTTGCTAGGGAATTCTACACATTTCCATGACCGACACATTAGCCTTCAACTTTTTTAAGTCTTCCACTATGTTGTAGTCTAGCTTGGGTGACTCCCGTGTATGGATGTTTATAGGATTTCTTTGGGAGACAAAATATGATTTCGAGTGATTGGCTATTGGTTTTCCCCTAGAAGATTGGACAATGGTAAGGTCATTTGAAACTGGTTGGCCCTTACTTCACGTTTGCATAGAAAAAACCTCAACGGATGGTTCTTGAACATCAAATATATCATCAGAAGGCATCAACAAGTTAGGATCCCATAACAACATGGTTGTTTCTTCTGGTGGCTCAACTTCCTCCTGATCGATAATGTTCACTGCTGAGCTTCTTGATTGTTCGGTAAGGGAAACCTCGTCTAGGAATTGATTGGCCATTAAATTCATAGCATGCACCCATTGGGGACAGTCTCTTTCAAAATGTTTCTCTTGATGATACGTACAAAATGAGTCGGATGCTACATTACCCAGGTTGATGTTTAAGTTGGCTGGTGGAGGTTCAATTTCTTTGAAAGGTGGGTTTCTTTTAAAAAAGGGTTTATAAGGCCTTTGGCCTTAGTTTCCTTCCCCATCACTTCTTATCATGTCTGCGATTTCATTTGACAGTTTCTTTATCATCCATTATAGGTATTCTATGTCTCCACTTTCCTTTTCAAGACCTTGTTCTGTTTTCTTTCCCAGGGCTCTAGTCAACAAGAGTCCTCTCCTAGGTGGAGGTTGAGCTTCCTTCTTAACTAGTGAGACCTGGCCCTCTTTACATCCCTTCATATGGAATTCAATCATTTTGGCTTCCTCAAAATTTTTAGCTAGGGTATGCTGACAACCCTTTTCACAAACATGGAAATAGAAGCTGGGAGAGTATTGTCATATACCTCAATTTGCAACTCCTGAGTAGGTTTAGCTTCAGGTTGAAATTTGTTCAGGATAGTGGTAAATCGTTGATTGAAGTCTTTAATCTTCTCTTTTGAACTCATGGTGGTGGCGAAGAGTTCAACCATTAAAGCTCCTGTGGTGGTTTCTTCTGCAAACTTTTCTAAAAATTCCTTTTGAAACTTTGTCCAACTAGTTATGGACCCCACAGGCAAGTTAAAATACCAAGTCGAGGCTATATTCTCAAAGGTATAGGGAAAAATCCTACTTACTACGTCCTCATGTTGTAATTTCATCAGTCTTATAGCTAGTGTTAGCACTCTGTAATTTTCCCAAGGATGTGGAGGCAGTCACAGAGGCAACATCAAAACCACTTCGAGTCTTGGATATATCCCTCCAAGACTCAGAGAGGGATCTCTCTGTTTGATATAAATTTGTTGGAAATAAGATATTAGGCTAGTTGTGCAGAACATGGGTTTGTTTATGGATTTTGAATTGGTTTGGTTAAGACATAAAAAGGACCATTGGGAAAAATGGAGTCAATGATTAAGACGATAGATGAATGAATAACTAAGACAAGATGTAACCAGGAAAGATAATCATGGAAGTGGATCCTTTGAGCTTATAGAATGGGAAATTAAGAAAAGATTGAAATTCATTTCAAATGTAGAGCAGAGTACAATTGAATTCTACACTTCAAAATTGGAAGAAAACATAAATATTGTTTCAAGCTAGCACAGGGTGTTAAGAACAAATCCTACACGTTATCTTCTCATAGAAAATACAGAAAGAAAAGTATGTGAAATAGGAAAATAATGAGTTACATCAGGGAAAAATTCACCACTTAAACACAACATAGGAATCTGGAAATATAGTGCCATTGTATTCATTCATAAAGTCATTTATAGATTTGAAACATTTCTACAATGTATGGGAACATTCCCAAGCTACCCTTTTATGTCAGTCTAACCCCTACTTCTTTTCAAAGTCATAGGATTTATAGCCTTTACATAATAGTTCAAGATCCTATGAAAATGGATCTGAAATACTCAAAATAGAATAAAATTGAAACTAGTCTAATATGCAAAATCTAGTCCTATTTTAAGGGTCAAAGTCCTATCGACTAAATATTCTACAATATCAACAACTTCAGCCATATTTGATATCTTCAATAATTGTCAAAGAGATGACAAGGCACTATGAAATCTTGCTTTGACAAATGGACAATCTTTACCAATAATTTTAAAATCCACTTAACCTTTTTTCCTTAATATCTGCCTCAAAATCTTGAAAAGGGTGATGATCTCTATCCTTTTAATATTTATCTTTCATTTGGAACCCCTTCCACATGATTTGGACACCAAAAAATTCGATCTGGGAAAAAATATGAACATTCTGTCATTCTTTGCACTTTCGATGGCTTACAGGTGTAAAACAAAATATGGTTAGCTACCGAAAGCAGAGCTTTGGGCAACTAACAACGCCTTGAGGAAAGCAAATAAGATGCCAAAATTTTTGATTTTTCCACAACTGTTCAAAACTGAAAAAATGGATTTTCTTCGATCTACCTACTCCTTATGGTCTTCATTTAGGTTCTCAGCAACTTCAGCTAGATCTATTAAATTAGGATGTTCTCTTGGCTTATGATTTTTTAGCCTTAGTTTGATCCCTAAACCTCTAATCATTTTAAGTAATTTACGATTATCCTTGAGCAAGTTGTTATTCCTCTTCTGTTCCTTTATGTGCATTTTAGCTAACCTTTCAAAACAGTCTCTTACCTCATCATGGGTGTTGCTTATAGTCTAGTTTTGGGATTTAATGACCCTCTCAAGCAATTTCATCTCTAATATTTCTTCTTGAAGCTTTTCAATTTTTGATGGTTTGCTGACCTTGTTGTGTCTTCTTGTTGATGTTTCAGGAATCTCCAAGTCTGGAACCTCTGGTGAAAAAGGTGCTTCTTCAAGCGCATCTTGCTCAGGAATCTCTCTTTCCACTGGCTCTAAATCCTCCTCTGAATCTGTATAAGGCAGATTCAAAACGTTTTTACGAGAGGCACTAGTTTTCCCTTCTGTAGCTTGGCTGAAATCAAGCATCTTTTTGGCTTTCTTGGACTTGGAAGAAGAAGCCGGCCCCTCTGTAATTACTGGGAAAATGGCTCTCCTTTTCCTTTTACTTCTCTGTGGTGTTGAAGACTTAGTGGATGAAGTCTTGTTCTTGTTCTTGGACTGGGGTTCTGGTTCAAATTCACCCCAGAAAAGAAGACACTCTCAACTCTTATCCCTCTTCTGTAATTCTTGAAACACTATGAGTTTGATAAGACTGTGATGGGAAAGTCTACCCTACACCTTGCTAGGTATGGCCTGGACCTAGTGTGTCATCTTTGTCAAGCTTTTTTGAAGGTAGAAGGGCAGATGCAAAGGACATCTACCTGTGAAATGGTTCATGAGCTTGAAGTGGTAGAACATTACTCTACCATATCTGCCTTCACATGTTATGTATACCTGGATGGATTTGAGCAAGTGTTGCCACTTTTCTTCCAAGTAGGATTTAGGGATGTCCATTTTCAAAGTAATACATTTGTGTTCATTTTTGAGATAAGACCTGAACTCAATGTCTTTGGTAGTGGTTGACTTGAACCATCTTTCACCAGTCCTAGGCATCTCTGTTGCTATTGCAACAATTGCTTCATCAACCTGTACCTCAATTGTTACAACTTTGGCCTTGGCTCCATCAAAGGTCAATGCAAATTCTTCAACCACACCTTGATGAAATCCTTGGAGTTTTTCACAAAACCTGTAGTAGCCAACATCTCTGAACATTTGGAAAATCTCAGGGTGAGATTCCAAATATGTTATGTCATTGAGCTCCGACCTGAGCAAAGCTCCTCCCTTCTTCATATGCAATAATAGTTGTTAGTACCTGCAATATAATAATATTGGGCTTGGGAAGACACAATGGTGCTGATAGGGGATGAATTGAAGTTCAGGCAGAGGAAAAATGCGTGATATGGGGGAAAATATTTGAACGAAAAACCCTTGATAAAGAATGAAACTCAAATCACAGTGATGATTGTATCATTCGATCAGGACAGAAAAACCACGTGATAGATTAGGTAAAGACAAATGATGTGGGATTATGGTGATCAGATCTATTAGATTAGGGTTAAAAATATATCACTAAATAATCATATCAGACAAACAATCACTTGCCCAGTTCATATCATGATCCGATTCCAGTTAATTTCGACAATGCTTGAGATGATGATGTTGTGTACTGATGGCGGTTTGAGAGTCCGATGGGACAGTCAGACCGTTAGCCGAATCTATGATTTCAAGAACTTAAAATGCCTTGGACATTCTGTTCTAGCTACTGAAAGAGACAGCTTTCGACAGCTTAGAATACTTTGAAAAAATAGCCCTTAGCTGCTGAAAGTGAAATTTTAGATTTTTTCTAATAAAAGTACAGACTCATCACTTTTTGAAAAAATAAGTCTAAAGATCATCTTAAAGACATTTAAATCAAAAATATTTCATCTAATGATCCATCTTATTACCTAATGACCATAATTTGGGAAAATTTATTTCAAGAGACAACAAGACCAACAAGCCAGGAACTCCATCATGATACCCACCAATCATATATGAATCATCAGGTCTCCTATCATTATAGGAAACTAACATAGGCTCCAATTGGGGATGGAAGCTCCTGAGGAGGTTTCAAGAATCCTAGCTCTCTAGATTCATAAATCAGTGCCTTGTCCATTGGGCCAATCCCACAACCTGTATTTTGATCTGTCCTACACCCTACTTACTGAAAATCAGTTGATTATCCATTCTGACCTTGACTGAGTCTTTGAAGTAAATAGAAAACAACATAAATAACATACTTTCCCAATAAGTTTATTTTCATATGGTAAATCTGATAAAAACGCTGATCTGATGATCTTATTTATATACATACACCCTATTCTAATCCTGAGAATGCTTGATCCTAATCAATATGGAATATCCAGTGTAACCAGTCAAAAATTGGATCTAGAACCTGGGATCTTTCACTATTTTTCACCAAACTCAGATGTAGATCTGGTAATCATATGTGATAAGGATTTCTATCCTAATCTCCCTTACATGAAACTTGATCAGTTCAAAAAACCATTAAACTGCTAAAAATGTATGGTGGTATTTCCATGAAAAAATTCTCCATGTACATACCTATAGGATCCAAATATATCTGAGTTGTTCCTTGGCATTTGGAATTATTCCGTTTCATCTCCTGACCTTGCGCTACTTGTGAGGTCTTCCAGTCTTTAAAAATTTTAAGATGTATTTGCATGTCATCTGATGTGTTTTTCGATGACATTTCTACTGAACCAGATAGTGGGGTAGACTATCTAATAATATCCATATCATAACAATTTTTTAATTCATTAGGAGTAAATGAAAACAGACTTTGAAAACACACATTTCCCAGAATATCAACTATGGGGTCATATAATGCTTTTGATGACTGTGGAATGGGCTTTGCTAGCACTTCATGGTTTACAGTATGACTTTCAACTAGAATCTGACCAAGATTCCCTCTCAAAATTTGAGAAGAATTAAAACACAGAGGCAGTGAATCACAATGGATTAGCTCATTATTTGTTTTAGGCTTCATGATTTCATCTGAGGTTTGTACTTCAAAAAGGCTCAAGGGCTGCACCTCTGGATCAACTTCTGTATCTCCCCTATTTTCCTCAACCGATGCATTAAAACATTTCTCATTCTTTCTATTCATGACCTGTTGGTAATGTTCCCTTAGCAGTGAGGCAAAACACAGGGGCAGACATTCTGCATTTCTTGGGAAATTTTCTGCATTCTCTTCCTTGCAATCTTGTCGGGTATGCATAATCTGTTTGTCATCTATGCACTATGATAACTGGGCTTCTTCTTCCCATGAAGATAATACTGGTTGCTTTGAAACATCATCTTCGATCTCAACCATATAGTCACCATTCTAAAGATCATATCTGAGTATATTGTCTATGTAGGGGAGGTCATCAAACATGCACATCATCTCAGGGGATTTTTCCACCATCTTCTGATTTTGAACTTCATCTTAGCTTGGAATACTTTGAAAAAATAACCCTTAGTTGCCGAAAGTGAAATTATAGAGTTTTTCTAATAAACGTACAGACTCATCACTTTTTGAAAAGATAAGTCTAAAGATCATCTTAAAGACATTTAACTCAAAAATCTTTCATCTAATGATCCATCTTATTACCTAATGACCATAATTTGGGAAAATTTATTTCAAGAGACAACAAGACCAGCAAGCCAGGAACTCCATCATGATACCCACCAATCTATCTGAATCATCAGGTCTCCTATCATTATAGGACACTAACATAGGCTCCAATTGGGGATGGTAGCTCTTGAGGAGGTGTCAAGAATCCTTGCTCTCCGGATTCATAAATCAGTGCCTTATCCATTGGGCTTATCCCACAACCTGTATTTTGATCTGTCCTACACCCTACTTACTATAAATCAGTTGATTATCCATTCTGACCTTGACTGAGTCTTTGAAGTAAACAAAAAACAACATAAATCACATAGTTTCCCAGCAAGTTTATTTGCATATGGTAAATCTAATAAAAACATTGATCTGATGATCTTATTTATATACATACACCCTATTCTAATCCCGAGAATGCTTGATCCTAATCAATATGGAATATCCAGTGTAACCAGTCAAAAATTGGATCTAGAACCTGGGATCTTTCACTATTTTTCACCAAACTCAGATGTAGATCTGGTAATGATATGTGATAAGGATTTCTATCCTGATCTCCCTTACATGAAACTTGATCAATCCAAAAAACCATTAAACTGTTGAAAATGTATGGTGGTATTTCCATGAAACATTTATCCATGTACATACCTATAGGATCCAAATATATCTGAGTTGTTCCTTGGCATTTGGAATTAGTCCATTTCATCTCCTGACCTTGTGCTGCTTGTGAGGTCTTCCCATATTTAAAAATTTTAAGATGCATTTGCATCTCATCTGATGTGTTTTTCACTGACATCTCTATTGAACCAGACAATGGGGTAGACTGTCTGATCATATCCATATCATAACAATTTTTTAATTCATTAGGAGTAAATGAAAACAGACTTTGAAAACACACATTGCCCAGAATATCAACTATGGGGTCATACAATGCTTTTGATGACTATGGAATTGACTTTGCTAGCACTTCATGGTTTACACTGTGACTTTCAACTAGAATCTGACCAAGATTCCCTCTTAAAATTTGAGAAGAATTAAAACACAGAGGCAGTGAATCACAATGGATTAGCTCATTACCTATTTTAGGCTTCATGATTTCATCTGAGGTTTGTCCTTCAAAAAGGCTCAAGGGCTGCACCTCTGGATCAACTTCTGTATCTCCCCTATTTTCCTCAACCGATGCATTAAAACATTTCTCATTCTTTTTATTCATGACCTGTTGGTAATGTTCCCTTAGTAGTGAGGCAAAACACAGGGGCAGACATTCTTTATTTCTTGGGAAATTTTCTGCATTCTCCTCCTTGCAATATTGTCGGGTATGCATAATCTGATTGTCATATATGCACTGTGATAACTGGGCTTCTTCTTTCCATGAAGATAATACTGGTTTCTTTGAAACATCATCTTCTATCACAACCATATAGTCACCATTCTGAAGATCATATCTGAGTATATTGTCTATGTAGGGGAGGTCATCAAACATGCACATCATCTCTGGGGATTTTTCCACCATCTTCTGATTTTGAACTTCATCTTAGCTTAGAATACTTTGAAAAAATAGCCCTTAGCTGCCAAAAGTAAAATTTTAGAGTTTTCTAATACACGTATAGACTCATCACTTTTTGAAAAGATAAGTCTAAAGCTCATCTTAAAGACATTTAACTCAAAAATCTTTCATCTAATGATCCATCTTATTACCTAATGACCATAATTTGGGAAAATTTATTTCAAGAGACAACAAGACTAGCAAGCCAAGAACTCCATCATGATACCCACCAATCATATATGAATCATTAGGTCTCCTACAATTATAGGACACTAACAACTAGTATGAACTTTTTAATATGGTCTTCAGGCAATCTGAAGGTTTCAGGGTCAAATTTGGGAAGTAATTTTTCTGGATGTTAAGGGAGGTTATGTACCCATCCGAGGATTGCCAAAGCATCTCTAGCCAACCAAGGTTGATCATTTTTAGGTGGGTTTCCCCTTTCTTCATTATTGTCATTGTTATCCTCCATGTCGTCCGACTATGAAGTTGAGTAATCAGAGTTAAACCCTTCCTCGTCAGATTCAAAATTGTTGGGGTCAAAGTAGTTACCAGCTGGTGTTTCGGGGATTAGATTATGGGGATGTTCGATCTCGGTGAAGGAAAAATATATCAGGTCTTCTACTGTGTGGAAAAAAACCTGGTCAGGGGTGTCAACAATTGGTTTGCTGAATTTTTTTCTACAAGGGAGTAACATAGCAAAGGGTAACGATCCAATTTGTCGGGCGTAATCTCTTGTGATTCTTCTGAATTGGTTCAACTCCTTATGGGGAAGAGCGTAATGTATTTCAGGGAATAGATGTTCTTCCTCATGTTTGGGTGAGTTACTAATTTCGGGAGTACTCTGAGTATGTGGGCTATCTTGAGAATGACTAGCCATACATGTGGTCTGCTTTGAATTTGTAGGCTATGAGAAATAGTTTATCAGGAATATTGTTAGCCATTCATTCACATACCCTCCTTCTAGCACCAATTTTGTTGAGGGGTTCAAGATCACTTTAACTAAACAACAAGAACTAAACCCACCTTAGAGGCCCAATTAGACTCTGCAACGTTTGATGGTGGAATTGTTCTCCAAATCTTTCTATCTAGCCAGTTTATCAATGGGATTTTACTTGGTGACTGACAAGATATATTCCTATGAAAGTTCCTCCTTCAGTTTAAACGTTCTCTTTTTTTTTTTTTTTTTCCTTTTATTAGATGAGTTTGATAAAATGAGATGTGCTAGTATAAACCAACTGGTAAATGGGATTCTTAACTACTGAATAAGGCTGAGCTTGGGATAACCCTCATGATCAAGCATGCAAACAAAGATATTCACACCTGTTACACGCCTAGTACCATTACATTAATTTGCTGGTATTTCAACATTGACTGAGATAAAGTTATCAGAAGAAAGATACACATGTAATAAGATGATTGTGAGAAAAATAGTTTCCTTATCTCCAACACGAATCACACATTAACACAATGATTTTCTTTCCATCATTAAGAACAAAAGAACTGTAAAAAATATTGAAACAAATAACTTATCAATAGATTTAGAAACTCTTACTCATTACAATATCGTTTACTGAAATAAAAGTTGGAAGTAATTCCTCGTCAATCCAATAACATAACACCCTTGATGAAAAATAGAATTTTGTCTCTGGTCCTAAAAAGGACTTCTCAATTAAAGTTGTTCAGAAATAGTTCTTCACAATTCCCAAAAAGAGGGTCTTTTCCCAAAACCATCGACCTTTTCTAAAAGGTCAATCCTCCTATTGATAAAGAATCACTAACTAAAAATAGCTGCTACAAGTTTAAGTTAAGTAAACCAAAATATCACCATGTGGCGCTTAATCTCTTTGTTCTCTGAGAATCATCTCGTGGTTCTACTAGAGCGGATGATTCTTCTCATATTCTGACCATTGAATGAAGATATCCTCACATGTGTTAGAATACAATAACTTGTGTTGATACATCAGGGCTGGAAGGATTTCTTTCACTTCTACTGCCCGTTCTCTGTATTTGATAATCTTGACACTCAATTGCTAAAGAACTGCAGGAGCCTTGATCAGATTCTCTATAAACTGTTGTATTTGACCTGGTTCCATGCTTTCCACCTGTGCGATCTCCAATGCCCATGATGAGTCTTGTTTTGCATGTCGCTTGACTATGTCATGCAAGTCAACAAAGTCTTCTGGTGAGCCGAATTCTAGGAGGCCAATGCCTTTCATCTCCTGATTGATCCTTTCCCAACTCTTTTTGCACTCAGCCAACTTATTCTATATCTCCCGCTGAGGTTCCTGGGCCATACTTACAAAATATTCAACTACTTTTCTAATTCGGGAGATGCTGCTATCCCTTATCACTCGAATACCATGTTCCTCTGTATCTCAACCCTTCTGCAATGCGCTGATGTAGTCAATTCTTTCTACTGCTTGGTATGATTTTTCATACCATCTCTCCACGTCCTTGCAGGTTTCCAGTGCCATAAGGGTATCTTCTTGGAAATTAGCTATACCTGTAGTGAATAGATGTCGTTCATTTGTGAATTTTGCATAAACATCTTGAAAATCACTCTTCATAAACATCGTGGCCTGCGTTGAGTCTTGACAGTATTTTTCCATATGGCGCAGATGTTCTAACTCTTTTAGTGAAGAAACCAGTTCCTTTTGATCTTTTCTTTCTCTATCCAACATGGCATCAGTGATAGCCATTCTGACACTAATAAGATCAGATGTATTGGTGTGTTATATGCTAAGAAACTTCTCCTTCATGGTGATGAGAATCAAGCTATCCAACATGAGCCTTCTCTTCTTGGTGGTCCTCTGCATAATAACTTTCCTCTTCCTGTAATAAGTGATCACCTGTATATCGATGACCTTATCAACAAGCTCAGGGATTTGTTGTTCTCCCCAGGTTAGAGTGTTGCCCAGGCTCCCTACTATGTGTATCTGTTATAGGATTGGTTCCTGGACTTCTTTCACATGCTTCAATGGCTCGACCTCCATTTGTTGTTCATCGACTGGTGAGGTATCGACCAAAATTGAAGAATCAGTGATAGGTTCAATACTTACTTGGTAATTGACTGTTGAGGTGTTGATATCTTGTTGTTGAACTTTCTCTTTTTGACCACCCGATGCTAGCTCATTCCTCGAGTTGTCTTTTTGGGTCTCCGATAGGTCGAGAAAATCAGTGCATAAGACACTTTCGACCTCATGGCCGCTCTGCAGAAGGTTTTGAACTAAAGCATCAGGACTTGGGGAAAATGTTTTCTCAGGTTCCTTCTCCTCTGTAATCGGTATCAGAGTTATTGGGGAGACCTCTGAACTCTCTTCATCGTCATAGATATTTATTAGATAAAATAGGGGGTTTGATGCACCTATTTCACCCAACGTTCTTGAAACCTCAAGCTGGGTTGGAATTGTCACCGATGATCTTATCTATGGTGATGGAGCTCTAGGGTTTTCCAGACCGGTGATTTCCTCTAGTTGTATTGACTCTAAGCCACTTGGCTCTTTCCTGATTGTGATTGGGTCATCCAAGGGGATCCTCATCATTTCTATGAGTTGATGATCATTCTCTAAATGGTCAATGACTCTCTAGAATCCTTCTAGTAAAAACAACCCTCTCCTTTGTGCCTCTGTGGTCTCTGTTGCTCTGATTTCTTCTCTAACCATGAGAGATTCTTGAGCTGACTACTCTATTGTCTCAACCTTCTCATCCATTCTCATGGCTTTGAACCTGGTCATGTTCGGGTTGAATTACCTCTGTAATATCTCCTCCCATTCTTGAGTTCATTCTATAAAAATATCATCCTCAAACTTGTCATGCGCGTATGGCCAACTGGACGATACTTGTGAAGCGTGTTGGGGAACCAAGAATTTGGGGTTGTGCTTGCGAAACTGGCCTATTGGGAACCTAAATTCAAGCTAAATCAAACCTTCTTGTTTGGTTTGAGCAGTGTATTTCACTATATAAAACCCCACATGGAATCCGTAGGGCATAAATTCTCGTTTCTTTTCCTTAACTAGTGTGGCATTATAGCCCTGCAAGATTGTCTGATAACAGATTTCTCCTACAATGAGCCGGTTTGGGATGTGAGCCAGGAGTAAATGGACTTCTCTGATGGCCCCTAACACCCTAATATAGGTTGTGTGTTCATCTAGATACCAGTGACCTACCTTTGATATCATTTTATTGGCTACTACAGACAACCTTGGGCATTCCTTTTTAAATAAAATGAAATAAACTCGAGTGATGAATTCATCGCAAGTAAGGGCATAAGATTTTTTGTACCTTTTCTCCCATAATATGCTGAAGTAGAAATGAACAGGTATTTCTACAACGTGCCAACTCAAATTCATCCTGATGAATACATTCATCGTGTAGATTATGTCTAGCAGATAAGAGGCCATGTGAAAACCTGTTGCTTCTCCTTATTTTGACGTCTGAGCCTGTTATACACTGATGCTCAATTGCTTGGAGATAATTTATCCCTAGTTGAAGCTACTCCTGGAGATCGCCACAATGTATGCCAGGGATATCCATTCTTATGATAACTTGGAGTAGTCCTTTTCTCCATACAATCAATAGATTAGAGCCGTCAAGTATATATATGGCTCCCTCAGGTTCATTGTCTCGTACCAGCCATTTCTCTGGTTTTTAAATTTCTTGTCTTCCTTCCACTAGGAAGCCATTAATCGGTTGGTGTCATGTAACTCATAGAACTTGATCAAGAATTTTGTGTTTTGCTGCTCCTCTGGGTCCCTGATTTTGTAGTACTTCTGAACTTTTTTCAGGAGAAAAACTCTGACACATCCACTGTTCTCATCATTAATGAGGCACTTCTGAGCATCTGTATGATCAATTAGACAACTCAAAATATCAATGCATGGGAAAACTAGAGTTTGATAGGCTGCAATGTGTTACAACGACTGCCAGATATTTGGGAACACTTGGTCATCGAGCGCCCTTACATCTGGGTTGCTGTGTGGGATACACTCTGGGTAATCTTCCTGGTTGATTCTGTTGAATAGATCTCCCCACTGTGGGAGCATTATTTTGGATCTAGTGGTCGCTTCTGTATCGCCAAAGATCGTGGGTTGAATGAATTCTTTCTTCGTCGAGGTTTTAATAACTGGCTCTACCCTGGGAGCATATTCCAACTGCCTCACAGTGTCGGGAGCTTAACCCTCACCAATTTCTGCCTCCTTTATCTTAGGTGCCCTAGGCAAGCTTCTGGTCGTTGGCTTTCTTGGAGGCATTTTTTTCCTATAGTTAGAACATAGTTAGACACTGTGTAAAAGATCAAATGATGATATATAACAAATTACGACCACTGAACTGATGAAATTTAACACATACCTCTATTGCTAGCTTAACCTGGTTTTGATGGTTTGAGAATCAACGCAGTCTTGAAAAGATCACTTCGATTTTTCGGATTCTCTGGAAATGGAAAATGGTGTGCACAATGGAAGTGTTCGATGTTGTTTTTGTGATTTAAATAGAGATGTATACCTTGTTGCATCAACCTATTCAATTCAGGATATGAGTGTGGTCCTACAAAATCTTTCACCAAATCTTCATTATGTTTAAAATCAAATTTGATCATAGGTCGACAGCACGGGCGTGGGCTATAAAGTGGCCTATCGATGATTTAAAATTCCCGTTGCTCAATCAGTGCATGGGGTAATAATGTATGTGGGGAGAAACATTAACTGGCCTATTAAATGATAGAATCTGATCGTATCTCATGCTAAAAACATCCCATCATTTCACTAATCTAACTGGTGGATCGACAGTTAGGGCTTCTCTTTAAACATTGTTCATTGATATCTCTGAGAAAAAGCTTCGATGTCGATCCATCTTGTCGTACAAAACTGATGTGGCAAAGCTGACTCAGAAGTATGACTAGGACATAGGGAACCTTAAGCTGACTCAGGATGAAAGTATACCGTATGAAATCCCTATGCGACAAAGACACGTGGCACTTGAAATCAACATCTTTGTTTAATCGTGTTATTCATTATTAGGGACTTTTCCTTAGCTAATCATTCTAACAACATATCCTACCCCACCGATGCCAAAAAGTATAAAAGATCGATGATCGGTGATAAGCTTAACCAAGTGCTCCTGGATTAAATCCCTCGAAAATTGCCGATGTCGAAAGTACATCGGGGGTCACCGATCAACGATGTGTTCAATGTGGAAATTTTCAATGATTTAACCCTTTGAGATTTCATCGACGCTGAAAAAGCGCACTCGCCATCGCCTATGGGGGGGTTTTCATGGCTCTTGTCATTGTTTATCCCTATCGTATTTCGTCGATATGGATGGGGATCGACTATTTTCTAAATCTTTGTGGTGAATAACTAACACAAACTTACTCCACCTTTTACCGATGCCGATGGTGCATAAGGGATTAGTGTTATTGTGTGTCCATTTTACCTGCTTGGATTTTGACGACGATGAACAAAAGTTTGTTAGTCACAATGTGAGATCCAAATTCTTAGTTAGAATGCCAAGTTGTTTTAGACTCAAGGTTTCATTTAAAAAGTTCAAACAAATATGATTTGATCGATATGAGTCATGAAAAAAAAAAAAACCATCCCTCCACAATGAACTCAATTCAGACAATAAAACAAAAAGAAAACAAGTGGTACCCAAAAGTGATGGAATTTCATAAAGCTTTTAGTGTGTGTTGAGCACTCAACAGGTGGATCATAAGGAAGGGTAGGAGCATCTGCTTGTGGTAGGTTTTCAGAATGGGGAACATCAACATCCTCTTCAAAAACTTCCTCAAAAATGGCCATAACAAGATTTTGTTTGTTACACTTGTGCCTCGGAAAATGTTTTTCACCACAATCATAACTAAGACCCTTAAGTTGGAATTCTTCCATTTCTTCCCTGATTAATTTGTGGATCTTGATAGGAGTGGAAGGAGGGGTTGNATTGGCATTGTGAGTCGCTTCAATCTAAGTCGGGGGGGGGGGGCGCGAGCCGTTAGGACATGGGCTCATATATCATCCTCCATGTCACTAATAAATCATTCTCGGGAGGAGGTATCTATCATGTCGTATGTTCAAAAAGCCAATTTCTCAAAAGAGGCTATAGATTCTTCGATTATACTTGACTATTTTAGCTTGGTCAAATGTCCCAAATGGTGTGTGTCATGTCAAAGCATTCATATAATTCTACAACAAACTAGGTCCAAGAAATATACCCTCGAAATTAATTTTTTCGCCATTTCCATCATTGCCATCATTTAGGATCCAAAAAAAGGACACCAACATGAAGTTTGGTCAATTCATCAGTAATGCCATGCAAGGAGAAATAATGTTCCATTTGAGTGACCCATCCCATGGGATCTGAGCCATCAAATTTTTTCACCTCAACTTTGGGAAGATGCAGTTCACGATGAAGGTTGTTGGAATGAAAGGCCATGGAATGAGAGGAGTCAACACCATATTGGTAGGAAGTTTTTTCATAGGAGGTAGGGCCTCAAAATTGATTCATCAAGTTTTTCATGTCTTCAGAAAAGGTGTGCAGGGTCTGTTTCACATCTTTCATCTATGAAGAGAGGACATCAACATTGGAATTGAGGGTAAAAATATTGGAATTTAGATGTTGGATGTCATTCTTGTTTTGGCCAATGTTCGTTTATAAGGAAATGATGGTGGTGTCAAGAACTTAGTTGTATGTGTGGGCCATTTGGGAGGTAGGTAGGCAAGAAGTGGGTAGGTGAGTCTGCATAGAAAAAGGTTATGGGTGAGGGCTATCATGGTGATCAGTGCGAAGAGATGAAGGCAATGGAATAGGTCACAAAGAAGGGTGCCATGAAAGGTAGTTGGGACCACATAAAAAATTATTATAAGTGATAGATACCACTGTGATCAAGGTGAAGAGAGGAATCCAATGGGATAGGTCCCAAATAAGGGTGTCGGGAAGGTTGGGTGGGACCACAAATTAAAAGGCTTATAAGAGATAGGTACCACTGGGATCAGGGTGAAGAGAGGAATCCTGTGGGATAGGTCCCAAATAAGGATGTTGGTGAGACCACTATGCTCCTGTGGAGTATAGGCCGGTTTGAATAATACTGCAGTGACCAAATACCCAAGTTTTTAGTAGTTAAAATTGTGTAGTAATTTTGCAACTTGGATACAGGAGCCAGGGTTGTGCTACACAATTTTGTTTCGATGTCTTTGTTGTGATATTTTGGTAGCAAGGGTTATGGTTTTGAGGGTTCCTGTGGAGAAGGGTTTTCCCTATGCTATAGCTCTCTAATATACCACTGGGGTACAACAATAGTACTCAACCCAATATCTCAAGTGTTGATGTTAGTGGTAGCATCAAACAAGTGCTTCCGCATTGGCATGTGTGTAGCATGTGGAAGTCGTAGAGAACCTTCTATCCTTGAGTTTAATTTAGTTACAAGGAATTAATTAAAGTAAAAGTGTTTTTATTAGTGAATTGAGTTATTTAAGGAAAGTTCTAAACATAATTAGAATGCAATCTAAACATGTAAATATTAAGTGGGTGTGAGAAGCAGTTGTTGGTTGTGGAGCCTGATTATCTTCCGGATGCAGAGGTCCTTTGCTTTTAGCCGTGTCTATACCCCATGAAGTATTTACACCCCAGAAGTATGTACACTCTTCCACGCGGGGGAGTGCAGAGGGGGGGTACCCCCTCTGCGGGGTCCGGTGGGTCTGGGGGCAAGCGAGCCCCCAGAGAAAAAATTGCCTTATAAAAAAGTATATTGTAATTTCATTGTAAATCTGGACCGTTCATTATAAGGTCACAGATCTAACGGTAGAGATTATGTTAGGGTTTTTTCCCTAGAAGGCAACCCTCTTTTTATGAGGGAAATGTATTGCGGCTATGTACGAGGGTGAATATTGTATTCTGAGAGAGGAGACTATGAGAGAAAGAAGAGGAAGTTATAGTGGGTTTTGTTGTAGGTTGTATCCCTTCATTTGCTGGATAATAATAAAGGAAGGACCTGGCAATTTCTCTGGTGGATGTAGCCCACACTGGGTGAACCACGTAAATCTGTGTCTCTCT
>ML782472.1:644903-655879 GCA_009831015.1 Picea engelmannii | reverse complement strand
AGATGATTTGGTTACAAAGGTTTATGGAGGAATTGGGAAAGAAGCAGGAGAACAACAAGTTGTACTGTGACAGTCAGAGTGCCATTCACCTTGCAAATAACTCAGCCTTCCATTCGAAGACTAAGCATATACAATTGAGGTACTACTTCATACGATCCGCCTTGGAAGATGGACAATTGAAGCTGGAAAAGATACACACTAGCCAGAATCCTGCAGACATGTTAACAAAGGGAGTAACCAGGGAGAAATTGAGTTCTTGCTCAGTTTCAGTTGGTCTTCAAGATTGAAGATGAAGATGAGAAATTTTCCAGGTCCAAGAAGGTTCAAAGTCCAGCATATACAACAGCAGTGGAGTTGTTGAGATCAGTCTCCAAGTGGGAGATTGCAGGTTGTGGAGCCTGATTATCTTCCTGATGCAAAGGTCCTTTGCTTTTAGCTGTGTCTATACCCCATGAAGTATTTACACCCTAGAAGTATGTACACTCTTCCACACGGGGGAGTGCAGAGGGGGGGTACCCCCTCTACAGGGTCTGGGGGGTCCATCCCCCTGGTTGGGGGGTTTGGGGGCAAGTGGGGGTTCGGGGGCGAAGCCCCCGAAGAAAAAATTTCCTTATAAAAAAGTATATTGTAATTTCATTGTAAATCTGGACCGTTCATTATAAGGTCACATATCTAACGGTAGAGATTATGTTAGGGTTTTTTCCCTAGAAGGAAACCCTCTTTTTATGAGGGAAATGTATTGCGGCTATGTACGAGGGTGAATATTGTATTCTGAGAGAGGAGACTGTGAGAGAAAGAAGAGGAAGTTACAGCGGGTTTTTCTGTAGGTTGTATCCCTTCATTTGATGGATAATAATAAAGGAAGGACCTGGCAATTTCTCTGGTGGATGTAGCCCACACTGGGTGAACCACGTAAATCTGTGTCTCTCTTGTATTGTGTGTCTTCTGTGTTTTTTGTTTCTGCATTTGTTTTATTTTATTGCTCCGCTGTCCTGTTTTTCTAACAACAGTCTTAACTATGGATCACTTTGGAGATTAGATTTAGATTATAACTCATACTTATAAAAACAAGGCTAGGGTGAAGGATGAAGACACTTGACACTCGACTTGTGTGAGATACACTTGTGAGAGACTTTGGTGAGAGATCAAGGTTAAGAATTTTGGTGAGATGCCAAGGTCGAGGATAACAAAGGAGGATTTTTTCTAGTGTGAGGGGTGTAGAAGTAGAGAAGGAATTTTTCTTACAGGAGAGTGAGGAGATTTCACAGGTTGGGTTAAGACATTTCATCCAAGTATTGATGTAGAGAGGTTTGGATCACAAAGGGCCATGATTCAAGATCTTGGATATGTGGAGAAGGACTTCCATCTAGAGATCGTATAGGTCAAGGAGAAGAGAGAGCAAAGGAAGTTGTAGGTGGGTTCAGAGGATAGAAGCCATAGGAAGCATAACATTGTACGAAAGTGTCCATACGAGTTTTCTGTACATGTACATGGGTAACAATGGAGACAATTGTGAACATACGCGGTTCATAAGAAGGTGAATCATGTATACCTTGAAAAGCGTGTTGTCCAAGGGTTGTATGACATATGTAACACCCCTATTTCCCCCAACTTGTAATTAATCATAAAATAGGATTACCGTGATAAGGCATGTGGACAATGTAAATGCATTATTGTTAAATTTCCCATAACTAACTGTTGGGGGGTGATGCCTTGAAGTACAAGCCATGATATCTCTAGAGGAAAGAATCAGTTAATGAAGGAAAGGACTAGTGGTTGAATAATCAACCACCCCCATGAATGGAAACATGGGATGTCAGCTCGAAGTACCATAGAGACCTTTAGATCTGAGGTTCCTTCTGACAAAAGGAACAAGATAGGTCAGAAAAACTTCCAAAAGAAGGAAGGTAACTATAAGATAGATGGAAAAATAGTGGGAGAAGAGACACCAGATGAGCGTGCAAGCTCAAAAGGAGATGCACAGACCAAAAGGAAGTGCAGAGAATACGACCTGAAGGAACCAAACGTGAGATTGATGTTGAAGAAGCATATGATAGACCTCACAGGGATACTATGACAGAGAGGTCTCTGAGAGATGGTGAAAATTCCCTAGTGATATCATGGCTTGGCACGGGGGTGTCCAGAGTGCTAAGAATAAATGCCTCTGAGCCTATGGTTGGGTGGAAAGGTACACACCCATAGTCAGTTAGTCGGTTGCAACCCGTAATAGATAAGTATTCTCATACCCTGTGTAATTGAGCTGTAACTATGCAATAAAGTTGGATATCTTGTGAATGACTCAGGGATGTGCCTATTTGCTTAATGGTTACACTGTATCTCTTTATTCTTGTTTAAACTGTGTATTTAAGAAAGTATGGAATTGTCTGATTTGTACATGTAAATGCTCGAGCCCTGTGGTGGCTTGAGTTAAAATAAGTGGTCTGTGAGTTCATCGACCTTGGGCATGGTTTCACGATTGCACATCGACACTCCCAGTTTTCCTTAGACTCCGAGAGGACAAATTCTGTTAAGCTCAGGAGAGGTAGTGCATATATGCACAGAGTCTTTATGAGGCGGGTAGAGGCCAAGAACCTCTTATGTTCCATAGTTTGGTGAACGAGTGAAGGGGTGTGTGGGAGATCTTTATAAATCTCAAGCTTAGGAGGAAGAGCATAAAGCGCACACCAAAACCTAAGTATTTTAGAGCTAACGAAGCTCAGGAAGGATAATGAGATCCAAGTATCAAAAGGGTAAGATCATTTGTAAGGAAGATGAATGAATGAGATTTTTTCGGGAAGAGCCAAGGTCTGTTGTGACAGTTGGATACGGGAAAGAGAGCGGGAGTTAACTCCTTGAGTCCTTCGGACTTCACAAGTTTGGTGAAATGAGCATGTTCGTCATTAAAGAGGTGAATCCTCTGAAGTCCCAAAGTCTCGATGTTAATATAGGACATAGATATGAGGATATTTGGGAGCTATCCTAACCATCAGATCTATGAGGTAGTCAACTCAGCGTTGACTGCTTCCAGAGAATAGAGGTTTAGTAGCACCAAAACCCCCAAAGGAAGGAGCCGTGAAGTAATGTGGATAGTGGATTTATGGATCCTTCGGATCCCTCTCCGTCATTCGATTGAGGGAAAGTGTGCATCACATCAAGAGCACATGGGGATGCACGTGTCAAGTGGCGGTAATGCCATGCATGGCCCAACAGTGAGACTCTGAGGGAGGTTACGAACCATCAATATGGGGGTCTACACAGAATGAATAGGACCGTTAATCTATGAGTTCGGAGTTCGTGCTTCAAGATAATTGCGAGTTGGAGTGACCAAAACTTCCGAAGGCTGAAGTCGCGAAGTGATCTGGACCGTGGATCTCTGGATTCTTTGGGATCCTTCTCGATCATTCGATCTATGAGTTTTGAGTTCACGCTGCAGGAGAATTGCGAGTTTGAGTGACCAAAACCTCTAAAGGCAAAGTTACAGAGTGCTCAGAAGTTAAGCCCTAGGTCATAGCCTAAGGTCATAGCCCGAGGTCATAGCCCAAGGTCACATTTGAGAAGGGCCTAGCAAGAGAAGATAGCTCCCATTGTTTTGGAACTCGCCGAAGCATTTGAGCCTAAAGTTTCGGTGGGTTGTTGATCTGGAAAGAGATAAGGGACCATCGATTCCTCTCCTATCATTTCAAAACTTCGCCAGTTCGGAATCAAATGAATTGGCGAGTGGTGAGGTGAAAACACCCAAATCCAGAGTTTCGAAGCACCCTTTGAGTAGGTGTCAGGTCATAGCCTGAGATCATATGAAGGAAGGGGCTAGCATGGAGAGCTAGCGCCTATTACTCAAATCCTTCAAAGGGTCTAGGAAAGAGCCACGAGCTTGGAAGAACCTGCAATATGAAGGAAGGGGAACCTAGAGAGAGTTAAGGAAAGAGAAATTATGAGGCCCCACCCCTTAAAAGAGCACTTAGGGGTCAGGTGTGTTAAAAATTGGTATCAGAGCATGGAAACAAGACTTGGCCTGGTTGGGCCCATGCATGAGTCACATAAGGAGGTGTCATGATCTGCATTTACTCCTTGAGGAGAAGGACTGCAGATTGAACCTATGATTTGGGAATTCTTGCTGAAAATTCAACAGAAGAATTTCTTCATCCCTTTGTCAAAGTGATAACTACCCTTACGGGGGAAGGGATATGCTGATCAAAATTAATGGTAAGACTTGAATGTGTATTGGCATGAAAATGCAATATGAGAACATGTTGTGATGCATACGATAATGGTTGCATTAATGTAACATGCAAATAGACTCAATTAAACCTATGGTTGGTTGTAGCATAATATATGTTGCTGGTTGCATTAGTGCATAATGACCTAATGATAACAGAGGAGTAACAACATGAATGAAATAGAGATATATGAATGAGGTAAAAAGGTGCAAGAGATGAACCTACATATACACAAATATGTGTATAAATGCTTAAAAGAATAATATGACTGCAATCCATCAACTGAGGGGGAAGCTTAGTGTTGAGTATCCCTATGAGGCTTATCATAAGGATGAATTGAAATATCCTTGGGAGAAGTATCTAGAAGTATGATATGTCCATGTGTGTGAATGACATGGAAAAAGGTGCAAGCAATGAGCTTGCATGATGAATGTTTGGGGCTGTGTGTGTATATGATTGAGTGCATGGATTTAATGCATTGTGAAGCTTCTTGATATGAAGCCTAATTTTAATACCAGTTAGGTATGAATGATATTAAATGTACAAGTGATGTACATGTATCATGTAAGAGTATAGGTATACTAAAGGCACGAGGTGACTACCTAGATGAGTGAAATGTGAGGCAAGCATTACACTTACCAAGATTGAATGAATACCATGGATGCATGGCTGACTCCATTCTAAAAATTCATGAAAGTTATGTTCCAAATGATAGCTTGATGGGAATGTATTTCATTTCCTCAGGGAATACTAATATAATTAGATAAAAGGGTAAATGAGAAAAGATTCTATGTTGTCATGATAAGAGGCAAATAATTATGCCTTTGAGGATCACATTCGAAATATTTTGAACAATCCTGAGTGAATGATATTAAAATTAAAGATGTATGTGGGTTGTGAAACATATCAATGAAAACTACATGCAGGCTTAGGATTATGAATATGGCTAAGTACATCATGGATGTAAGTTAACAAAAACTAGAATATGTGTGGATACATAATCTGGATGCATGTCAGAAATGCATGTCTATGTTCCTTAAAGAATGCTTAGTAACAAGCTGAAGCTAATTCAAGGTTGAGGCCATCACAAATAGTGATGGATATGTAATGAAGAAGTTGCATACTGAAGGAGTTCCCTGTGAAGAAACTGTGTAAGTACTTTGTCAGAAGAACATAGTCACAACCCTAATAATTGATGAAGGTTGAGAAATGGGATGCAAAGCCTGTCTATATAAGAATCTTGGATTACATTTTTAAAACAAAACGTGTAAGTGGAAGAATAAAAATTGAATATTGACCACTTTGAGAACTGAGTGATAATGTGCATGGTGCACAGGTTCATGATCCACTATGAACAAAAATATTTCTAGTAAAGCATGTTGTTGTATCCAAAAAGGTTAGGGTGAGACCTAACCAAGGCTTCTCAAGGAAAAGAGAAGGGAGATCCCAACTTGACGTAAATTGCAAAAGAAAATAAGAGGAAAAAGGAGGAACATTGGTCCACCCTAATAACTCTAAATTTCTTATAGATTTGTAGATATTAGATGAACATCTATGAGAACAAGTACAACTAGGAAAAGAGAAGGGATAAATAAGTATGTTTGATTGAATATGCTTGGTTGAAGCCACATCAAGCAAAGGAAGTAAGGCCTTAGAAATAAATCAACTGGGTTGAAATCCCCAGGTTGTGTGGAAGGAGTTGGAAAAAGGGGAGGGCCCCTAACTCCTTTCTTGCTATGTGTTATGTTTCCTCTAGAATTAGAAATATGATTTACTAATAAAAGTAAATGTTTTGACACCCTAGTGATGATGATCATATTACTGCAGAAACAATTGAGAACTGTCTATATTGCATTCATGAAAACCTTTGAGGATAATGAGATGAAGTGCATAAACATGTGCTAGGACATGTCTGAAAATGTTTTATTGACTCAACATTATGCACATAATTTTAAAAGGGAAGTTGTATGCCATGGATACCCAAGTAGGGTATGATTCGGGAAGGAGAGACCGAATGATGGAGGTGTGAACCTCTGGCAGTAAAGACTGATGGTATGATGCAGGAGCATTTGAACCAAATGATCTTTGTTGACTCAAAAGTTCAAAAAAATTTACTAAGAAATTGTATAAATCCCTTCGATCAACTACAGACCGAGATCATGAGGATCACAAAAGAAAACCCTGATCGAATGAGGTTAATAGAGAACCTAACGGAGGAGATGAACATGAGTCGTTCATCATAAAGAAACCGATCTCATTCGTCAAATTGACTTCAAGATCCACTGGAGTTAATAAAGCAGATGCTAGTCATTCGATTAGATCGACGACTCGTATCCATTGCAGAGATCGAATGGGAACATGAGTTAACGACAGAGTCTATGCCCGTAATTTGAATTCAATGTAGTTTTGTTTTGAGTTTGGGGTCCGATCATAGATTGGATGACTTGTATTGATTGCAGAGTGAGAAGGTAGAATTAATGGGTACGCTATTCCACAATCGACCAACACCGTGATTCTTGTCAGGGTGGATGAACAATGACCACAATTATAAGAGTTGGGTGAGCACGTTTCTGATTGCGGAGATTGAACTCTCCGATAAAGAGTGAGCACATTGGGGATTCCGCAATCACTGTGAACCCTTGATCTGTGAACGATCGGTGGGTGGATCTACAAGGAACCCACACATTAATTCCACGTAAACTCATACTGTGATTGGGTTATGTGGTTGAATTTGGAAAATCAAGGCTCTTCTCTCAGTCTAAATTCTCGGTCAAATACTTCTATACCGGGATTGTTGTATTTGGAATTGTGTGGTTTAGAATCAATCTAGGGATAAGATCGATGACCTGTATTCATTGCAGGGAAGGTATATGCATGTGGGTTAATGTCAGGACCTGTACTCGTAAATTAAACTCAATATAGTTTTGTTTTGATTTTGGGGTCCGATCATAGATCAGACGAGTCATATCCATTGTAGAGATCAGAAAGAGAATTAAACCGCGAGCTAGTTGAGGTTCCACAATCCCTTGCAGTTGTTGGATTTGGGGGAAGACGGATCTTCATCGTCAAATTGTATACAAGGGGTTTAGCCAGAATCATAATACCCAAACACAGGAGCTGAAAGGATAATGCATGAAAAGAATAAAGCCGAGGTCACAACTCTCGATCGCATGGAGAGAAAAACAGAGTCCTTCGGGCCAGTCAAGGAAGGTAGAGTTTAACACTCTACCTTAAACTGTGGCCGCGGGGACTGGTTCTATGGGAATAAAGGTTCTCATAGTTAGGACGTTGCATGAAATGCATTGAGGGAAGGCATGTTGCATAAGATGGTAGACAATAGATTTTTCAGTAAGGAAGGAGGACCTTCCAATGTTTTGCTTACATTATGAAAGAGTTGAAGAAAAAAAATTTGGGTGGCCATGAGTGTTAGCACTCTAGTTATTAATGAAGGAATAATTCTTAAAGGCATTCATGTGAAACTTTTGAGTTTCATGTGTACTGATTTGGGAACGTGATCTAACTATAGCAGGAAGCATGGTCCTGCTGTAAGAGTGAATGAAAATGGATAAGCCATATGGTGAAGAGGTTGGTTAAATTCCAACACATCGTGGCCAAGAACATGTCATAAAGTGTGACAAACTTGAAATCAATGCAAAAGTGTATTGGGTATGAATGTGGCCATGAATATTGTCACATTTGTTAAAATCCTTTGAAATGTTGAATTACATTTTAAAAGGTTTGGTATGTTGAAATGATGCATAGGTAAGGGGTGATGTTTCCTTTTTCTTTGTATCCTTGAATAGATGAAAATGACTTGGACTATTAGTATGCTTGATTTTCAAAAGATAATGTGCATGAAAACTAACAATTTGTTTGGCTAAGGAATGTTAAAATTGCAGGAGGAAAAGGGTCTTGGATATGGCAGTGTTGTAATCCCATAAGGAAGACCAATTTCCTGCTGAGCCAAACTACAAGGAATGGTATTTCCTTTTTGAGAAAGTGAATTTGATTGCTAGTATGCACAATTTTGAAATTTTTTGTGAGACACTGCAAGTATGTGATGAAAATATAATGTGCATGAGAACTAACAATTTGTTTAGCTGAGGAATGAATTGCAGGGAGAAAAAATGGGTCTTGGATATGGTAGCACTGTAATCCCATAAGGAATAACAATTTCCTGCTGAGCCAAACCTCTATGGGAAGGAAATTCCCATAATTATGAATCTGGTTCCTATGCGAAACAAATATGAAAACAAATTGTGGAATTAGGAAATCTATGGGTGACAGATTTACGAGAAATTTTTGAATTTAAAATTTATGATGATGTCTCATGAATTTTTGTATGCCTGTGATACAGGTGAGAACAAAATATCTGTCCAAAAAGGACAGATGAAGGATGTCAAGATGTAAAAGCATGAAAAATGGCTACTGCAGAGCCATGAGAACCCCGTGGTAAGCCATGATCATTTGGAATATGTTGTGTTGAGGTAACACAAGCTGGAGGGACACCTCGATAGATAAAGTATGAGAGATGCCTCGACTGTAAGGCTTGATAAAGTCTATGGAATTATTCCTGTGCAAGAAAACCTTGGAAAGGAAAGATGGATCACCCGAGGAACTGTGACAGAGAAGGGGATGCTTGAGCCTGGGCCTGGAAGAGGATACCTTGATAGTTCTTCTAAACTATTGATTGGGATCATGCACACGATGGATAGTTCTTCCTGTGCAAGGAAACCTTGGCAAGGCAAGATGGATCACCTGAGGAAATGTATAGCAGAGAAGGGGATGCCTGAGTGAGGGACTGGAGGGTAAGTGACCACAAGGGAAAGGAGACTCTAATAGTCCTTGTAAACTATTGATTGGGATCATGCACACAATGGGTATGTCTGGGAAAAACAGTGAGCTTGGATAGAAAGACAACCATGTGGATGCAAACCCATGAACTGCGCAGATAATTATTGTGCTAACATTACGAAATTTTCCTAGAAATTTTTATGCAATGTTTTCACATGAGACTATGACTAATATGCTTGTTGTCCCAAAATTATTGAAGGTAGGTGACGAAGGCCAAAGGTATGGAAAGGACCTGACCAAGAAAGAGGATCAAGATTTCTGAAACAACTAAATGAGAAAGGCATGATAGGTGTTTCTGAGAAAGAACATCGAGGACAATGTTCCTTTAAGGAGGAGGGAATTGTAACACCCATGTTTCCGAAGCTTGTAATTAATCATAAAATAGGATTACCATGCTAAGACATGTGGACGATGTAAATGTGCTATTGTTAAATTTCCCATAACTGACTGTTGGGGGGTGAAGCCTTAAAGTACGAGCCATGATATCTCTAGAGGAAAGAATTAGTTAATGAAGGAAAGGACTGATGGTTGAATAATCAACCACACCCATGAATGGAAACATGGGCTGTCATCTCGAAGTACCACATATACCTACAGACTTGAGCTTTCTTCTAACAGAAGGAACAGGATGGGTCGGCAAACCTTCCAAAAGAAGGAAGGTAACTGTAAGATAGACAAACAGATAGTAGGAGAAGAGACACTAGATGAGAGTGAAATATCAGAAGCAGATGCACGAACCAAAAGGAAGTGCAGAGTGTTATGTCCTTTTTGTCACTCGAATGAGCAAAAGAAGGGAACTTGCAAGTCTAGTTGGGTGTTGGCACAGGGGCAGACCCAGGGTTCAACTCTAACATCGCACCAACAAACCCTAACTACTAGCCCTTTCAACAACACCTACGAAGTAGATGAATTCTCACCTGAAGTAGAAATAGGGAGGTTGCATGACACATGTGTCTACAACCAGAGGAAATGCAAAGTGAATCCATAACAACCACATAGATAACCTAGTTGTTCCTAACAATATTATGCTTACTTCGTGGATTTATATCTCTGATCTAACATTCATGCAATAACAATATAACATAAAGAAAATAACACAACATCCACCACAAATAAAAAAAAGATATACATGGTTCACCCTCTCCCTAGGGATCCATCCACAGAACTGCATTTCGTGATCTATTAAATGGAAACATACAATTCTATCTACACACTTAGCTTGCATATCTCTCTTCTTTCCCTCTTTTCTTTCTCCCCTCCCTATGCACTCAACTGTAGGGTTGATTTTCGCACCCAGCTGAAGATCCTGAATACAAAATTCTCTCACAACACATCACTCCTCTCTCTCAATACGAAAATAGCATTGACAACAATAATCCTCAAGAATAACGAATGAACGATGAAAAACAACCAATGACCAACCCTCCCATGTCTTCTAGACCTTTATTTATACATTATATGACTCTTAGAAAACCCTAGGCTGAAACCTAGGTGTCAAAACCCTAGATGTTATAACCCTAAAATGCACCACACAGGCTTACCTGGCATCAGGCCAACTCATGTCTCTTCCTTGCCAAAGCCACGCTGAATAAAACCTTGAAAAACCACTTAAATCAAGCAACCCGCACCCTAACCTCTCACTGGGCGCATTGGACCTCTTGCTGGCCTTCTACTGCACACGGTGGACCGCGGGCTAGCCCACTACAGCCCGCGTTTACCTAACAAAGAAAAAAATCAGGAAAGTTTCCGCCGGGACGAAAATCTTTTTGTCAGTTAACTGGAACTCCCAGCCATGCATGGCCGAGAGTTCACCTAAAACCCTAGCTCCTTCTAGCCTATAAAAGGAGGGGTAGGGGTACTATTCAAAGGAGGAAAAATCATAGCAAAGAAACTCTGCCAAAATTG
>ML782472.1:559860-644823 GCA_009831015.1 Picea engelmannii | reverse complement strand
ATTCATATTGAGATTAATGAAAAAGATACTTTTCCCGTCCCAAATACATGAGTCTTATCTATGTTATTTGATTTGTGTTCAATCTCTAACCCTCTAGTAGATCAATAGCATGCATGTGTAGTTTTGTCTTGATTGCAGGAAAGATTTTTGGAAGGAGCAGAAGCAGCAAGGGGATAAAGGCTCAACGAAGGATCTACTTCAACCGTCGATAAAAAGGTTAGTTGATTCTTCCCATGTTTGCATGAGAAAAGGGGTTTTGGATTGGGGTAGAAGGTTAAAAGTTATTTCTGAAGGGTCATGATCTGCGTACAAGTTTAAAGCCCTAGCTTGTTAGTTCGTAGGGTAGAATACCCCACAACACTAGATGTTAAAACCTTAGGTCCACTTGACCTACGTTTCTAGGGCTTTGCCAACCTGTCCTTCCTTCTTTCCCATGATGTGCTCCAAAGAATCCGTTGGTGTCTTCTTTTTCTTGCTGAGTTGTCCATAATCCATCTTCTTTGCTAACATGTCTTTGCTGATTTTCTCATTCAATGGATCACTTTCCCTTACTTCGCTCCTTCTTTTTTTCTTCTTTGACCACTTCGACCCATCCTCGATCTGTGTGCCTTCTACGCTCTTCGTACTTCATCTTCATTTTCCTTCATCTTTTATTTCTTCCTTAATCCATAACCAAGGGCCAATAGGCCCCCAAGACTCACCTGTGACTCGTCTCGAGTCACTGCAGTATTGAACCTTCTGTATTTCTTTGACTGTAGACTACGCAGAGAAACCTATGCTTTCTTCTCTGTCCCTCCCTCTCATTTACAAATTGTCTTTTCTATGTGTGGTACCCATTTTCAACTACACCTGGTACCTAGACCCTTCTCCCTTTCTTTACCGAGAGTTGTGAGGCAACTAGTTGTCAGAATACAACTTCAATCGGCTCCCATTCACTAGACCTTGCTTCCATTCTCCATTCAGAGTATTCAACTATGTAGCTCGTCTTTCTATAACATAGTCGACCTAAAATGGCTCAAACCAATGTGTCCTGAACTTCCCTGGATGCCTCATGAACTTCTTGTCATATACCAGCACCAAATCTCCTTGTTGGAATGATTTCTTCCTCATATGCCTGTCATGGTAGGCCTTCTCTCAGGCTTTCTGTACCTGCTGATGAAATCCTTCAATAAACCTATCTTCCTCTAGTTCCACCAACTACATGAGCCTCTCTTGAACAATTCCACTATCATCCATATATGTAAATGCTGCAATTATTAAGCTAGGAACCAAGTATTCCATAGGTACCACTGCTTCCAGGCCATAAACTAACTTAAAGGGAGTCTGCATTGTCATCTTTTTGCAAGTGGTTTGATAAGCCCATAACACTACTGGCACTCTCAAATCTCAATCATCTATGTTCACACTGCATATCTTTATCAACACTGTCTCCAAGATCTTATTGAAATCTTCGACGGTACCATTTGCCTGTGGGTGGTATGGTGTACTCTTCTGATGGTGAACTTCGAATTCCTGAGTCAAGGCTTCAATAGTTTTATTAATGAAGGGTGTACCTTGATTCACTCATGAGGATATTTAGGCATCCAAATCTAGTTATAATATCATCAAATATAAATCATGCAGCTGTAGTTGCACTACATTCCTTAACTTCTCTTGCTTCTGCCCATCTGGTCAAATACTCTGTCATAGTGATGATGTAGCGAGCTCCTGTGTGCTTCCCTGGTGGGTTGATAGGTCCCACAAAATAAAGGGCCCATTTCTCAAATTTCTATAAGGTTAGCTATGGTGCTAAAGGAATCTCATCTCGTCTGGAAGGTTTCCCTACCCTCTGGCATACATCACAGGCTCTATAGTATTCCTTAGCATCCTTATGTAACGTAGGCCACTAGAGGCCATCTCTAAGAACCTTCTACGTTGTTGCTTTCCCTGCATAATGTCCTCCTAAGATGTATTCATGTGATTCTTCCATAATCAATGGTATTTATACCTCCATAACGCATCTCCTCAAGACCTCATCAGGTTCCATCTTGTATAGCTGTCCAGCTATAAGTGAAAAATCTGCAGCACGAACTACCAACTGTTTCTTCTAGATAATTGTATATTCATGAGGTGCCATTCCTGTAGACAGGAACTGGACTATCTCAAAAAAGTGATCATCAACTCTTTTGATAGCTAGCAACTGTGCATCTGGTAGTGTATCCTCCAAGCTAGTAGGTCCCTCTCCATGCTCTAACCTAGACAAGTGGCTAGGTCCCTTATTCATTCTCCCTGGCTTGACCACAATTTCAAAATCATATTCTTGGAATAAAAACAACCATCTGGATATTTTTCCCCCAACATTGGCTTGTTGACTAAGTATTTCAATGCAGAGTGATTGATGAACATCTTGAAATGTCCTCCCAACAAGTAGTGCCAAAACTTCTGCAGCGCATACACCATAGCTAATCCTTCTCTTTGAGTGGTGGTATAGTTTATTTCAGCTGTAGAGATCTTTCTTCTAGCAAAGGATAGTGGGTGGTCAATATCTCCTACTCCTGGTTGTGCTAACACTGCTCCTAATGCAATGGATGAAGCATCGACATGAACATGGAATTCCTTACTCCAATTTGGGAAAACTAAGGTAGGCATAGTAACCATTTTCTGCATTAGTGTGTTGAAGCTCTGTTGGCATTCTTTTGTCCATTGAAACTGATGATCTTTATTTAACAACTTTTCCATGGGTGTTGTTATCTGTGCATATCCCTTGATAAACTTCCTGTCGTATCCAATATGTCCCAATGCAGTGTGCAACTGTCTAACTGAAGTAGGAGGAGGTATATCAACAATGATGGAAATATTGGAAGGATCTAGCAACAACCCCTGCTTACATACAATGTGTCCTAGGAATACTCTAAATGGTGAGAAGAAAATGAACTTCTTCATGTTCAAGGAAATCTGACATTGCCTGCACTTATCCAACATTAGTCTTAAACACTCAATATGATTTTTTTAATAGGCTAAAAACAATACAATCATCAAAATATGCTTCTAAAAATTTATGTAAAAATTCCTTGAATGCTTTGACCACCACCCTCAAAAAGATGGCTGGTGAATTATTCAGTCTGAAGGGAATCACAGTGTACTAAAAGGATCCCCATTCTATTGCAAATGTGGTTTTATGTCTGTCCTCCCTAGCAATTCTGATCTGGTGATACCCTGAAAATCCATTTGTGAAGGAGTAAACTTCTTGTCCTCCTACATTATCTAAAACTTCATCAGTGAATGGTGTAGGAAAGGGATCATGTAAGCATGCATCGTTCAGTTTCCTTAGGTCTACACAGATTTTGATCTCTCTTGGCTTCTTATCTTGGACCACTATAGGGCTGATCCATTCTAATTCTTCAACAAGCTCTATGATTCCTGCTTCCAACATTCTGTCTAATTCAATCCTAACTTTCTGCTTATACTCGGGATTCAGTCTGTAGGGTCTCTACTTGACTGGCCTTGCATCTGGTTTCAAGGGAATCTTCATTTATCCCATGGGCCCTTTAATAGTCTTCATATCTGTGAACTTGGGAACAAGTCCTGAGACTCATGTAGTAATTTTGTAATCTTATCAATAGTGGCATCATCCCAATAATCTCCAATGTTTGCCAATTTAGGTGCTTTCTCGATTCCAATATTAACTTTCTTGATTTTGATGGGCTTCCCAATAAAAGGTAATTCAATCCCAAGCCCTTCTATGTATCTCTGTCCTTCAGTTTTTGCAATGTTCACATTTCTAGGATCACCATCTTCATCAGCATTGATATTGTAACAACCCTGTGATTTCTGAAGAGGTGCAGTCCATTCATCTTCTTCTTGCTCTAAAGGGACGTTAGGTACCTCCTCAAAGAGTTTCTTTCTTACAACTTGTAAATCTTGATCTACTGTGGGGTACTGAATTTCAAATAAAATCATAGCTATAAAGTTCTGAGTTATACCATATCGATCTGAAGTGGTGAGGCACAGTTCTGCTTGAGGATACCAATTGATAGACATTGTATCCAAAGTGCTAATGAACTTATGCACCCACTTTTCTTGAGGAATGCTTCTCCAGGCTTCCTCACAACTTCTCACATGTTCCTTTGGACAACTTTGACCTATATATCAAATTTCACACCCTTTGATTTGATCTGAAAAGCGCACTGTCATCAAAGTGCGACATTGTACCCACTCCACGATGTTCTTCTTATGTACTCCCCACCATATCATTTGAGTTGATTTCAATTCTTCATCCAGTGATAACAAGCTCTGTTGTGCTAGTACAATTTCTTAAAATTCCAATAAGAATTTTTCTAAATGATTAAAACCATCAAATGTGGGCAAATTAATTACTTATGTGCCAATCCAATGAACTTCCCTAGTCAATCTGGCACACCTCCGTGCATAAAATTAATACATTTTGTTCTTCTAGTTCTCCAGTGCTTCTTCTAAATCTGATGAGCATGCACTTTCACATCGCGAGCTTAAATTTTCATCTTTCGTAGGATTAATGTAATCATGTTGTCTTGCTATCAATTTATATATATTCTCTAGTTCATAAGCGCGATCTTCTTCTTGGATAGGTTTTGTATATCTGCGACCTTCATCAGGATCAAGAGGTACAATGACCCTTAGGCCATCACCTTCAAATGTCATTCTTCTCTTTTTGAGGTCAACCATAGTTGAGTTGTTGAAAGCCCAACCAATTCCCAACAACACGGGCTAAGGAAATCTATCATCAACTATCTCAATCACTTCGAAGTCTGCAAACGTCCTTACCCTATCGATGTCCACAGGGACATGCTCCAGTCTTCCAAAAGGGCTTACTACCTGCTGATTAGCCATCCCGAGCCTAACAGGGGAGTAAAATAACTTAGGTTTTCCCATCATCACCCAGATCTGCTTCGTCATAACATTGACCTCTGATCCCAAGTTGAGGACCACATAATCTATGTCATAGTCTCCAATCTGAACATTAAGGTGTAGTTCCTTGTTTTTTCTCCTCTTCCTAGATACTTGATTCACATCCCTACTCAGCATAGGGTCTACTCTTCCTATCTCATACTGTCTTATTAGGTGTTGTAGTTCTTGTATAGCTCTTTCAGCTTTGATTAAATCAATACATGTATACAAGAAACCTACAAGATTTCTTACCTCTTTTCCTTCCCTAGGCGATGCATACTGATCAAAAGCCAGAGGCATCCCACGTTCTCTCACTTTTGGTTGTGCCTTATATGAAGAATATCGTTCTCCTCTAAATTCTCTTCTTGCCTCTTCAAATGTCTGGTTCTCCTTCCTTGGATCAAACAACTGTGGCTTCTCTGCAACTCTTCTAATCCATGATCCCTCTGTAGTCTTTTTGGGAGTCACCCTATCTTCTCCTGTAGCAGTGCCTCCTCTTGTGATAACAACGACTTTGGGATCCTCTCTATGAGGTTCACCTGATACTAATTGGACTTGCTAGTTTCCACCCTGTCTTTCCTGAAGTTCACCTGTTCAAATGAGTTGCAATAGCTGCAAGTAGTACAAGGGTTCTGACAGTCCCTTGCCAAAAGACCTGGCTGGGCCAAGTTATAACAAATGATCTAACCCAGACCGTGACCCATGCCTCCTCCTCATCCTCTTCCTCTGAATCCAGCATGAGGGTTGAAGTTTCCTCTTCTGAGGTAATTGAACTGTGTATAATTTCGTTCTTGATGCATCTCTCCTTGAATCCTATATGTATCTCTTGACCTTTCATGCAAGAGGTTATAAACCCTACAATCCTTCTCATCATGCCCCACCGATTTACATAATGTGCAGTAGAGATTGGTATGTGTCGGGACATATTTTTTCATGTAATAACATTCACCAGGGCTATGTCTATTTCGACATACCTCACACCAAGGTAGAGTAACCTACTTCAACGGGTTCGGAGCTCCAGAGGCCAAGTACTCATTAAATAGGGGAAAGTGCTCCTTGTCATGGCCCTATAATTTACATCTGATACACCAAATGCATTCTCTTTTATCTTTTCCTTTTTCTTTATTCATATCTTCAACCTGCAAAGATAAGCTAGTTAGCTAGCTCAAAATTTGACTCATACATGATTTGGATTCTCCCATAGGGGCTAATTCTAGTTTCATGGTGATCTCCAGTGCCTTAGCCTGCGAAACAAAATTCTGTTGCATCAGAGGAACTCTGATGTGTGGTAAGAGGGGAACAATGAACCATTCTTTATTTCTTTCTTCTGGAATATGAAAAATCAAATGGCCTGTCAAGGTCTTAAACCTCTGATAAAAATCCCAAACAGGTTCAACTACTCTCTTCTTGATTTCGTTCAGTTCTGTAATGCACTGTGACTCCGAATTGGGTTTCTTGAATTCTTCACTCAATGTAGTATTGATATCATTCAATGGTTTAGGCTATGAAACTCCTTTAAAAAACTTCATGTACCATCTCGGTGCGCAGTATCTCAAGGTAGTAATAAACTGAGCTCTCTTAACATCTTCGTCATTAAATTGCTTAATACTTCATATAGCTTTGCATAAGAACTAGTGTTGATCAGGATCTTCAGATCCATCTCCTCTAAAGATAGGTAGTCTCATTTCATCTGCCATAGATCTTCCTAGGTTTCTTGACTAAGTATGTACTAAACTACTGGTAATAGTTCTCTGAGTGCTCTGATAACTCTGACTACTCTGGATACTTAATGCGGATAAAACAACAGGAGGAGTAGTAGTACTTACTTCAATAGTAGGCATAGTCCCTGAAGTTATTGATTCTTCTCGACGAGGTTCTTCAGTCTTCCCTTCCTCTGCCCTAGTGGACTCTGAATACTCCTCGCTCAATAGCTCTTCTTCTTCACCACTGTAGAACCCTTCGTCCTGTGCTAGTGGTTCGTGATTCTTCTCAAACAGGTTCACAAGAGAAACCTCTCTGAATGATCTTCTATTGCACATGTGTCCAACCTTTGTGTCGCTGTCGCTGTCTGAGTTCTTGAACATTATCTTTAAAATCCGACCGATTACTATATATTCAAGATGTTCTTCTCATGCAACAACATCTTGATCTTCAACTTCAAAAAGTGTAAAATTTTTCCTCTAGGTCACTTAAAGAAATATCTCTCTGCTTGGCTATATGACTCTAGTCTATCAATAGAAAACTCAGTAATGTACCCTCCAATAGTGCTATAAAACTAGTGATCTACTACTCTTGACATGATGTTATCAACTCTCTTGACCTTCTTTATTAGCACCGAAAATCGAAACGACAGGTGGTCTAGATCTGATTTCAAACTAGGTATCCGCTAATCTGGCTAACCACTTGTATAAGTCCTTATGAGATCCTCCAAAAAAAATATCGTGTATATCAGTAAGATATAACTTCCTAGCCAATCCTCTGTACTAATTCTAGGGTTCTTATTCTGAGCTTTGACGAAGTCCCTTTCTTTTTCTTCTATCCACTTCTGAATCTCTGTCTTTGATGGAAACCACTTGGACATTCCCTCAAGAAGATCCCAGTCCCGACAACAGAACCATTTGTTGGCACAGGGTAGACCCAGGGTTCAACTCTAATAGTGCACCAACAAACCCTAACTAATGGCCCTTTAGGAAACACCTGTGAAGAAAATGAAGTCTCACCCGAAGTAGCAATAAGGAGGTTGCAAGACACAGGTGTCTAAAACTAGAGGAAATGCAAAGTGAATCCATAACAACCACACATATAACCTAGTTGTGCCTAATAGTATTATGCTCACTTCATGGATTTATATCTATGATCTAACATTCATGAAATAAAAATATAATAGAGAGAAAATAACACAACATCCACCACAAAGAACAACAAGATATATGTGGTTCACCCTCTCCCTAGGGCTACGTCCACATAATTGCATTTCTTGATATATTAAATGGAGACATACAGTTCTATTTGCACACTTAGCTTGCATATCTCTCTCTCTTTCCCTCTTCTCTATCTCCCCTCCCTACACACCCAGCTGCAGGGTTGATCTTTGCACCCAGCTGAAGATCCTAAATACAGAATGATCTCACAACACAACACTCCTCTTTCTCAATATGATAATAGCATCGACAACAATAATCCTTAAAAATAACAAACAAATGATGAACAACAACCAATGACCAAACCTCCCAAGTCTTCTAGACCTTTATTTATACATTATATGAGTCTTAGACAACCCTAGGCTGAAACCTAGGTGTCAAAACCCTAGATGCTAAAACCCTAGGTCCACTTGACCCACGTTTCCAGGGCTTCACCAGACTGTCCTTCCTTCATTCCCATGAGGTACTCCAAAGCATCCATTGGTGTCTTCTTCCACTTGCTGAGTTGTCCATGATCCATATTATTTGCTGATCTGTCTTTTCTGATCTTCTTGTTTAATGGATCATTTTCCCTTACTTCGCTCCTTTTATGCTTCTTTGACCACTTCGACCCATCCTCGGTCTGTGTACCTTCTGCGCTCTTCGTACTTCATCTTTCCTCTTCCTTGATATTTTCTTTCTTCCTTAATCCACAACCAAGGGCCAACACTGGGCCTACTAGATAGGACAAAGGCTAGTGTATGAACCAAATGATTCAATCACATGAAATAAATAAACAACTAAGCTAAAAACAACTAAATAAATAACTGAAGAAACAAAACTGAAATGCACAAGGAAATTAGAACCAAAATTAATCAAACAAATGACCAATATTCATGCCACCAATGGAGAAGTATATTAGCGGGAAAAAACCATAGAGAAAGGATGACTTATGGATCCCCTTTTCCTCCTTGGGAGGGATCTTGAATCCCCTATGTGAGAGCTATTCTTACAAATGGTGAAGGAATCCAAGCTTATTCCCTCAAGAGGTGAGGTGAATAGCTTAATGCAATGATGCTAGTATGCTCCAAGAAGAAAAGAGGTTTCTTGTAGGAGAATAGAGGCATCATAACAATACAATGCGATTGTTGAATTCAAAGTGCACACATGGCCTCTTTTTATAGCAAGTCTTTGAGGTAACATCCGACTGGTCTTTAGTGTGAACAAGGGGCCCTATAGGGCACCCTTAGGTCTTTGAGCAACCCCCCATTCGGATTTAGTTCAAATTTGAGGGTCAAATCAAGTTGGGAGCTGGTCCAGAAGTGGATGAGTGGCCGACAAGAACCATAAATGCATCATTCACAGGAGTGTGCAACTTTTCTCGTACACAGTCACGCATCGGGCACATGTGTGTTTTTCTGGCGTTTTTGGTCTGCACACGTGCACATGCTTCCTTTAGTGTTTTAGCGCATGTCATTTTTTTGACCAATTGCATAGTTTGTGCCTTTTGGAAATGTATTTTTGGGGCTGCAGGTGAACTAATAAATGTTTGGAGGTGTTGGATTCTTGTAACCATTTGTGGATGAAATTTCAGTGATAATAGATGCCCCCTGATGTGTGAGGTTAGGAGAATACTTATAGCCAAAATACATCAATGCTTCTTATACTAAGAGTACCATTGTAAGAAAGAGTGTTGATAGGAACTGCAAGAGAAATCCGTCAGAAGGAGAGGGGAAATTGTGGGACCCAAACCTTTCTATGGGTAGGGGAAAATAAAATCTATATACAAATGAGGCGGGCATGCCCCATGCTCGTGTCATGTAACTGAAGAATGTATGGTAGTAATTGAAGTTGTATGTTGATGTAGACAACTGTAGAACCCTCTGGGGTGGTTTGATAATGGTAGATGACAATTCTGATGGTGAACATACTTTGAAAAGAGGCAAGGACATCTGTAAGAAGTGTCGATGACTCATAGGCATTGATGGCCTAAGAAATTTAGAGGTCTTAGGCTAGTATAAAACAACTGAAATACTTGCATAGTAAGACCCACCGTAACATGAGAATGTTATGGGGGTCAACGAGAGCATAGAGAAATGATGGTTCTCTCTGTGTCGTCCGAGACTCCTCATTGTAAAAGTAATGAGAGTCAAGATATTGTCTCCCTTCTGGGAACTTTGTTGATGTCAACAGAAAGGGAGATGCAACTCCAAGAAGAAAAAGGGCTTCATGAAATCCATTGGAGAAGATCAAGAACTGATGAGGAACATAGATGAATTCAAGATACAGTGAGACTCAAGACTTCCCTTCGTTGGGGATATATGTGAAGGATGATTGGCAACGACCGTGAAACTGGATCTAGTGTCAGGGGGTTGACTAGACGTCTGTTTAAATTGTGCCAAAGGTGTGACAAAGTGGACAAACTCAGAGATCAGGGGTATATGCATTGTGGGATACTCGGGGTTTATGGATGATGTCAACAGGAGTAGAAAATAATGAATGCCCCAACCAAGGATGACATGGGTTGCTTTGCTAGGAAAAAGAAGGTTACCAAGGGAGACAACAAAAATCTATGTAAATGATGGAAACAAAAGGCTTTTTTACAATGGCCAAATGAATAAAGAATAATTTGGAATGAGTCTACAGATACAGAAATGGGTGCCCCAGTGAAATATGGCTTGTCTTGTGAGGGCGCAAGTAATGTGGAGAACTGGTGGAGGGTGGGGGCCCCATGGGTGGGTTTCTGTATGAGGTAGATGAATGGAGGACAATTCGCAGATGGGAAAACTGATTGTGGATAAAATGGAGGGTTAATGATACTGTGGAGGCACAATCAAACGAGAATCATGATGAGATAACTTGGGAGTCCATTGGAAGGAGAAGGAGTATGTGGATGATTCTAGGGAATGCGTAAGACTATTAGGACTCCCATCCCTAGGGCGTGAAAGAAGCATGAGTGTCAAAGTGTCAAGGGGAACTATGAATGGGACAATTCATGTGGGGAAGAGTTCTACTAGGTGATAGTACCAAAATGTAGCGGAGGTGATAGTACTGCAGAGCCGGATGTGAGGATCCTACAGGAAAATGTTGGAGGGTGTGACTGGGAGATGCAATTGATATTCAGAGGGAATGATTACATGCCAGTGTCGATCATATACTTGAAGGGGCTACGTTGGTTTTTGAGGACCAAGTACATGTACACATTAAAACAAAATACCTGACGTGAACAATATCTGAAGATAAAGAACATATAACAACTATTTGATAATTTTGATCATGAGCATGCGTACTTGGGCGTGATGTGAAAAAAAGGCTCCCCTGTGGCTGGGTGCATATGGTGGCCCAGATAATGTAACTATGTAGACAACAAGACCCTAGTCCCATTGCTAAAGATGGATCAGAAAAAGGATTCTTTGAGCTCCTGTAATTGAGTGTGGAAGTTTGGCAAAAGGGACTATATATAGCTGTGGGGCCCACAATGCCACCTTATTTGTACCTGTTGCCATAGTGAGTTGACGAGAGGATTCTAGAGGAGATTTGGAGATTACGGGAGTTCGAGCTAACCGATATAGGATTTGAGAGAGCCAGTTTAGTGGTCTCAACCTCCTGCATAGTATATAGGTTCTATTTTTTAGGTAGGGTTGTACGAATGGCTGTACCAGGGGTTTTAGTAGGGATGGGCCCACTAATGCCTGGGAGAAGGAAGGATACCCATGTTGAGATGCGTGGGTATAATTCCCTCTCTCGCGCATGATGTGCGACTGTTTTGATCACATCCATGCATGAGGGGCATGTAGGTTGGACAAACAGGTGCGCATTTGATGCGCACCTGTTTGATTTACAGCTGCACACTGTGCACAACTGTTTCTCCCATAGATTCACATGAGTGAGTAGATTTGGAGAGAATAGGTGTGCATGAATGCGCACTTGTGGGTGTGACATATGCACATATATTTATTCGACACTTGTGCATTGATGCACACCTCTGCGAAGAACATATGCGCATATGTGCATGCCTGTGGGAGTGACAGCTGCGCACTTGATGCAACGCTGGGGATTGTGAAAAGTCTTTTATTTGTTGAAGATTTTTTTGTGAATGAATGATGATGGCTGATCAAGTGTTGTTTGGGTGGATGTAGGTGATCAGTTCAGTATTCCATTCCACTAGAGAGAGCAGGACTAGGAGCGCCTTAGGGAGGCGGTGAGAGATGAGCAGGGCATTCAAAGAGCCTTAGCAGCCTGTAGGCTGCTCAAGTTCTTCGACTGTCCATTGATATGGGTGCGGGAGTATCTTCTGTAGTATCTGATTTCTATGGGGAGCACTAAGCTACAGTGCTTCATTGTGTGGGGGGAGAAACTGACATTCTCTGATGGGGAGGATGTCTATTTCTTGACTGGGCTCCCTTTTCGGGGGATGGCCCTACCTGCTGATCCCCAGTTTCCAGGGGATGTACATTTGGCAGACCTGGTGCAAAGGTATTGTTCGGGGATGAACATGATGTCAGGTTCGGTCATTCACATTGAGGTGATGGATGCACTGCTACATCAGTGCATTGCAATGATGATTGTGAGGATCTACGGATCCTTAGCGACTCAACGGATTAGTGGCAGTCAACTGAGGATTATGTAGAGGGTATTGGATGGAGATATTTTTACCTAGGGTGTGATGTTGCACACAAAGATGATAGGGTAGATTAACCAATGTCAGTAGTTCGACTCCGGTGAATTTTCCTTTGGATTGATCATGGTGGCATGGTTTTTGGAGAGGGTGCCCATGTTGTTCCCTAGAGTATTGTTGCCGATGGATGAGGCACGGGAGCCACAACTGATGTGGTGGGCATATATTTTTGTACGTCATGGAGGTGGGGAGGGTAGCCACTATATCATGACCACCTTGGTGTGTGTGTGGTACCATATGCCATAGATTATACTGTAGTTCCCATATGGTGGGATAGACTTCTGGCATGACCCGGATATGGTGCTGCTTCCCGGGGAGGATTGGGACCAGAGAGGTATGTTGGTGTACTTTATGTTTTTTGATGTTGATAGTATAGAATAGTTTTATATGTATGAATGTTGATTCTATATTTGTTTGTGGTTTTTCATATGTGGGGCCATGAGGACGAGAGGCAGAGCTGGTTGGAGAGTCAGCTCGTCAGGGGCCAGTGAGACCGTCACGAGTAGAGCCGTGGGTTGGAGAGAGGTGTTGGAGGGATGAGGCTTGTGCGGGGAAGGAGGCATAGATTTTATGACCATGGTGTAGGGCCATCACATGCTCCTCTGGTAGAGGTCGACGGGGAGTTAGAATGTTTCAGGTGGTCTCATATCTAGGACGAGGGAGTCCTGGAGCAGTGTGTGGGCCTTCCAACAGAGTTGTGGACTCTGATCCGTAGAGAAGATGTAGCGGGGGCAACAATAACTGGGTGACTTCCCCCCAGACCTGGAGGACCCCCAGCTGGTGGGGCACCTTCTCTAGATAGATGACCTAGTGGTGGCACTCTAGAGGCACCATGAGTGCTTTGTATATATTTTTTGTATTTATATATGCCTATGAGCCCATTTTGTATAGGGTAGTGTGACACCCATCTTGAACCTATATGGGTAAGGGGGGCTCACTTGCCTACGAGTGATGTACATGCTGTACATTTTTGTAAACATTGATGGCACATTGATATATATATATATATATATATATATATATATATATATGGATATACATGTTTGGGATCTCCATGATGTTTGCATGTAATGATATTTGTGTTGTGTTTTTATGATGTCTAATCTATATGTTGTGATAGATGTTTTTGATGGTTTATGTATGTGGGATGGTGTCTTGATGTGATAAATGCCAATCTAATACTATGTTATCCATGTTATCTACTATTTGATTGAATTTTCGTGAAATATGTGTAAATGTAATCGAATCAAAATGTCAAGATAAGAGTCTAACTTGCAGGTATTTGCAAAAGAGGCAAGGATCGCAGAAAGGATATACATTGTTGAGCTACAGGACGACAAGCTGGGAATCTATTAAGACGCTAAGGTGACGAATGTGATGGTGACTGGCCTCGGTGAGGGGGCCAATGACGGTTGCATATTCTTCTTGGTTGTTGGTTTCTAAGCCCAAACATACATTGTTGGAGTGGAGTAGTTCATGTGAGGGGGTGTAGAGGGCCCAAGCAGCCGAAGCGAGACTTTGTGTCCAATGGCTAGCTCCATCAGCATAACTGATGTGGTAGGCAGATGAAGGAGACATATGTCAATAAAAAAAATGATAGATCATACATAAGGTATGGAGGGAACAAAACAAGAATAAAAACTCTACAAATGGGTGCAAAAAAATAAAGAGCCTAGTGTAGGATGACTACGCTTAAGCATAAAAATTTTTCAAGTACAAACTGTTGACGGGTTATTTGAGAGGATAACCTTCTGAAGAGGCCAGGATATATGTGCCTTTAGTGAGGTAGTGTTGGATGATGTAGGGTCCATGCCATAATGACTCAAATTTCCCATGACCGAGGGTATCGTGAGTGATATCGTAGGCTAGGACGAGGTCTCCTTCTGTAAATGATCGAAGGTTGACATGGCGGTCAAAGGTGGGCTTCGACCATTTTTTAGCTGCCTCATTGTTCTGTAATGAAGACCAATGATATTCATCCAATGACTCTAAGTTCAGCAAGTGTTTCTCCTTTGGAGCAGTGTCAGGTAATAGCGCAATGGCGGTGCACAATGTGGCAATCTCACACTCGATGGGGAGGGTGGATTCAATCCCATGGACGAGATGAAACAGTGTAAAAATGGTGGTGGTTTTGACTGCCATATGATAAGCCCATAATGTTGAGAAAAACATATGATGCCAGTTGGTCTTATGTTTGTTGACAGTGTGTTGCAACATGGTTTTGAGGACTTTGTTGACAGCCTCTACAGGTCCGTTGGACTGAGGGTAGTATGGGGAGGCAAACTTGTGGGAGAAGCCTAACCTTGAGGAGATTTCGATGAAGATCTCATTCTTAAAGTGTTTACCGTGATCGGAGACTAACTGTAGTGGGACTCCGAAGTGGGTAATGACGTGGTTGAAGAAAAAATGTGTTGTTGTGTCAGTGGTGTTATTGACAGTAGGCATGGCTTCGACCCACCTGGTAAAGTAATCCATTGTGACAATGATGTACTTGTGTCCATTACTAGATGGAGGATTGAAAGTCATGAATTCTATGCCCCATTTGCAGAAGGGGTTGACAGTGATGACTGGATGTAGAAGAGTAGGTGGTGCTCGATCTTTGTTTGCATAAATCTAACATTTGTTGCATCGCTTGAGAGCATGGATGCAGTCGTGAAACAATGTGGGCCAGAAGTATCCAGATCAAATGATTTTTTGGGTGGTGGACATCCCTAAAAGGTGGCCACCACAAGCGCTTCTATGGAAATTGTTCAAGACTCTATCGGCTTCATCGATGTTCAAACATCGACGGAGTATGGGGTCGACCCCACGTCGATACAAAATGTCACTGATGAGGGGGTATCGAGGGGTCTGATGGTGGATGCGTTGACGATCGTATCGAGAGAGATGATACCCAAACTTCTGTGTCCGAAGGTAGACGAGAAGGTCTCCATACCAAGGGTCATCCGAGGGGATTTAGAAGAGGTGTTCATCAGGAAAATCCATATTGACGGGTGAACTTGTAGCATCTGAGGGAAACACTTTGATGAATTCAGTGAGAACAAGTGATTTCTTACTTTTGGGAGTAGAAAACTCTAGGTCGTATTTGTGGAGGATGACGATCCATTGAGAAAAAATACCATTAATTTGTCATCGACTAAGCAAGTACTGCATGGGGTTGGAATCTTCCATGATGTTGGTAGTGAGAAGCAAGATATAATGATGCAGTTTCTGGAATGCGAGGCAACTGCGAGGGTGAGTTTTTCTTCATGATTGTACTTTAGGGGTGGTCCTAAAAGGTTTTTACTGATAGAGTAAATAACATGTTCATGACCATCGTCCCCTAGTTGGATGAGAACTCCTGCTAGTGAGATGACTGAGGTTGACAAGTAGAGCATATAATTGTGATTATAGTCAGGTGGACTAATCAAAGGGGCATTAGAGAGCGCTGCTTTTAAATCATCAAAAGAGGTTTGGGCATGTTCATCCCATCAAAATGGGATATCATGATGTAGTAAGAAAAGGAAACCATGTGCGTGAGTGGTGTAATCTGGGACAAAGCATCATAAAAAGTTGGCTTTGCCTTGTAGGCTCCGCAGTTGGCACAAATTCCTAGGTGGTGGAATTTATGTGATATCTTGGACCTTGAGGGGGTCTATTGTGATGCCATGTTGGGAGACGATGAACCCAAGAAGGCATCCGACGGTGACACAAAATACACACATGAGGGGGTTAAAGCGGATATTGTATTGGAGACACCATTGAAAGACAACCCATAAGTCATCTAGATGCTAAGTTCATTTCTTGGATCGGGCGATGAGGTCATCCAAGTAAGCGAGGATGATGTGAGAAAGATTATGGAAAACATAATTCATGGCCCATTGGAATGTAGCACCAACATTCTTGAGTCTAAAAGGCATGAAAAGATATGCAAAAGTACCCCATGGGGTGGTAAATTGGGTTTTATACTGATTTGCTGGATGGATTTGGATTTGATTATAGCCAGAGAACCCATCCATGAAGGACAAGGCCTCGTGGCCGACACAATCATCAATAATTTGGTCGATGAAAGGGGTTGGGAAGTTTTCTTTGGTACAAGCATGGTTGAGATCGCGAAAGTTGGTGCAAACACAAATAGTGCTCTATTTTTTATTAACGAGGATGGGCTTGGAGACCCATGAAGTGTATGCGATGGGGTATATGAACCCTGCAGTGCATAATTTGTCAATTTCAGCTTTGATAGCCGTGGATTTGGATGGGTGATGTGGGCATTGCTTTTGATGAACTAGGGTGAAATCGGGCCATGTGTCGATGCGATGTTTGATGATAGAAGGATCAAGGCCGGGCATCTCTGTATATGACCAGGCAAAAATATCATGGTATTCTTGAAAGAGAGCTTCGTAAGTTGTGAGTTCCTCAGGGGAGCATGCATCGCCTATGGTGATTTCTTCTGTGATTCCTGGTTTGATGGAAATGTTGATTTTGACAGTGGGGGCAATGTTGGCCATGTTTCTTTCTTCAAAAGCATCAGGAGAAAGGATAGGGTTATTGAACCAAGCTATGTGCCCTGACGGGATAAAATCCTTGGTTTCGATTGCACATATGGAGCCTTGGATAGAAGGGTTAAAGGCTTCCTGTGAGAGAAAAAGCGCTCTGTGATGGAGCGCATTCCATGGGCAATCGAGGGTAGTTAGTTCCTCCAGGATATCTTCGTTGTAGTGGAAAATGTGAGAATATAGGGGATCCGGGAATGTAACATTGGTGACTGTCATTGCGTGATTATCTTCTGGTGGTGAAGACATAGAGTGGGTATCGCAACTACGGTGTGATAACGTGCTTGACATAAACCAAATGTCTAGACACTGTGGGTCGTAAACTGTGGTCGGGGGTAAGATTTTCTTGGGGAAATGAACCGAAGAATTGGGAGGATTTAAGGGAAAATCCTCAGACAGTCTGTCCATGAACCATGGAGGGGTAGGAAGTGACTCAAGTTTAGGGGAGGTGATGTGAAAAGTCTCTGGAAAAGGAATAAGGGGAATTACATGCATCATAGGAGGTGAGGTGGGTGGGCGGTTTTGAATAAGGGAAATTTGACGATACCTATATTCAATGATCATAGGGCACTGGTACATGAAATGATCAAGTGATTCACAGAGAGAGGAAGGCCACCTCATCCATTTGTTGATTAAGGTCCTGACATACTAGATGTCAGTGACATGGGTACTTGTTGATGTGGGTGGATAAGGTTCTTGCTAAAAACTTTGGTGTACTCTCGTTAGATTCTATCGAAACTGAGGTAGAGTGGGGAAATGATGAGTGTAGTGGCCATACTTGGAACATATGGAACACACAAATTTGGTTTGCAACCCTTTACTTCCTATCGTGGGAGACATTGTGGTAGTACTAGATGTGCTTGGTTAAGTGACGAGCGATGTGGTTACTCGAGGGAGTTGGATTAGATTGCGTAACTCAGGGAGGGATGGACATTGATTATAGGGGTGTCCCTCTCTCTCGTAGAGTGTGAAAGGAAGTTGAACTCTGGTAGGAAGTGGAGCGGTGGGATCCTTCTTCTGTATGCCCCCAGTTGTTGTGGGTGTGTTGGCCAGTGGGGGTGAGGGTGGTGCGGTTGGATTTAGTATTGTAATCTGCATTGGGATTCCATTAGATTGGGGAGGGAGGGATGGTTGAGGAACCATCACGGGTGGGTGTAGATACCATACCAGAATAGCGAGCACCATGTTGGGGAGGGTAAGCATTGTGGCTACCTAAAAATATTGTACGCCCAGTGGGGGGTAGAAGAAGGGGATTTGCGTGATGACTTGGGGGATTGTCTCCCAAACTGGGATTTTCCCTTGGGGAAGGGTGAAATAGGGGATAAGTGGTGTCGTAGGAATCTCAGGGGATGCATGAGGTAGGATTTCTTCCACTAGGGGAATGTCAGGGAGTGGATAAGACTCGGTTGGAGGAATGGTATCTCCATTTTATGTTCCATCGGAAGATATGACACACACTTGTGTTGAGGGATGTATGAGTGGTGGTGCTCCATGGTATGCCCCCAACAAGGATGGGTATTTTCAAATTATGCAGCCAATCTCCATGAGTGGGTATGCATCGACACTAGTGTGGATAAGAGGTAATATGCTATCGATGTTGTGGGAGTGGTTAGGCTCGTAATGTGAAACTTGGTCAATCATGATGATCTTCCCGTTGTGGGGGAACATATTTGTTCCAAATAGAAAATAGGCCATTGGCTTCATAGAGTACATGTAGCTACGTCCAAACAAGATGTTGTAATCAAGCAGGTTTTCGATAACCTCAATGTTAATAAGAATGGTTTTTCCCTCGAGTTCAATAGTGACATTTTGAAAGATCCCTTCAAGAGAGGATGGTTGTCCATCATAATCTCTCAAGGTGATGGAAAATGGAATTAGCTCAGGGGAGCCAAGTTTTTGCCATACATTTTTGGACATGATGCATGTGGATGCACCTTCTTCAATGATACATCAATGAACCATGATGTTCCGAATCTTGACTGGTATCTAGAAATCTACCAAAGTGGGAAGATGAGGTTCCCCACAATGTAGATCAAATGTGATGAGTCTAGTATCAATAGGGTCAACTGCCCCCAAGGTGGAAAGAAATGATTTCCATTGACTGGGACATGTTTGGAGGACCTCCAATACTGACATGGTTGCATGAGGTTGCATCAAGTCATTGACCAGACTGTAATTGTGTGCTTCCCTAGCCTGAGGGTTGTTGACATTCTGTCGTAATGGGATGTGAGGGATACAGATGGTGGGTTCAATGTTAGGGAATGGAATCATCAAGGGTTGTCTGGCAGTAGCTAGAGCTACTTTCGAAGTGGTGGGAGTATATTTAGGGGGTGCGATGTATTGACAACTGTGCATTTACACAATAATTTCTTCTTTGCTAGTTAGGAGGATATCGTGATCCGCTGGATTTCCAGGGAGTTGATACTGTCCCATTTGTGGTGGATCAGGATGCATTTCCTGCTGGGTATTAATCACACCTTGGTGTGGAAAAGGGTTTTTCAACAAAGCCGAGGGTGGTTGTTGAAAATATTGTTGTGGGGCCTGATGAGGGGCAAGTGGCACTGGAGGACGTGGTGCATTCATGGAATCTTTCATCCATTTGAAGTCGGCGATTTGGGGGAAATGGTGAGTATAATGACCATGCTCACTGCAAAGGGCACAAGGGAAGTTTGTTTGAAGGTTGTTGTTGTTCCTCCCTTGGCGTTTTTTGTTATTACCCCCTTGGGGGTTCTGGTTTCCCTCGACAGGTTGGTTTTGTTGGGCGTTATGTCCCCCTAGTCCTGTGTTATTAATGTTTCATTTTTTTCCTTTCTTTTTGGCATTATTCGACTGATGGACCAGATTTTCCATATTCAACTATTCAAAAGCCTTAAACTTTTGAATGAGAGAGGGTTGAACAAAGTTAACGCCGACGTGTGGTTGTCCTTGTGGAGGAGAAATTGACTATGGAGGACCAGGAAATGGATAATACAGATTGTGTTGTGGAAATGATCTGTAGGGTGCATAGGAAGTCATAGTGCTTTCACTAGTGCCCAGGCTATAAGATGAGGTGGAAGGGGTACCTGAACTTGGTGGAAAAGCTGGGCACATGATGGGTGCCGACAGGGTATACCCATTGGTGGTGGGGGCGCCACTGGATATGGTTGTTGGTAAGGGGAAGGAGGGTAGGAAGATGGACCTCCATGTATTGATGGATATTGGGGTGTACCATACATAGGTGGTGGTTGGATATACGGATTGTGGTGTGTTGTGGTACCAATCAATCCATCCACTGCATGAGACATTCCAGGTTTGTCTTGGACGAATGGCACAAGTCTTGGTGTGTCAGGTATTACAATGTATAAGTACCCTGACTGGGCATAAATGAGGCCATATTGTTGAGCCTTGCTGATGGATTCCTCTTCAATTTGGGGGAAGGTGGATGCCACATCTTTGGCAAGGATAGAGATGAGTGATCTGAGAAACCAATTGAGGCATTGTTCTTTGGTGGTTTATATTTTGCATAAACTACATCGCTGACACCATTCATGAATGTTGTCAGTGATGTGCATGGTTGAGGATTGTTTACACTCAGAGAGAAGTTATAGACCATTGTCATGATGAACTGGTAGTTGAAAGAATGTCAAAAATGTTTTTTCCAATGATTCAAAAGTCACATAGGACCCTGATTTTTTGTCCACATACCATTTGGATGATGGACCTGTGAGTGAGCGCTGAAATAACCTTATATGGAGGGAGTCGTCCATGATGTTGTTTGAAGAGCACCATAAGTGGAAAGTCATGATATGTTTGGTGGGATCTTCTCCCACCTTTCCTTCAAACTTGGGAATGTATGAAGGTAGTTTGGTAGGCATAGCAGGCCATGTAGGGTCATGCAATATAGGGTCATTCATGAGCTTACTCAGATCAGGTATGTTGAGGGAGGCCAAATATAGTATGTGTAGTGGCAGTGGAGGATTAGTTCCAACCATGGTGTGAGAATGTTGTACCTGACCCTTGGGGGTTGGGTAGGGTTGTACTTCCCCCTTGAGAAGAATTTTTACCCCTCCTTCCTTGTAAAGGAGAGCTAGTGGATGGTTGGCCTTGGGAATTGGACCCAAGTAAAGTGGAACCAGGTAAAGTTGATCCCAAAATAGTATCACTCACAGGGGTGTGAGAGGGTTGAGCTGATGAGTTGGCAAGACTAGGAACTCCTCCTAGGATATCAGGGAGGTTTTACAAGTGTCTAGAATGACGGGGATTCTATGGGTCCCCTATGATGTCCAAATAGAAAAGTGAATGTGTGTAAATGGTGATGAGGGAAATAACTAAACAAGAGACTTGTATAATTTGGACCTTCACAATATATCTCATAATCACATGTAATCAAAAGAGCATCATACATAAATGAATTGAAAAGAGGCATTCATGTGTGTAGGTGGATTTTTTCCATGTGGGAGAACAAAGAAAACAAATGCTCGTGTCCTAAAAATACGTAACAACCTTCCTCTCAAATAGCATTGGACCTTCCAATAACACTCAATAGTGGGGTATAAAGTCACCAGAAGAGAAACTAGTGAAGGATGAAACAATTAGTTATAATGAGGGGTAGAGGGTGCATATCCCGAAAGAGAAAACAATATTTCCCAATAGCCACACAAAATCCAATCAAGGTGCAATTGCAGCCCACAATTGCCACCTGGGTAGATGTCCTAAAATTGGTCACTAGGTACCTCCGTCAAAGTGCGACATTTAGATTTTCGGCCTCAGAAATGGGTCATGGGCTGGATCCCTTCCAAGAGGTGGGTGCCTCAAGGGGGGACGCACAGAACAATCGGACCTCGGCTTTTGACCCTTCATGGGTATCTCCCTGCCTTATGGTGTTAGGCACACTTGACTTGGAGGATTTTAAGGTTCCCTATTTGTCAACTTCTAATGTTTGAAGATGTGAGAACCAGATAATGGGGAGTTATTTGGATGCCTACCCCCGATATCCTACCTAGACTAAAAAATTTCTTTTGGCACCTCCTGTGGAGGAAAACTTAGTGAGTTTTTAGAAATATTTTAGATGTGGTTGTTTGAGATATTGGGGGTGTGAACCAATCTCATTTGAATTAAGTGGGTGTGGGTAATTTCTTCAAGAAAATAGTGGGACATTTCAGAATCCCTTTGGAGGAAACCTACTTCAACCTCCACAAACCAAGATGAAATTACGTGAGTGAGGAGTGACTTTGTGTGTGTGAGAAAGCGTACAAATTTTCCAAATTTTTACTAAGTTAGGTGTCACCTTGCAACATGTGGACTTCTTGTGGCCCTTACAAATCTTGATTACCTATCTTACTATATGCTATTGGTATAACCTTGCGAAATTTTAATGTCACTAAACAACTAGCATGTGGACATATGGGTCCTTACCAATCCTTTAAACTCCCTAATGTGATTTAATCTAAGAAATATTCAAAAAACTATCCTAGATTGTAAGCATGTGGGCATGTATGGTCCCGTTACTATAATCTTTAAACTCCCCTAGTGATGTAAACTAAGAAAGCAGCTTCAATACTATCCTAACTTTGCAACATGTGGGCATGTATGGGACCTTACAAATTTAAGATGTTTGGAAAAGAAACTAAGAGGGCCCCTAGGGGGGCTTTGTCCTCTCTTAAAGATTGTGTTAAGGGAGATGAAATCTTCCCTCAATCACTTTTTTGATTCTCAAGATCGCTCTATGGTGCGAGAGAAGAGAATACTCAATTATTGAAGTTTGATTTCTGGTCCCAATGCAATTGTTTATATATGTGATAGTAAATGATCTTAACTTAACTTTTACAATTAAAAAAAGCCATCCATGTGGCAACTCAAATAAAAAAAGGATAAATATGGTTCTTTTTAACCCCCTAAGTGCCTATGTTTTGACTAACCCTTCATGTGGGAAGGGAATCTAAGTGTGGTGCATTTACAAATTGCATAAAAACAAGATTTTGAAGGCTAGGGGCCTTCAAAATATCACAAAAAACTCTTACAATTTCAAGTCTCTGGACATATGCGCAGGTTACAGTTCAGATAGAGGCATGATGGGTGCACAATGTGTAGATTGCACAACAAAAAAAAAACCTTTGGGGGCACTGTGCGTAGAATGCACAGAGAATAAAAGCGTTGTGGGCGCACAATGCTCGAAATGCACGTCTGTGGGCTGGAAAACCTACGGACGTTCTCATACGCATCTGGGGGAAAATGTTTAGGTGGAATTCTCCTCTTCTAGCTCCAAATTCAACTCTTTGCAGGTAGGGTTAGGTCAGTTATTATCCCTGCAAGGAAAATAGGTCAAAAAGAAGTGCTCAAAAAACCCAAATAGGGAGGAAATTGATACCTTATCCCCAGTATGGTCGCCAATCTATTGTGTCCTTTTTGTCACTCGAATGACCAAAAGAAGGGCACTTGCAAGTCTAGTTGGGCCTGCTAGACAGGACAGAGGTTAGTGTATGAACCAAATGATTAAATCACATGAAATAAACAAACAACTAAGCTAAAAAAAACTAAAGAAATAACTAAAGAAACAAAACTAAAATGCATAAGGAAATTAGAACCAAAATTAATCAAACAAATGACCAATATTCATGCCACCAATGGAGAAGTATATTAGTGGGAAAACACTGTAGTGAAAGGAGGACTTATGGATCCCCTCTTCCTCCTTGGGAGGGCTCTTGAATCCCCTATGTGAGAGCTCTGCTTACAAATGGTAAACTAAAAAGCAAATGGTGAAGAAATCCAAGATTATTCCCTCAAGAGGTGAATAGCTTAATGAGATGATGCTAGTATGCTCCAAGAAGAAAAGAGGTTTCTTGTAGGAGAATAGAGGCAACATAACAATACAATGAGATTCTTGAATTCATAGTGCACCCATTGCCTCTTTTTATACCAAGTGTTTGAGGTAATATCCAACCGGTCTTTAGTGTGAACAAGGGGCCCTTTAGGGCACCCTTAGGTCTTTGACCAGCCCCCCATTTGGATTCAACTTAGATTTGAGGGTCAAATCAAGTTGGGATATGGTCCAGAAGTGGCTGATGGGCCAACAAGAATGATAAATGTGTCATTCAGAGGAGTGCATGACTTTTCTCGTACACATTCGTGCATCAGACGCATGTGCGCTTTTCTGGCATTTTTGGCCTGCACATGTGCGCACGCTTCCTTTAGTGTTTTAGTGCATGTCGATTTTTTGACTAGTTTCATAGTTTGTGCCTTTTGGAAATGCATTTTTGGGGATTCAGGTGAAACAATAGGTGTTTGGAGGTGCTAGATTCCTGTAACAATTTACGGATGAAATTTCAGTGATAACATAGAGAACACGACCTGAAGGACCCGAATGTGAGCTTGATGTTGAGGAAGCATCTGATAAACCTCATAGGAATACTGTGATAGAGAGAAGGTCTCTGAGAGATGGTGAAAATTCCCTAGAGATATCATGGCTTGGTACGGGGGTGCCCAGAGTGCTAAGAAGGAATGCCTCTGAGCCTATGGTTGGGTGGAAAGGCACACACCCACAATCAGTTAGTCAGTTACAACCTGTAATAGATAAGTATTCTCATACCCTGTGTAATTGATCTGTAACTATGTAATAAAGTTGGATATCCTGTGAATGACTCAGGGATGTGTCTATCTGCTTAATGCTTACACTATATCTCTTTATTCTTGTTTAAACTGTGTATTTAAGAAAGTATGGAATTGTCTAATTTGTACATGTAAATTCACGAGCCCTGTGGTGGCTTAAGTTAAAATAAGTAGACTGTGAGTTCGTCGACCTTGGGAAAAAATTTCATGGGTGCACATCGACACTCCTAGTTTCCCTGAGTCTCTGGGAGGACGGAGTCTGTGAAGCTTAGGAGAGGTAGTGTAGATATGCACTGAGTCTTTATGAGGCGGACAAAGGCTGAGAACCTCTTATGTTCCATAGCTTGGTGAATGAGTACATGGGTGCATGGGAGATATTTATAAATATCAAGCTCAGGAGGAAGAGCATAAAGCACGCACCAATGCCTAAGTATTTCAGAGCTAGCAAAGATAAGGAAGGATAGAGAGATCCAAGTATCGAAAGGGGAAGATCCTTTGTAAGGAAGACGAATGGACCAGATCTGTTCAGGAAGAGACAAGGTCTGTTGTTACCATTGGATATGGGAAAGAGCGTGGGAGTTAACCCCTTGAGTCCTTCAGATTTTGCAAGTTCGATGAAATGAGCATGTTCGTTGTTAAAGAGGTGAATCCTCCAAAGTCCTGAAGTCCCAATATTAATCTGGGACATAGATCTGAGGTTGCCCAGGAGCTATCTCGACCATCAGATCTATGAGGTAGTTAGCCTGGCGTTGATTTCTTTAGGAGAATAGAGGTTTAGTAGCACCAAAACCCCCAAAGGAAGGAGCCACAAAGTAATGTGGACCATGGATCTATGGATCCTTTGGATCCCTCTCATTCGTTCGATCGAGGGAAAGTGTGCATCACGTTGAGAGAATGTGGGGATGAATGTGTCAAGTGGCATTAAGGCCACGCATGGCACAACAATGATACCCCGAGGAAGGTTACAAACTGTCAATCTAGGGGTCTACAGAGAATGACCGGGACCGTTTATCTATGAGTTTGAAGTTCGTGCTTTGGGAGAATTGCAAGTTGGAGTGACCAAAACCTCTTAAGGCTAAAGTCACGAAATGATCTAGACCATGGATCTTTGGATCCTTCTCGATCATTCGATCTATGAGTTTTGAGTTCGCTCTTTGGGAGAATTGCAAGTTGGAGTGACCAAAACCTCCAAAGGAGAAATTATAGACCACTTAGGAGTTAAGCCTCGGATCATAGCCCGAGGTGACATTTGAGAAGGGCCTAACAAGAGAAGATAATGCCCATTGTTTTGGAACTCGCTGAAGCACCTGAGCCTAAAGTTTTGGTGGGCCCTTGATCTGGAAAGAGAGAAGGGACCGTCGATTCCTCTCTCGTCATTTTAGAACTTCGCCAGTTCGAAATTTTGATGAATTGGTGACTGGTGAGGTGAAAATGATCAAAGCTAGAGTTATGAAGCACCCTTTGAGTAGGCATTGGGTCACAACCTAAGGTCATATGAAGGAAGGGGCTAGCATGGAGAGCTAGCGCTTGTTTCTCAAATCCTTCAAAGGGGCCAGGAAAGAGCCGTGGGCTTGGAAGAACCTGGAATATGAAGAAAGGGGAACCTAGAGACTGTTAAGGAAAGGAAAATTATGAGGCCCCAACCCTTAAAAGAGCACTTAGGGGTCATGTGTGTTACAACAGAGAATACTTGGCTAGGTTTGTTTGTTCATTTTATTTCTTTTAGTGATCCATTTTCCCTATTATGGGAGCCCTAATTTGATCTTAATAAAATCATCTTGGAATTGGTTTTCCCTTTGGGGTTTTTCTAGGGGTAGTTTACCTATAAATATTGGTGTTTTGTGTGTGAGATTTTGGTTTCCTAGTTTATGGTTTTGCTACATGTTTAGTTGATTACTTAGCTATTCTTTTAGTAGATAAAGTTATTTTATTTTGAGCTAACTACCTAGTGTTGGGTTGAAGTGGTGAAATATCAACATGGTATTTGAGCATACCAAGGGTTTAATCCATAGGAAAATCAACGTGGTATCAGAGCTAGGGCTTCAAAGGGAGGAAACCAAGAGCATAGATATCAATAGATGCAAGAAGGTATTGACAAATCTATATCTAAGAGGCATAAATAAAAGGACATATTTCAGTGAAACAACAGTACTGAGGCAGAACAAGGGTTTTTGCAGGGTCACAGAGGTGTACATGTGTCATAGTGGTGACAATCGCCTACATATGTAGGTCACAATGGTATCATTCATGTACATACATGGGTCATAGTGTCTACAATCACGTACATATGTGGGTCATGGTGGTGATAGGTGCATACATATGTGGGTTGTAGTGGATACAATCACATACATGATCATACATGATAGTACACAAATAGTTTCAACATAGGGTTATCGAATAAGATCTTGGAGATAAAAAATGGATTGCAATTCAAGGATAGGTTGGATGGGGTTTCCAACTACAATCCTTGGAAGGAGAGGATCATGTTGGTGTTGATGGAAAATGAGATATGGGAATTTTTGAATACTTAGATAACTCCACCAATAGATGTGACAAATCTGGTCATCCATAATCAAAAGGATGTGAAAGTGATCCAGGAGGATCCAGAATGCTCAAAAGTGATCCAGGAGGATCCAAAATGCTCAAAGGTGATCCAGGAGGATCCAAAATGCTAAAAATTTGATCTTCTCAAATTATTTTTAAAATCACTTCATTGTATAGATCTCAGTGATAGCTTTCCAATGACGCAACAGTTGCCTCAAACAAAATTCGTATGAAGAAGTTATGGGTGGTCAAAGTTTGGTTAAAAAAGGTCAAAAGTCAAAGTAGGGGTGCCACATGGAAGACCCACAGGATTCCACGTGTATTGTTCGTATAGGTCATAAAACTGATATATTATGTCATGCTGACATGGCATCACGACAGGATGCCATGTGTCACCTGGAAATGACATTTTTTGGGGTCCATATGGACCAATAAAAAAGTGCCAGGTGTCATCCGTATGGATGATACGTGGCACCCATATGATGATGTGGAAGGTACAGGTGGAAGGTGACTGGATGATGAGGTGGTAGATAGGTGGACCAGTGAAAGCATGATATGTGGACTAATAAGAAAGTGCCTCGTGGCACTCTCCGATATTCCAATAATGGCTAAGGGAGAATCAAATTTTGTTGGAGGTTGAATGCAATAGAACCCATGACATATTGAGGAATATTAAAACATTACAAAGAATATTCCTTATTCTTAACCACAATCCTTCTACCAATATGCCATGCATGTTAGTTGTTATAACTAACATTAAATATTATATTTATATTAAAACCAGTTTTGCCCAAGATTTTGGTTGGTGGTTTGGCTGACCTAGGCCTATTTAATCGACAAGAAAACCAATTCCCGAGACATAGAAATGCATGCCAAGAAGCATGTCTACATAAAATTTCATGCCAAGTGTGGATTTGTCTCTATTTTCATCCCAGAGGTGTCCCTCTTTTGGGATTGTCTCATTTTGCATGCCATGGAGTTCTTTGAGGGAAGAATAGAGTGTTTATACTCATTTTTATCAAAATTTCGAGAGAAATCTGATGGTGATGTATATTTTGTGTAAAAATGATATTTATGAAAAGTATTATTCCAATTTGTCATGTATGAGACACATAGTCTCGTTATGCATGCAAAAGGGGTCTTTAAGCACCTATTTAGAACATAGTCGCTTTTATACTCATTTTTCTCAGAATTTCGTGAGGAATTCAGTAATGACCTATGTTCATGGGATTGAGTAGAAGAATGGAAGGTGTTGGAATAGGGGTAGACCCAGGGTTCAACGCTTCAACAATGCACCAACAAAACCCTAAATATCGTCCCTTTCGGTAACACATGCGAAGTAGATGAAGTCTCACCCGAGGTAGAGGCAGGGGGGTTGCAGGACTCAAGTGTCTACAACCTAGATGGGACACAGATCCATGATCACTATAATTAACATAGCACTTAGCTAATAACATTCATTAGTCTTTAACCTTTATTCACATCATAGGCTAAAACTCTAATTACAGAATCAACACAGTATTAATCAATATCTAAGCACATCTAACCATTCAACACATAACATCAGAGCATATCCAACATTCATTCACATCACAAAGCACTAAGCATTCATAGATCTAACCATCATACCTTAGGAGAAGAGCTCTAAGCAAATAGATACATAAATGACAAGAACATCATAGCACAAAGCACATTAACACATGATATATGTGGTTCACCCTAGTGTGGGGCTACGTCCACCAAATCTTCTCTTCTTTATTAGTCTCTTCAATCTTATTATAGGCACAGATCCACGAGGCCCACTCTGCATAGGACAGGAGATCTACGCGCACCTCACCAGATCCTCCTCCCCCAAGTTAGGTCCAAGCATAGAGCCTTTACACAGTCTGTGCACACAACACTTACAAATGATTACACTTATCTTTGCAAGCCTCAACATATAGTATGCACAAAGTATTCACAACTATTTGCTATTAGAAAAATACAACCGCGATGCTCTTACATTGCTCAACCACTTATTTATACATTACAAAAGAGGCCTAAACATGGGTAAAACCCATGGGCCGACATCCCATACCCGTTACATAAACCCCAATATCCCAAAAATCTCACAAAAAGGGAGAGATCCCATGATCTCTGCTTCGCTTGGACGCTCCATCTTCGACCAGCCCGTCGAAGTCCCAAAAATGGTCAAACATGACCAATTTTTCCACAAAACTTGGTCGAGGGCCAACATGCCCCTAACACTCACCTATGACTCATCCCGAGTCACTCTGATCTGGGAAAGACTGCTTCGAAGGTATTTATCTTAACTCGAGCTGCCTCGACTTGCTGCTTCGCTAGAACCACCTACTCGACGAAATCCTAAATGACTTGCTCGGTGACAGGCCCTTCCAAGAGCTATTCCAATGTTGCAACCACCTGTTCTAGCTATGATCCTTGTTTGTCGATCTCTTCGAACAAGGTGCATGCTTTGTCTTGCACCGGATGGAGTCTCAGTGTCACCTCTATTGTTCTAGAGTCTGTACTTAAGGCTATAAAGTATAGAGTCTAGGCATCCAAAACAGGGTGAATGATATAAAAATAAAAGAACAACCTTCAGGGAAAGAATCTATGGTTGATTTTTGATTTTTCTTTGTCTAGTTTCCAAAAGTTCCTGGACGCTTATATCTCGTTCAATGGCTGCCCATGAACGTTCGAGTTCTACCCAGGTGGTGGTATTTTTTAGTATAGTATCGAAAAGGTTTAAAGCGATGTTCGTTTGATCTAAAAGACCCGATTCAATATTGGGTTGTCTTACAATGGGCACATCCATGAGGGAACATAAATTTAAAGTGTTTGATGATGTTTCAAATTTAGATCATATAAAAAAGACTTCTCGGATCCGAATTAATACTATAACCAATCCAAAGGACTTCTTCTATAACTGAGTGAACTTTGAAAAATCATGCATGAAATGAAGAAAAACATTAAGCTATCAACAATGTGAGGCTTTAATCAGGGAGGAATCTCACCCTGTGACAGAAGAAGAAAATAGACAAGAAAATTTTGATGAAGCATAAAATATAGAAATCTAAATAATTCATAGTTCTTGTACCTGCTAATAGCCAATACAGAGGAAAAACTATAAATGATTAGATGACTAAACAGTTGATCACCACAGTAGAGGTTGTACTAAATTGTAGCTGAGCATTCATCAAAGATATACATGAGAAATGAAACTAGATATGAAATGACAGAGAAAAACACATAAATCAGTCTTCACGGAATTTGGAGTCTTCAAATTGCTTTGTATTAATTCTGGCATAGGAAATACATCTATTAAAATTGGCAAAAAAAAAAATCCCTTGTTCCTTCTTTCAAAATTATACTTATACCAAGGTAAAACGTTTCAAAGTTTCGGTTACAAATGAAAAAAATGAAACGTTTCATTTCCTTGTCCTTGGTTTTCATTCATACTACCATGGCGCTTTCTTTTCTTGTTTTCTCTAGCTTTCAAAAATAGAATGGAATAAACATATGTCATTTTCTACCTCCAATAGTTTGTCCTTTCCCCTGTCCAATACAATTTATGCATCTTTCTACCAACGGGGCTACCAACTTGGAAGGTTTTGTTTGGTTGTTAACCTCAAAGGTGTAACGATCTTTTGCCAATTGTGGTAGTCTCTTTCCTACTTGTCTGTCCTCTGTGATAATAGACAATAATTGTAAGTTTGGATTTACTAGCCATTTATCCACCTAGACCATATCAACTTGATTTATCTAGGACAATTCAGCTTGCTTTCTTTCCACACTCTCTTTGATATCCAACAAATGTTTGGCTATGTTGATTTTGCCCAATGTTCCATAACTACTCTCTTTATCAAGATCTAATAAATTTTTATTTATTAAGCCAAATATTTATTCGCAAGCATCTCTCATATATTTATCCCTTTTCTTATTCTTGGATATATTATTCTCCCATGTAATCAACAAGATATTACCCCTGGTTTTCTCTGGAATGGAAAACCTAGAACTAATGACCATTTCTTCTTTCGCTGTTGCTATAACAGCCTCCTGGAAAGTGACATGAGATGCCCCAACTTCTCTTTCACTCAAAGAGATGTCCTTTAGTGATTGATCTATTGTTTGAAAGTGGTTCTGGATAGTTTCTACCTTAGCAAGTAGATTCTCCTGAGCCATTTCTACCTTCTTCCAGATTTCAGTGGCTTGGGATTGGAATATCTTTATGTCTATGACCTGGTTTTCGACAGAATTCAATTTTGACTACAACTGTGTTATTTTCTCCTCTTGCTAGCTTACCTATGTTTGGATTATTTGTGCCAACTGATGCATTTGCTCAAGGTCGGATTTAAGTCTCTCGATATTTCATGTAGATCATCTACTTTGGCTTGCTCGTGACCCTTTCTCGCCTCATCCCTGGCATTCGCCTCCACCGTAGCTACCCTAGCCTCCAATTTTCCAATCAAGAGGTTATTTTGTTTTAGCCATGCCCTCAAGGTTCCAACTAAATACTGGTTGGCCGTAGCATAATCCTCCAGTGTTCCTGCTGCCTCATCGATGAATTCCTCCTCTTCCACGGCCTCTCCATCTGTCAGGATTTTGTATTTTTTGGCGACTGTGCCCACTCTTTGATATATTTCTTACTTCACCACGACCTTCCTTTTCTTACTAAAGAAAAATTCATTAGGAGGAAACTCTTCTATAGAGATAGGCATCAGGCCCTTATCGAAAATCCATTTTGCATCAGGATTCCCCTTTCTGAATTGTAAAAGTGTGATGGATGCAATGGGATTGCCAATTTCCTTGGATGACTATTTCAAGCTAGCCTCCATGGCCATTTAGTCTGATGTGAGAAATGGTGTGTCACCTATCCCTTGCAAGGGTGTTCCAGCTTGACCTTTGACCTGTTTTTCTAGAGCAACTATCTCTGGGTTTCCCTCTTCTTGGTTGGGGATCTTGGTATCCTCTGTTTTTTTGGGAGTCTCAGTTTCCTCGTTCTCCCTTAGAGTTTCTTGTTTGTTAAGGTTTGTGTCCATTGAGCCTTGGGATTCTGCATGTTGTGTATCCGAGGGTTTTGATTTTCTACACTGTAAAATTTTGGGAAGGAAAATACTTCGATGCTCCTAGAACTTATAGAAATCGATCATATCTCCGGGCAATAGAGCTTGAACCTGACTCAAGACTTCTCTGTAGGTTCTCGCTCCTCTAAATCTTTTGTCATGAGGTGAGTCTTCACCTCTTCAGACTGCAACTCACCAGGTGATTACTCACTGCCTTATTTGGGTCGTGTCTCTTAAACTCAATGTCTACTAATTTCATTTTTTCTAAGGCCAGGGCCTCCACTCTGGCATGGCCAAAATCTAATAAAGAATACATACCAATGTGAATGTGAAAGGGTGACCATACATTTTTCGATACTCCTTTGAGCTCCTTTCTTATCGCACCGAGCACAGACTACTTGGAAATCTCACAACATACTATCTTATCCGGCAAAAATAGCGGTAGGGCATGTGGGGGAACAGAGCTGCCAAAAACCCTAATATATGAAAATTCTGCTTCTATATACCAATATTCCACTCTGCTTAGGCTGGTCATGATTTGGTCTGAAATCCTAGGAGGTGGATGGCCGAAGATGGAGACATGCATTGGTACCATTACCTAGTTGAAAATCTTGTAGACAAATTCTTTAGCTTTATCTTCCCAGAGTTTCGAGTGGTAGACATGAATAGGATTTGCATTAGATGGAGTCTAGATCCATCTCATTAATGGGAAAGGTGTCCTGAAGAAAATAACGTCCATGATTGAAGAAAACATAAATAATGAAGCTACTTTCCCACTCGTCTTCTATGCTCGATATTCAGTAATTCGACTGGCTAGACTGTCTGACAACAATTTGGCCCAGTCGAAAAAAAAACCCTCAGCTACTTTATGAATAAGTGGTACCCATGAGAGGAAAAAGTGAGTGGTGTCCTCCTTGTCATACAATATACATGCCATCATCGCTATATACATGAGTTGTGGCACTAAAGATGAGAGTGAATAAATTCCATGAGTACAGTCCTAAATTTCGTGGGGTGCGAAACCCAATCTTTGATCAGATCGGATAAGTTCTTTCCAAACTACTTGCATTCCTTCTTTTTGAAACCCTCTAAGAATTTGACATTGTGAGTAAGGTTTGGTGTGGGTGACAATTTATACATTGTTTGTAAATGCACTGGTCTGAATGTCCCAATTGCCACCTTCTGTTCGTTGAAAATTGTCCTAGTTGGGATGTCTGCATGGTCCAATGTACATTTGATCATATCATAATAGGGAAAAATCCATGGCCTTGTTGCTATTTTGTGCATCTGTACCTGAGCAACAATTTTTTATTTGGTGGACAAGTCATTTTTCTCGTTATCGATAGAATCATCCAGACAATTTATCATCTCGGACTGCAGAATGTTGGGAATGTGCGTCCATGTTTTGACAGTATTGATACTTCGAGGAGAGGTATCAGAAATAATATATGAACCTTGACCTGAACTCTCGACAGCTGCCTTGGGAACTTTTCATGGAGCCATGATACATAACCTCGCAATTAGATCCCCTGTCGTAAAAGTGAAAACACAGACATAAGTTATCCAGGTGTAATGGCTCTGTGCACAATAGAAAAAAATCTGAGATAATAAAAGAAACTCTTTTGTCTTGATCGCTTAAGTCCATGTGAGTCCTTGCTGACAGAACGGTTAAATCATTTAATGGAAATATTTTTGAAATAAAACGGGATCTTACTCTCAATCACCTCACTGAAATTCAAATAAATGCCATAAATGTTTGACAACGTGACTTGGGAAAAATGAAGAAACGTTAAAACTTCATCCGTAGACTGTATGAGTTAAACGTTTATTAAGACGTTAATTAATCTAGTTTAGTTCCTTTAATTAAGTGTGTTTAGTCCTTAATCCACTTTTCGACATTCACTGTATCAGATGATTTTGCTCCTAGTCTTTGAACCCCAAAAACCTGAAATCACGATAGTGCGATTTGGTTGATTAGTTGTGATTTGACTTAAGATTTTAATTAGCCGTGCTTAGTTAATGAATATCGTGACTTTGGGGATTGAAGTTACAAAGGTGTTGTTTTTGAGGTAACAATCACCAAGTTGCGAAATCACGATAAAGATTAATTATGGCTTAAAGTGATTACTCTTGAAATTAACCTGAGTGACTTAAAACAACTTCGCAACTTCGCACGTTGGAGATTTGAAAAGAGTTTGACGTGTAACTCCTGAAATGTGAGAGCACGAGGTAATAAAAGGTGAAAATCCTTGCTTAGTGGTTCATAAATGGTGATTAGAACTAAAATACTTAATTCCATCTCGCGTGTCGAGATACTTAGGCTTTGGTGGGTATAAACGTGAAATAAACGAGGTCCCAAAATGCGGCTTTTGGGCTTAAGTATAACATTTCACTTACTTAGAAAAAGGGTGGCTCCAAGCTTTGAAACTAGAGTATTTGAAAAATACAAGCGTTCCAACATAGGCTCCAACTAGGGATCTCGTCTCCTTGCGGGATGAGAACAATGATAGACCAAGTGTCTGTATTGGGTAAATGGAGTCATTAGTCTGTTTCTGTGAAACTAGTTTTAGAGAAAGGATACAGAGTGAACTTTGAGGTTTCATCTTAATTTTCGAAAAGCTTTCAAAACTCAATCGCTTTCCAATCTCAACTACAGTCCATTTGGTGAATTTCCCTTTCTCGACACTAAATTCGGGCCTGCTTAAGATGACCAAAACAATCTTAGGAAATTCAACAGGCCTTGTGTGTTTCATCTTTCATCAAAATGAAGTAAATTCCATGCTTTCAATCAGAGAGTACTGCATGAACTTGGGATGTAGATCCAGTTTCAAAAAAGCTAATTACCAGAGTATAGTATAATTCATGTATGATAGCCTTACAGATATCTTAGATATTTCTTCACTGCCAGCGAGCCTGTTCGGTACCCCGGTGAAGTTATCTGGTTCCCTTCATTGAATTTCCTTTCACCACTTCAAACTATAATTATGCATTTAAATGCTGAGATGAGGGCAATCATTTTATGAATTTCCTTTCATCATCTCTTTGGAATAGATGGGGGCAATCAGTTATGAATTTCCTTTCACCATCTGTCTGATATTTTATTTTTTAAACTATGAAGTGGGGGCAATCAAATGTTATAAAGAACACTAGGGGCGATATCTATGTAGTATTCATAACAGAGGTCTGTCAACTCGCTTTGATTACACTGGACCAACTTTCTCTTGACTTTCAAAACATCTTAGTCTGCAGGAAATTATGGGAGAATTTATTTCCAAGGGTCTTCCTTTGAGAAAGACCTAGTCATTTAAAACCCATTAAAATACCTAAGAGAGTTAGGATCAACCTAGGCATGAATTTTCTCAGTAGGAGACTGAGGAGTTGTGAAGGCTGGCTTATTTTCTAAGATTCGTTTGCCAACTTCCAGAGCTAAAGTGTAACCTCTTCTTCCTCCGTAGAGGCCAAGGGAAGGTGTTTGGTGTTTAAGGAGAGAAAGCCAAAGATAGATAAAGGATTATAGAGAAGGGTTTGAATCTCAAAAACACAGGCATTATAACGCAATGCTGACTCTTGGAACTTTTTCTTTGGGGATGCTTTACTTCCTTTGCTTATTTTAATTATTTTTTATCTTATCCAGGTGAAAATTTTTAGAATCCATAGTAACAGTTGTTCCTTTAAAGACATGTTAGGTGAATATATCATACTCATGAGACTGTTGTTGCACTTAAGTGATATTCGTTTGGAATACAGACATTTCGGAAGTTCATACCTTTGCCTTGCCATTTTCTTCTCTTCTTAATAATTTTTTTTTTATCACCTGTTTCGGGCGAATCGATTTCCTGATACATGACCGTCTATTTTATCCCTTTGTTGTTTGGGCTGCAAGCCAGGATCATGTAAGAAAACAACATGAAGAGTATCAGGGCTTTCAGATTTATGGAATTCAATGTGTTGAAAATTTCATATCCCTACTTCTAGAAAATCACTAACCTGTTTTATTTGCGATGAAAGTAAAACTTACCAAAAAGCTATAAAAAAAAATACACAAACCGGTAGATACAGTGGAAATTTGAAAAATCATTTATTGCATATATTTCTTCAAATAACGCCTGTTGACAGGGTCGTTGAGGGTTTTACCGTCCAAATTCTCTAACATAAACAAATTCTTCCCTTCAGAAGCTATGATTTTGAATGGTCCATACCGATATGATCAAATTTACCATGTTTTGTCGAGTCTTCCCTCCTAGCATCCCATTTCAAAACCAAATCACCAGGGATGAATTATCTGTCTTTGGCCTTATGATTGAACAATGCTTTCATGTTCTCTTGGTATTTCTACAGCCTTTCGTCCACTTCAGCCCTATGCTGTTGAACTTCAATTAGCTGATTTATTCTCCTTGTGACATGGTTTGGTTCTTCTTTCTCATCTTGCCAAAGTTTCATCACAGGAAGTGCTAGATTTATAGGTAATACCACTTCAGTCCCGTATACCATTTGGAAAGGAGAAGTGCCAATAGATTCTTTTGTACCTATATGATTCGCCCATAAGGCATAGTTCAATTGCACATGCCAAGAGTTTTTGTTTTTGCTCAACACTTTCTTAATTATGGTAATTAAAATTTTATTTGAGGATTCGGCTAGCCCATTTCCTTGGGGGTAATATGCCATGGAGTGAACCAATATGATATTGTATTTTTGGCAAAAGCTGACCATTGCCATAGATTTGAATGCATGGGCTTTATCTGTGACTATCTTTCGGGGACAACCGAATCTGGACAATATGTTCTCTTCCAGGAAGTATATTATTATTGAATCAGTCGCCTTTCTAGTTAGAATAACCTCCACCCATTTGGTGAAGTAATCTGTAGCAGTCAGGATCCATTTGTGTTGAGTGTTGGAATGTAAGTTGATTTCTCCTATAAAATCCAACCCCCATTGTTGAAAAGGGGCTTTCGTTTTGATCGGAACCAAAGGTAGCACTGGGAGCTTCTGTTTGCTTGCGAACAATTGGAAAGGGTTATAGGATCTGACTTTGGCATTGACATCTGAGAATAGTTTATTCCAATAATATCCCGCCCTCAGGATTTTATAAGTTGTTGCTCTCCAAGCGTGATGCCCTCCGCACACTCCTTCGTGAAATTCATTTATGACCCTCTCTGTTTCTGATTCTACTACAGAAACCAATAGGAAGCCTAATGCGTCCTTCCAGTACAATAGTCTTTTGGATATACAATACTTCACCACATGCATCTTCATTGTCTTGGATTTAGCTGGAGACAGATCACTTGGGCATTTCAAGGTCAGTAGGTAGGACACTATGTCTTTATACCAATCTGATGAGGCAAAATTCTCTTCGATTCTGGTTGCAGCTATTTGGTCATTGATCTCGTTTACATCCACACATCCTTCATATCCCTGTAGGTTATTCATTCCAAGTTCTCTGAAATTTGATTCAGCTAAGAGCTTAGCCAAACCTTGCCCTTTTACTAGTTTCTTCGGTTTAACCTCCAGATCGAATTCTTGAATTTTAGCAAGCCATTGACCCCTCTTCCCATCGCTGTCGGGATGAAACAATATGTCTTTTACAGAACTGGTGGGTACGTATGCAATTACCTTGGAGTGTGACATGTAGGTTTTGAAACACTTTAGCACCTTCACCATAGCATACGCTTGCTTTTCCATTGTATCATATCTCAATTCAGCGTCTCTAAGACTTTTATTGAAAAAAGATATTGGTTGCTTGAAACATTCTCCATTCTTCTGGAGGAGTACTACCGCAACTGTGTGCTCATATGTGAACAAGAAAATCAAAAAATCTTTTAGATAATCAGGGCTTGCCAGTACTGGTGCTTCGCTTATAACTTTCTTGATGTGTGCAAACGATGCTTTAGCTTCTACCATCCATTTCACTTTGATGTTCTTCTTTATCATATCTGTGATCAATTTCACGATTTCAGCGATGTTTGGGATAAATCTTCTCAAAAAATTTATTTTTCCTAAAAATGACTGAATTTCTTTTACATTTCTAGGAATATTTATGGTGTTTATAGCTTCTACCCTTTTAGGATCGATTTTAATTCTATCTCAAGACACAAGGTGGCCCAAGAGTTTACCTTCTTGCATCACAAAGTGAGACTTCTTGGGGTTTAAGGACAAATCAAATTTTCGACATTTCTCGAACGTTTGCTTGAGATGTAATAGATGATCTTCATCGGATTTACAAAAAATAGTCAGATCATCAAGGTAGATAACCACAAATTTATCTCTCTCGCCGATGAAAGCGATATCCATAGTGCGCTGGAAGGTAGCACCTGCATTCATCAAACCAAAAGTAATTTTGTCATACATAAATGTGCCCCAAGGGGTGGTGAAAGTTGTTTTTTCTTTATCATGCTCATTGACAACAATCTGATTGTAACCGTAAAACCCGTCGATCATTGACATCCTATTTTCCCCAAATACTTTTTCCAAAATGTGATCCATTTTGGGTAGAGGATAATTATCTTTGAGAGAGGATTTATTCAGATTTCTAAAATATACACACAGTATGATCTCCCCACTCTTCTTCCTAACCGAGACCAGGTTAGCTACCCAGTCAGAGTATCTCATTGGTACAATTATTTTTGCATCCAAAAGCTTTTTGACTTCCCTTTTGACCATGGGCAATAAAATGGGATTGATTTGTCTGAGTTTTTGTCTAAAAGGTTTAACACCAGGCTTCAAAGGTATCTTGTGTTTGATCAAAGTGGTGTCATAAGTTCTCAAATCGTCATAAGACCAAGTGGACGTGTCTTTATACTGTTCGAGTAAATCAACATACTTACCTTTTGTCTCAGGAGGAAGGTATTTTGATATTTTTACTATTCTAGGCTCCTCTTTGGTCCCTATGTCGCAATCTTCGACCTCTTCTGGTTGAGGTTGCAAAGTAGATTTTAAGGGCATGTCATTTTGGTCAAACAGAGGAAAAACTTTAAATGATTAGATGACTAAACAGTTGATCACCACAGTAGAGGTTGTACTAAATTGCAGCTAAGCATTCATCAAAGATATACATGAGAAATGAAACTAGATATGAAATGACAGAGAAAACCACATAGCTCAGTCTTCACGGAATCTGGAGACTTTGAATTACTTTGTATTAATTCTGGCACATGAAATGCATCTATTACAATTGGCCAAAAAAAAATCCCTTGTTCCATCTTTCAAAATTATACTTATACCAAGGTCAAATGTTTCGAATTCCAATCATTTCAAAGTTTCGGTTACAAATGAAAAAATGAAATGTTTCATTTCCTTGTCCTTGGTTTTCATTCATACTAGCAGGGCACCTTCTTTTCTTGTTTTCTCTAGCTTTAAAAAATAGAATGGAATAAACATCTGTCATTTTCTGCCTGTAGCAGTCTGTCCTTTCCCCCACCCAATACAATTTACGCATCTTTCTACCAATTGGGCCACCAACTTGGAAGGTTTTATTTGGTTGTTAGCCTCAAAGGTGTAGCAATCTTTTGCCAGTTGTGGCAGTCTCTGTCCTACTTATCTGTCCTCTGTGATAATAGAAAATAATTGTAAGTTTGGCTTTACCAACCATTTATCCACCTGGACCATATCAACCTGCTTTATCTGGGACAATTTGACTTTCTCTCTTTCCACACTCTCCTTGATATCCAACAAATGTTTGGCTATGTTGATTTTGCCCAATGTTCCAGAACTACTCTCTTTATCGAGATCTAATAAATTTTTATTTATTAAGCCAAATATTTCTTTGCAAGCATCTCTCATATCTTTAGCCCTTTTCTTATTCTCGGATATATTATGCTCCCATGTCTTCAACAAGATATTACCCCTGGTTTTCTTCGGAATGGACAACCTGGAACTAATGACCATTTCTTCTTTTGCTGTTGCTATAACAGCCTCCTGGAAAGTGACACGAGTTGCCCCAGCTTCCCTTTCCCTCAAAGAGATGTCCTTTAGAGATTGATCTATTGTTTGAAAGTGGTTTTGGATAGTTTCTACTTTAGCAAGTACATTCTCCTGAGCCATTTCTACCTTCTTCCAGATTTCAGTGGCTTGGTATTGGAATATCTTTATGTCTATGACCTGGTTTTCGACATAATTCAATTTTGACTGCAATTGTGTTATTTTATCCTCCTGTTGGCTTACCCGTGTTTGGATTATTTGTGCCGACTGACACATCTGCTCAAGGTCGAATATAAGTCTCTCGATTTCCTGCAGATCAGCTACTCTGGCTTGCTTGAGACCCTTGCTCGCCTCATCCCCGGCATTCGCCTCCGCCGTAGCTACCCTAGCCTCCAATTTTCCTATCAAGAGTTTATTTTGTTTTAGCCATTCCCTCAAGGTTCCAACTGAATACTGGTTGGTCGCAGCATAAGGCCCCAGTGTTCTTGCTACCTCATCGGTGAATTCCTCCTCTTCGACGACCTCTCCATCTGTCAGGATTTTTTATTTGTTAGTGACTGCGCCCGCTCTTTGATATATTACTTTCTTCACCATAGCCTTCATTTTCTTACTAAAGAAAAATTCGTTAGGAGGCAACTCTTCTACAGAGATAGGCATCAAGCCCTTATTGAAAATCCATTCTGCATCGGGATTCCCCTTTGTGAATTGTAAAGGTGTGATGGATGCAATGGGACTGTCGATTTCCTTGGATAACTGTTTCAAGATAGCGTCTGTGGCTGTTTCGTCTGATGTGAGAAATGGCGTGTCACCTACCCCTTGCGAGGGTGTTCCAGCTTGACCTTCGACCTATTTTCCTGGTGTAACTATCTCTGGGTTTCCCTCTTCTTGGTTGGGGATCTCGATATCCTCTGTTTTTTCCAGAGTCTTAGTTTCCTCGTTCTCCCTTGGAGTTTCTTTCTTGTTAAGGTTTGTGTTTGTTGAGCCTTGGGCTTCTGCATGCTGTGTATTTGAGGGTTTTCAGTTTCTACACTGTAAAATTTTGGGGAGGAAAATACTCCGGTGCTCATGGAACTTATAGAAATCTATCATATCTCCAGGAAGTAGAGCTTGAACCTGGCTCAAGACTTCTTTGTAGGTTCTTGCTCCTCGAAAGATTTCGTCATGAGGTGAGTCTTCGTGCTCGTACCTTATTAGACTGCAACTCGCCAGGTGATTACTCATGACCTTGTTTGGGTCGTGTCTCTTAAACTCAATGTCTACTAATTTCATTTCTTCTAAGACCAGGGCCTCCACTCTGGCATGGCCGAAATCTAATAAAGAATACATACCAATGTGAATGGAAAAGGGTGGCCATACCTTTTTCGATACTCCTTTGAGCTCCTTGATTATCCCACCGAGCATAGTCTACCTGGAAATCTCACGACATACTAGCTTATCCAGCAAAAATAGTGGCAGGGCATGTGGGGTAACAGAGTTGCCAAAAGCCCTAATATATGAAAATTATGGTTCTATGTACCAATCTTCCATGCTGATTAGGTTGGCCATGATTTGGTTTGAAATCCTGGGAGGTGGATGGTCAAAGATGGAGACATGCATTGGTACCATTACCCAGTTGAAAATCTCGTAGATGAATTCTTTGGCTTTATCTTCCCAGAGTTTCGAGTGGTAGACATGAATAGGCTCTGCATTAGATGGAGTCCAGCTCCAGCTCATTAATGGGAAAGGTGTCTTGAAGAAAATAACGTCCATGATGTAAGCAGACATAAAGAATGAAGTTGTTTTCCCATTCATCTTATGTGCTCGATATTTAGTAATTCGACTGGCTAGACTGTCTGACAACAATTTGGCCCAATCGAAAGAAAAACCCTCGGATATTGTATGAATAAGCGGTACCCATGAGAGGAAAAAGTGAGTGGTATCCTCCTTTCCGTATAGTCTACAGGCCATCATTTCTATATACATGAATTGTGGAACTAAAGATGAGATTGAATAAATTTCATGAGTATCAGCCTTGAATTTTGTGGGGTGCAAAACCCAATCTTTGATAAGATCGGATTATTTTTTTCCAAACTACCCACATTCCTTCTTTTTGAAACCCTCTAATAATTCGGCATTGTGAGTAAGGTTTGGTGTGGGTGACAATTTATACATTTCCTGTAAATTCTCTGGTCTGAATGTTCCAATTTCCACCTTCTGTTCATTGAAAATTGTCCTTGTCGGGATGTCTACATGGTCCAGTGCCCATATGATCATATCATAATAGGGAAAAAGCTGTGGCCTTGCTACTATTTTGTGCATCTCTTCCTAAGCGATGATTTTGTATTTGGTAGACAAGTCATCTTTCTCGTTATCGCTGGAATCATCTGGACAATTTATTAGCCCGGACTGCATAATGTTGGGAATGTGCATCCATGTTTTGACAATACTGATACTTCGAGGAGAGGTATCATAAACAATATCTGAACCTTGACCTGAACTCTTGGCAGCTGCCTTGGGCACTTTTCGTAGAGCCATGATACAGAACCTCACAATTATATCCCTTGTCGTAAAAGTGAAAACACAAACATAAGCTATCCTTGTGAAATGGCTCTGCACACAATAGAAAGAAAATCTAAGATAATGAAAGAAACCCTTTTTTCTTGATCGCTTAAGTCCGTGCGAGTCCTTGCTGACAGAATGGTTAAATTGTTTAATGGAAATATTTTTGAAATAAAACAGGATCTTACTGTCAATCACCTCATTGAAATTCAAATAAATGCCATAAATGTTTGACGACGTGACTTGGGAAAACGCAGAAACGTTAAAACTTCATCCATAGACTGTATGAGTTAAAAGTTTCTTAAGGTGTTAACTAATCTAGTTTAGTTCCTTTAATTAAGTGAATTTAGTCCTTAATCCCCTTTTCGGCATTCGCCTTATCAGATGATTTCTCTCCTAGTGTTTGAACCCCAAAAACCCGAAATCGTGATAGTGCGATTTGGTTGATTAGCTATGATTTGACTTAAGAGTTTAATTAGCCATTCTTAATTAATGAATATCGCGACTTCAGGGATCAAAGTTACAAAGGTTTTTTTTTTAGGTAACAGTCGTTGAGTCACGAAATCACGATAAAGATTAACTATGGTGGCTCCAACCTTTGAAACTAGAGTATTTGAAAAATACAAGCGTTCCAACAACCTCCATCATTCTTCTCTAAATGGAACTGACCTGCTGCTGAACTATGCGCTGCTCATGTGATCTCCTCATCTTCTCTACCATCGTAAGCAGCTTCAATTGCACTTGCATAGTTGATGCTTGCTTCTTCACTTCTTGGAGATGTGCTTCCAATGTTCTCATTTTTGTGTCCTCTGCAAGGTGCTCATAGGTCTGTGCACTTTGGGCACTCAGTTGCTTGCATTCTAAAGCCAACACCTTGATTCGTTTGATTGTGCTCCTGAAATTTTCTTCTCTCTAATCTCACACTTCCTATGGAGTGCTCGACACTGTTTTCAGTTCTAACTTGGCTACTCTTGCTTGAAGATGCTTAATGGCTTCAACGAGCTTCCCCACTTGGCTCTCAGCTATCTCTTCTTCTATCTGGGTCAATCCGGGCATAGAGTGAAGTGATCTAATTATTGCTTCTCTAACCCCCATCTACTCCACATGCAGCTGGTAGTTTTCTCTCTGGATCTGCTCTTTGTCCTCTTTAAACTTTGCTCTAAGGTCATCTTTCTCTTGCTGCGCAATCCAAAGTTGCTTCAAGGCCTCTATGGCCTACTTTTTTTCCTCATGTAATCGACGAAGGCGAGCCTCTATCACATTTGCTATGCTTCGTAATTGGCTGGGTTCATCCCCCAATTCTATACCTTCTGATGACGATGGCGCAGTAGACACTACGTGGCTCAAATAGAGAGATTGTTGTACCCCCTTCAGCTCCGCTTCGATTCTGTTATACATTGTTTCTTGTTTTTCTTCATTGCGTTGCAAGATATCCTTTGAGGCATCTTCTACAATGGTGATGATGAGATAGATATCATCCACCATGAGTACGTTTTGTGACTGAGGCTTATTGGCTCGTGATTTCTTCTGCACTAAGGGTTTCTTCGGAGAAACTTTTCTTTTCTTTCACATCTCGACCTCCGTAAGGGGATCCTTTAGCGGTGTTACTTCTCCCTATTCCTGCTTGGCTTATTCTCCTTTCGTCTCTTGGATTACTTCGTGAACTCCTCCTCCTCCTTCAGGTGAATCAGATGCAGTTTCCTCTGATGCATTTTTTATGTCATGCACTTCTTCCTTCTTCTTCTTCTTCTTAGCACTACTCGGTCAATCATATTATTCTCTGGTGAGCAAGGGAATTCCAATGATATCGGGGTTAGAGAGCTCTATCTGTTCGAATGGTACAAGGAATTCCATAGGCCATTCCTTGGTTATCTCTTTCATATCTTCCTCCGTCAATTTGTAATAAGACTGTAGTTCCTCCTTTCTTTTGTCCCTGGGTGCAGTGATATATATGAAGTGGCAGTCTGTGTAGAACTTCGCTAGTGGTCTGTAAGTGTGCAAGGTGTTCAGAGTCATTCAGGGGAATGAATCAATGGATCGCATGAGTTGTAGATAGTAAGTGTGAAACACCGCATTGGACTACCATTGCTTTGCCATGTCACTTGTATACCACAAGGTGGTGAACCTCCCAGCCAATGGTTTTGATGGCTCAACTTCAGGGAATGTCGCTCCCTATAACATCTCCCAAGCAACAAATGCAATAAGAATCAACAACTAACTGAAGTGGAATTCGTAACCTTGGTCCTGTGCTTTGTGACAGTCCTTCACCAACTCGTTGATGAGCTAGCTCACCCAGTTCATATGCATACCTTCAACACACTTCCCTGCAAGGTCGACGATGAACCCCATGACTTGCGTTGGTCTGTTCTCCCCGACGAGCTTACCAACAATCAACTCATAAGCTAGGCGCATTGCACCATCTTGGATGGAGGCTACCTTGTAGCCTCTCTTCCCTTTCTCCACATCGTCGTAGGTTTCCTTTATATGCTGCGCCAGGGTGTGATCTGTAGCCTTCCCTGGATAGAATTTATGAGGGTCTGGTCCCTGCATGCTCAATCCAATGATCATGTGGATTAGTTTCAGATCCACAGTCATGCACCTATATAACCATAGATAGCCTCCATGGTAGCACGACATGAGGATTTTAATGCATGTGTTAACCTCCTAATGTTTGCTAAAGTGGGGTATCTTCATCACATTAAGGATGGTGGACCTCACAATCTCCTTAATCCATGGTTGGGGAACAATCTTTGGCTTCTTTCCAGTCATCTTTGTCAAGTACCTATGTGGTGCAAGCATCGCATAATTCTTCCTATCTCCCAAGTTTAAATCATTGATCTTAAGATCAAGGATCAATCCCAACTGCGGTCCTACTGCGCGTATCCCTTTTCGGAGGTACACAGTGATGAGTGTGTACTCAAAATATCTCGGGACACTGTCATGACTAACCGTGTTGGCCAAAGGCAGGATGTAGTCGGGCAAGACTGACAGGATGAGCTTCGCATTTGCTAGGTCGTTGTGATGCTTGCTTATTTTCTCGGTCATTGTTTGGGATGGTCTAGATCGATGTCCAATCGAGGGGGATGCTTGCAATCCTCTCGTCAATGAGGACTATACTCCTATAGACATGAATTTCTCATCCATAAGGTCTATCAAAATCTCTTCTATGGATTTCTCTACTGCGCTAAGGTCGCCTGACATGCACGCTCATGATCAAATATCTCCGGTAGGCGACTGGACACTTAAGGTAAGAAAATGGGTGGCGAGTTCTCAAAAGCATAACACGATACCGATCAATTCTCTCTTAGCTTGGATAATCACAATTTTCAAAAGTGTCCCCGGTGAGGCATTCGATGGTTTAAATAAACAATGTTGCAACGGATTCCTTCAATGGGTCGAAATTCCTTAATCAATACAAATCCATCCATTATGGTGTGGTCCCAATGGTCCAATGGTGATCTTTACGTCAATAACTATGTTTCTAGTCATTTCGGAGCATCGTTCTAATAGTCGGAACGCCTCCAAAGGTCATATAGCTTCATCGTGGCAAAGTTCCAGTCTGCGTTGTTCTACTATTCTAGTGAGGTTCAAGTTCTACAAGCCTTCCTTCTACGAAGTCCTCTCTGTAACCTCTTGCAATTTTTCTAACTTTGCCTTCTTCTTACTGAGCTTTCTTTCCTTCTTTCCCGTGGTCTAAGTTTCCAGATTCTCTTTCCATTTCTATTCTTATCTGTTCTTAGCATAGTAACTTCACACTATTGATGTTCTTTCACAGGGTTCAAGGGTAATGCTTCTTCTCTTACTACTTCTGGGGTAGGTTCTTTTCTCTCCTACATGGATAGGTTCTTTAAGCCTTCTTGTGTTATTTCAACTTCGACAACTAGGTCTCTGGCCCTCAGTTGCTTCGACTTGTCCTCTTGTTCTTCTAGTAGTCGCTCTATTTTCTTGGCTATGAGGTTCCTTAATTCTTGATTTTTTTGTTCCGTGGCTTCTTCTTCTTTTTTCCTTCGGGTCTGATCATTCTCAATCCAGGTCCTTCCTAACAAAAGTGCAAAAGGAGCATTGTTCTCAACAAAATTAATGACCTCAAATTCTTCTTCAGTCGATGCTCCATGGGCTATCATAGGTACATGAGTAAGTCTTCCACATAGAGTTATCATATTTCCTTTAAACAATCATATCCCTCCTAATGAAGGAATTATAACAGGCTTTCCCAAAATTTCCCAAGTGCTTTCTGGCATGATATTCACCTGTGTTTCCTCATCCAGAACATAGTCTACGTCGAAGTCTCCTATTCTTGTTTCTATGCACTCTTTATCTTTTAAAATATCTAGTAAATTGATGTCTTTGTGATCATTTAGTGTTTCTTTCATCTGCAATAATATAATCTCTGATTCTTTTTGGTTTTCTAGCATATTCTTAGTTTCTTGACTTTCTTCATGGTTTTCTTGTCTTAGGTTCATCTTTTCAACTTTAGCAATCATTCTAGGGCAATCCAAAACATCATGAACAACAAATTTACAACAAAGACAAATAGGATCTATGTCAGGGCATTCCTTAGCAAGATGTCCCGGTCTTCTGCAATTATAACATAATGTCAATCCTCTCTTTCTCTTAAACGATCCCCAACCTTTCATGTACTGCACACTGGGATCACAGTGATGGACCTGCAATCTGCAAAAATTCTTTCTAGGGTTCTTCATCCACTTGTTAGTCCAAAAATTATTTCTATGCACAAGAATAACATATCTTTCACCAACTTTATCAAACCTATTCATATCAAATCTTCTTTCTTCTAGTTGTGCCCTAGTTTTCAGGCTAGGACAAAATCCATCGAGCATACCTAGATCCATACTTTTGAAAACAAAAATTCCACTTATCTTACCTTTATCAGAGCACAAAGCTTTAAGATCTTACCTCTTTTCTTCAGATCAATCCTCTCTTCTTAGCACATGGCTTCACAAGTCAAGTATAATACTGTGCACTACAACAACATATCTATGCACAAAGCTTTCTCTTTTATTCAGTTCCCAGCAATCATAGTTTCAGTCTCAGCACCTAAACCATTTGTTGGCACAGGGGTAGACCCAGGGTTCAACACTTCAAAAATACACCAACAAAACCCTAACTGTCGGCCCTTTCAGCAAAACCTGCAAAGAAGATGAAGTCTCACCCAAGGTAGAGGCAGGGGGGGTTGCAGGACTCAAGTGCCTAAAACCTAGATGGGACACATATTTGTGATCACAATGCTTAACAAATAACTTAGCTAATAACATTCATTAGTCTTTAACATTTATTCACATCACATGCTAAAACCCTAATTACATAATCAATGCAGTATTAATGAAACTCTAAGGACATCTAACCATTCAACACGTAACATCAGAGCATATCCAACATTCATTCACATCACAAAGAACTAAGCATTCATAGATATAACCATCATATGTCAAGACCAGAGCACTAAGAAAATAGATACTTAAATGACAAGAACAACATAGCACAAAGAACATTAATACGGGATATACATGCTTCACCCCAGTGTGGGGCTACGGCCACCAACTCTTCTCTTCTTTATTAGTCTCTTCAATCTTCTTGCAGGCACAGAGCCATGAGGCCCACTCTGCATAGAACAGGAGATCTGTGCGCACCTCGCTAGATCCTCCTTCCCCGAGTTAGGTCCAAGCACAAATCCTTTATATATTCTGTGCACACAACACTTACAAACACTTTCACTTAGCTCTACAAGCCTCAACATATAGTAGGCACAAAGCATTCACAACTATTCACACTTAGTAAAATCCAACCACGATGCTCTTACATTGCTCAACCACTTATTTATACATTACAAAAGAGGCCTAGACATGGGTAAACCCCATGGGCCGACATCCCATACCCATTACATAAACCCTAATATCCCAAAAAGCCTACAAAAAGGGTGAGATCCTACGATCTCCCCTTTTCCTAGGCCCTCCGTCTTCGACCAGCTTGTTGAAGTCCCAAAAATGGTCAAACACAACCAATGTTTCCACAAAACTTGGTCGAGGGCCAATAGAAGGGTGTCCTAAAAAACTTGGTATTTGTAAGACCATTTATTGTAATTTTGTCATTTTTCTCATTAATCAGAGTGGTATATTTCTCTTTATTTTGGCACTCATTATTTCCTCAAGTTATTATCAGTTAATGAAGTTTATGGATAAATAAGAATTTTCATATGATATTTTGCAAATAATCAAGTCGATCTTTATTTCTCAAAATATGGTCGGATTTTTTAAGGTATTTGATCCAGGTGGATATCGGTGTCCACCCACCTCTTCCAGCTGGCTCAAAACATCTTTCTGGCAATTTTGGTAATTTATATTTATAGCAGTTTTTCGGGTCCTGAACTTCCGGAGCCGTTTTGAGGCCCTAAACGACTTTTTTGGGGGGTATGTTGCTATCAAGTAATTTTATCATGATATTTTTGTCAATTGTTGTACTCCTCGGATAGATCTTTCCAATGGGATACCATATGCCTAAAACAAAGATCGTATGCAAAAGTTATGACCCTGGAAATTTGATGTACTAACTTACCCAAACGGGGCCCACATGAATTTTGGCACTTCATCTCCTAGGGTTAGGTTTTTGGATGTATATGTTTTTGAAACTCCTGTTTATTGTAAAAAGATCTTCAGAGCCTCATTGTAATCATCTTCTTGTGAATGAGCTCAGCTGTAACATCTCTTCTCAGAGATAAGTCGCCACCATTCCAACAAGCTTGTTTTCCGCTGCATTTTACAGTTTCCGCTTATTTACTTATTGAATAGAAAACTAGTTTTACTATATCTCTGCTATTTTGTGTTAAGCATATGTTAATAATATGTATTCATTTCATTCTACTCATAAAATCTTGATCATTGGTATCAGAGCGGTCTGATCCTTGTCATCTTAATGCATGTCCCCAACAAGGTCAGAGTACCAAAGCTCTTGCATGCCCAAGCGACTTGTTTCTCGAGCTTGTTTCTTTTGAGGACCAAAGCTCTTGCATGCCCAAGCGACTTGTCATGGCTGGAGAAATGAAATATGACGGGACAAGAGGTCCTTTCAAAATGTTTCTTGAGGAATCCCTCATGCAATAGAGGAACGAGATGATGGATAGTTTCACGCAAATCCTTCGGCGGCTACCAAAAGGCGACACATCTTCTTCGAGCGGAGGCGCCGACCACTTCAAGGTACAAATAAACTTTGATATTCCTATATTTGAAGGTCAGATAGACACAGATGGTGTAGACAAGTGGTTGAATCTACTAGAAGGGTATTTTTCTGTCCATAACTTTTCAAATAGAGAAAATATTACTTTTGCGCTCCTCAAAGTCGTTCCCCATGTCAAAGATTGGTGGGAAAATTTTTGTGAGTAAAATGAAACAGAGGAACCCTCGTTATTTACAGTCACGACCACTTGGGAATCCTTTAGGGATGCTATTAAGGAACAATACTACGCTATTGGAAGTTATGACAACTTGTATACCAAATGGACCACACTGCGGCAAGAAAGAGACCAAGCAGTTCCAGAGTTCACAAATATATTCCATACCTTGCGCACTAAGATGGGTATCAAAGATTTAGAGAGACATCTGGTGCTCAAGTATCATGGTGCTCTGCATAGATACATCTAGACCGAAATGGAATTTCTGGACATCTTGTCTTTGGGCATGACCTACCGATATGCTGTCAAAATCGAACATAAGCTCAAACAAAAGACGTGGCAATTTGGGCCCAGGAACCCCGCACAACAAAAGATTGGAAAGGGTGGCCCCAAACCATAGAACAAAGGACAAAGAAAACATGGAAAATATTAGGACAACCAGTCCAAGCTGCAAGAAAAGAAGGACATTGGAAAGACAAATAAAGATACCAGGAAGTGGTGTGACTTCCATAAGAGCCCTTGGCATAACACTGCTGACTGCCGCTCAAAGCAATCACTGGTGGCTGAAGTGAAAGCCTCTGAATCAGATGCAGGTTCTGACTTTGACTTAGAACCCAAAATGGGAAGACGAATCATTGATGTGGAGCCCAGTGCCACCGTTGCTACCACCAAGCTCCAGCCTGATGAACCAGATGAGCCAGAAGAAGGAGAGCGCCTCTTCCATTCATAGATGTGGGTAAAAGGCACCCCATTGCTCTTCATCATTGATAGTGGTAGCCAGAAGAACCTCATATCAATAGAGGTTGTCAAGCGGTTGGCCATGCCGACAACGTCACACCCACAACCCTACACCATTGGATGGCTTTTCCAAGGAATCAATCTTCACGTCAACCAAAAGTGACAACTGTCGTATGATATCAAGCCCTTCAAAGACAAGGTATTGTGTGATGTTTCTCCTCTCGAAGTTTGTGATGTTATTTTGGGCCAACCTTATTTATGGAAACATCATGATGTATATGAGTCTAGGTCTCATAGTGTTATTATTACTTTGAATAGGAAATTGTATAGAATACCTGAGGCAGTCCCACCTAGTGCTATTTCCTTGATCTCTGCCAAGCAATGCAGGAAGGTCATCTCTCATATGGGGAAGTTTGTCTTCTTCGTGATTCTCTCTCGGAATGAGCAAAAGATCACAGCCACATCCAGGGTCTCTGTGGCCGACCTCTCCACACAACATAAGTAAGTAGATAAAGTCTTCAGAGAATACTTGGATATCTTCTCCTCACCTACCGAGGTACCTCTACACTATCAGGTCAAGCACCTCGTCGATCTGAACCCTGGAGCACCGCTGCGCAATGGGATAATCTATCGTTGTTCTATGTTAGAGAATGAGGAGATCAAGCAACATATCCAAGAATTTCTCCACAAGAGGCACATCCATCCCATCTCATCACCTTGCGGGAGCCCAATCATGCTGGTACAAAAGAAATATGGAACTTGGAAACTCTTCATTGATTATCGAGCCCTGAATAAAATCACAGTCAGAAACTGATACCCAATTCCCCGAATTGACGACCTCCTTGATCAACTCACAAGGGCCAAATACTTCAGTAATATTGATCTGAAGTTTGACTACCACCAGGTCTCGATAGAACATACAGATGTATGGAAGAGGCATTGAATGATATTCATTATGCTATCCCTAGCACAGAAACATCTGACATCATTTTAGATACATCTGTTATTTTAGATGTTCATAGGGATCAAGATGCCTCTTGTGAAAATTATGAGTTTATAGAGATGATGTTGTCTACAGTAGATAGTTCTCCTGGATACAGAGCTGAGACAAATGTTCTTGACATCATTACTGATGATGATGGCATTGAATATTTCAAAAGTGTAGAGGCTTGCATCCTGCTCCTAACGTGCCTGCTGTCCTAAGATTTGATGATTATTCGAAAGGAGAGTAACAGAGCCCCACATCATAGTTTACTGACCAGAGGAGTAGCCAACATGTATGCGACAACTACGAATCATATTTTGAGCTAGATATGCAAGATTCCCAAGAGAAAAATATGGAGTTGTATCCTCTGTTCACTAATGGAGGATATTATGAAAAATCAACTATCATGGGCCTGCAGAAATCACTGAGCTGTAGTTTGAAGAGAAGAGATTTCCCATGGGTCCTATTTATGATGAATATGAATTTGACCCTTGGGAGAGCCAATAAGAAGAAGAGGAAGAACCAAAGGAGAAATAGAAGGGGAATTTTATCTCCTGTCTAGAGCCAGTCAGTGAGCAACCATCGCCTGAAATCAGTTAGCCTGCGACAACTTCTCATCCGCCTGTGCCTACCAATGATATTCAACCTTGTATGAGTAGCTGTGGAGAAGAGCAGGCTTTCTCCTACCCACTTTGTAGGATTTTCCACTAATTCTATGAGCCTATCAGCAGGTACATGGAGTGGCATTTCCTTCACATCTTGGAGCCGCCCATTTTCATCCCAACTTCATCCCTTAGAGAGAAGTTGAAGGATGTAACTGTTCTGCTGTCATGGTTGCATCATCTATTAAATATCACTGAGGAGATTCCATTCAGGAAGTTACTTGATTAGCTATGGTGTAAATTTGATTTCACTTAGCCCCATGTAAAAAATAAATTAGTTTAGGTCTATACATAAATAAACTCTTGGGAGCCTTTGTTAGTTTGTTTTCATTTTATTTTTCGGCTTTATTTACTCAGTAGGATGTTTTGAGCTCAACTCCATATCCCAACGAATAAGGTGACTGGAACTGCAGAAGGTGATCTTAGAGCCTCACAGGGAGGACTCTATCCCCCATGGAGCCAATGTTAGCACTTATTCTTGTCAAGGGGTAGCAGGGTATCTAGGTCCGCAGCTTGCATAGGAAGCATCTGAGCACAACACATAGAGCATCTCATTTTAGATTTAAAATTCGAGCAAGCGGGCTCAGTCGTGCTCAGTGGTGGAAAGTTAGCGTGGGATTTAGGAGTTTGGAATATTTTTAAAGTTGTTCATTAAAATATCCCAACTCTCAAAACCCGAAATCAGCAGGGGTCGTCCATCTAGCAAGATAGGCGGCAGTAGATCGACATTTCATGGTTTCGCGACTCGAGAGGTCAAAGGGCAGAGTTAGGAGGATTCATGAAATGTGAAATCATGAAATGATCCGAGTTGTCCTTCTCAGCAGGACACATGGTGTGCGATTAATCATTTCGTGATTTCGTGAGATGGATCAGTCAGGAAGTAGAGTCATCAGAACTCGCGAAATGCAGATTCACGAAAAGGTCACAAGAGTTGGATCTAGGAAGGTCATGGATAGTCGATTTGATAAAGACATTTTGGAATATCAGGTATCGGGGGACTGAGGTCAAGTGAGGCACAAACACCCAATGCATGAAGTCGCGATACACCTAGATACCAGGCCCATGGTCATGGCCTGCAGGCATGTGGAAGTAGAGCTAGAGGAAAGGTAGTCTCCAGATTGAGCAGTAGGCTGCTGGAGTTTTTAGAGATTTGATATAGGCCATCCAAGGCAGAGGGGCATGTGGCAGTATATTATTGAAAATCGCAATTTCTCATATCGGAGGTTTCAGCACAGGACAAGACGCATATTCTCGATAGGCGAAACCGCGAAGATCAAAAGGTTATAGCCCAGGGTCATAACCCTTGGTTAGGTGGAGGGTGGTGTCAAGTGGAGAGTTATCATCACTAGAAACCTCAGTTTATAGATGTAATACATATCCGACCATCGATCTGAATAGACCATTTCACGATTTCGGGCATCGCGGTGTTGGGAGTCAAGGGGAGTGAAAACACGCAAAACGAGAAGCCCCAAGATTTCACATCAGATAAGAACACGTTCATAGCACCAGGGTCATATGGAAAGTGGGGCCAAAGAAGGTGAGGGATGCATGGCCAGGGTTGTTCAATTGGATGATCGTGGACGTCGGTTTCTAGCCAAATCCAACCGTTGATCTGGAGGAGCCATTTCGCAAGATTAGGCATTGGGACTTCTGAAAACAAGGGGAGTGAGAACTCCTGATATGCAAAGTACCAAAGTTCCATTTGGATAAGCATGAGGTCATGGTACATGGTCACATGGGGCAATAGAAAGAGCTACACGGAAGGCTGGAGCACCTGAATTAGTCACAGGAGAATAGCTGTGTATCCTCGAAGTGCCAGGATTGACTGAGGGGGATTGTGAAATCACCTGGAACATTCATGGGCATCGGGCCTCATCTTGTTCCCTGTAAAGGTAGTTAATGAAAATAAAGAAGGTGGTTGAAACTTTGTTTCACCACATAAATGGAAGGCATGGGGTTCTGGAGTGGTCATCTTGTGGTACCTCTGTGGATGAATTTCCCTGCCAGAGCCATACCGATCTAAGTTTTCGTCTGACAGAAGAATGTAAGTGCATATTGATAGGAGAAGACTGAAGCATCAAGCCTTGAATAAAATTACTAGATTCTGCTTATGTAGGGAGCCAGTTCCAAGTATATGTAGGAATTTTTTTCCATTTTTGTAGGGGGATGGTTGAACTAGGATCTCGTATTGTAAAGTTTTGATGAGGCACTGGTTCCTCTGGTTATGTGTCTATGTTTGAGACTTCTTGTTTAATGAAATTCATCTTCTTCCCACCTCTTTGTAAACACTGTGTTAAGACACTTAGAATTGGAGGATCTAGTCGAGGGTTGTTATGTTGTTGTGATGTAGGTTTGATCACTGCAATATTTTCACCAGTTTTAATCGATTTCCTATGTTATCTTTTCCCTCTTACACTAAGTAGCTCAGAATTGGAGGATTCAGTTGAGTTGTTATAGTAGCATTGTGATGTAGGTTTGACCACCATGTTTTTATAACTGTGTCGTTTAGGCATATCTTATTGTCTGAAACTTCAGGTCCAAGAAGATTTTGTTCTTGAAGTTTTTTTTCCTTAGGCTACTGGAAGACCAAATGTCCATAGTAGACCCTTACATTTTCTCACCAAGTCTTCCCTCTACTCATTTTAAACTCAACTTCCTGACTGGAGTTATATCAAGACCTCACTTGGTTATGCTTTTCCTAGTCTAGGATTCTGAGTTAAAGTGATATTCTCTTGGGCCTGCGTCCATTTGACCCTTTTATAACCAACCTGTGAAATAAAATTCTGATGGGTATCAAGCTTGTCTTTCCCGCATTCTGAAGGGTGATTTCTGGTGCTAACATTTCTCGCACCATTTCTGGGGAACAAATTGAAGACTTTCCCTGGGATTGAATGACAACAAAGTTTATGATTGTGAAGGTGCATCAGATATAAAAACCATTGAAGATTTCACTTGCACCTGGAGACTCCATTGTGGAAACTCCACTGTTTCCACTCAACTTTTTCAGTTGTGGCTTTCTCTAGCACACCTGAAGTTGACCAAGAGGAGCTTTCTCGAGAAATTCTTTAGAAGCTACTTTCTTAGCTTGAGAAGTTCCTTGGTAGAATGAAGATGATCATATCTGGTCTTTGATGGTGAACAAAGACCATAAACATTCAAAGCTACACATCTTTCACCTGGAGACTCCATTCCTAAAGACTCTACTGGCGACTCCATTGGTTTGAAATGAAAGAAACTTCAGCTCCGAGGTATGCCTTCTGTGATTTTTCAAAAATAGTTGGTTTCCCAAATCCACTGCTTGATAGAGATGAATGGGAAGATATCCTCCATGAATTTCAAGAAAAAAGTTGGGAGGTTCTAGCTGAGCATTTACTGCACTTTCATGAAGTTATTCGTTGATTTAATATCATGCATGAAGATGTGCAGATTAAGATTTTCAGGTATTCATTAGGTGGGGGTACTCTCGATTGGTGTCAATCTCTTCCCACTGCAAGAATCAATTTTTTGATAGGTTTTCATACAGCTTTCAATTCATTTTGCAAGGATTATTTTCCAGCTGAGCATCTTTATGAAAGATGCTATGATGAGTTTTCTTTGTTTCATGAAGCCTCTGTTGGTCCTGAAAACCATGTTTGTGATGAATCTTTTACTGTAGAAGAAAGCATTTGCTCTGAAAATCTAGAGGCGTTGAATGATATTCACTATGTTATCCCTAGCACAGAAACATCTAACATCATTTTAGATACATCTGTTAGTTTTGATGTTCATAGGGATCAACATGCGTCTTGTGAAAATTCTGAGTTTATAGAGCAGATGTCGTCTACAGTAGATAGCTCTCTTGGATATAGAGCTGAGACAAATGTTCTTGAAAGCCGTACTGATGACGATGGCATTGAAGATTTCATAAGTGTAGAGGCTTTTCATCCTGCTCCTGACGTGCCTGCTATCCCAAGATTTGATGATTATTCGGAAGGAGAGCAACAGAACCCCACATCACAGTTTACTGACCAGAGGAGAATCCAACCTGTATACGACAACTATGAATCAAATTATGAGCTGGATATGCAAGGTTCTCAAGAGAAAACTATAGAGTCGTATCCTCTATTCACTAATGGAGGATATTACGAAGAAATAAACTTTCATGGGCCTACAGAAATCACTGAGCAACAATTTGAAGAGAAGAGCTTTCCCACACGTCCTGTTTATGATGAATATGAATCTGACCCTTGGGAGAGCCAAGAATAAGAAGATGAAGAACCAGAGGAGCAATAGAAGGGGTAGTGTATCTCTTGTCTAAAGCCGGTCAATGAGAATCCATCACCTGAAATCAATCAGCCTGCAACAACTTCTCATCTGCCTATGCCTAATAATGATATTCAACCTTGTATGAGCAGCTGTGGAGAAGAGCAGTCTTTCTGCTACACACTTTGTAGGATTTTCCACTCATTCTATGAGACTGTCAGTGAGTACATGGAGTGGCATTTCCTTCACATCTTTGAGCTGCCCATTTTCATTCCAGCTTCAACCCTTGGAGACAAGCTCAAGGATGTTACTATTCTGTTGTCACAATTGCATCATCTGTTACCAATCACTGACAGAGTAGGGGAGCTTCCATTTAGGAATTTATTTGATTGGCTATGGTGGAAATTTTCTTTCACCTATCCCCATGTAAAAAATAAATTAGTTTAGGTCTATACATAAATAAGCTCTTGGGAGCCCTTGTTAGTTTGTTTTCATTTTATTTTTCGGCTTTATTTACTCAACAGGATGTTTTGAGCTTGACTCCATAGCCCAATGGATAAGGCAACTAGAACTACAGAAGGTGATATTAGAGCCTTGCAGGGAGGACTCTATCACCCATGGAGCCAATGTTAGCACTTATTCTTGTGAAGGGGCAGCAGGGTATCCAGGTCCATAGCCTACACAGGAAGTGTCCAAGTGAAACACACAGAGCAACTCATTTCAGATTTAAAATTTGAGCAGGAGGGCTCAGTCGCACTCAGCGGTGGAAAGTTAGCATGAGAGTCGGGAGTTTGGAAGATTGTTAAAGCCGTTCATTAAAATATCCCAACTCCCGAAACCCGAAATCAATAGGGGCCATCCATTTAGCAAGACAAGCAGCAACAGATCGACATTTCAAGGTTTCGCAACTTGAGAGGTGAAAGGGCAGAGTTACAAGGATTCGCGAAATGTGAAATCATGATATGATCTGATCCTTCCTTCTAAGTAGGACATGTGGCACATGATTGAGCATTTTGTGATTTCATGAGATGGAGCGGTCAAGAAGCAGAGTCATCAGAACTTGCGAAATGAGGATTCACGAAAACATCACAGCCGTTGGATCTAGGAAGGCCATGGACCTTCGATTTGATAGAGCCATTTTGCAATATCGTGTATTGGGGGATTGAGGTCATGCGAGGTGAAAACCCCCGATGTGAAAAGTCCTGATACGCCTAGATGCCAGGCCCATGGTCATGGCTTGCGGGCATGTGGAAGCAGAGCTAGAGGAAAGGTAGGCTCCAGATCAGGCGACAGGCTGTTGGAGTGTTTGGAGATTTGATATGTGTTGTCCAAAGAAGAGGGGCATGTGGCAGTATATTATGAGAAATCATGATTTCTCATATTGGAGGTTTCAACACAGAACAAGACGCATATTCCTGACAGGCGAAACTGTGAAGCACCCAAGGTTTTAGTCCAGGGTCATAGCCCCTGGCCAGGTGGAGGGTGGTTCCAAGTGGAGAGCGCTCGTCACTAGAAACCTCATCCAAAATATGTAATACAGATCCAACCATCGATCTTAATAGACCATTTCATGAGTTCGGGCATCATGGTGTTGGGAGTTAAGGGGAGTGAAAACTCCCGAAACACGAAGCCCCGAGATTTCGCATTGGATAAGAACACGGTCACAACCCCAGGATCATATAGAAAGTGGGGCCAAAGAAGGTGAGGGATGCATGGTTAGGGTTGTTCAATGGGATGATCATGGCCATCAGTTTCTAGACAAATCTGAGCGATTATCTGGAGGAGCCATTTTGCAAGATTAGGCATCGAGACTTCTGAAAACAAGGGGAGTGAGAACTCCCGATATGCGAAGTACCGAAGTTCCATTTAGTTAATCTTGAGGTCATGAATTGTGGTCGCATGGGGCAATAGGAAGAGCTGCATGGAAGGCTGGAGTGCCCGAATTGGTCACAAGAGAATAGCTACATATCCTTAAAGCGCCATGATTGACCAAGGGGGTTTGTGAAATCGCTCATAACATTCATGGGCATCGGGCCTAGTCTTGATCCCCGTAAAATCAGTTAATGAGAATAAAGGAGGTGGTTGAAACCTCGTTTCACCACATAAATGGAAGGCATGGGGTTCTCGAGTGGTCAGCTTGTGGTACCTCTACGGATGAATTTACCTGCCAGAGCCATACTGATCCAAGTTTTCGTTTGACAGAAGAATGTAAGTGCAGCCTGATAGGAGAAGATTGAAGCATCAAGCCTTTAATATAGTGACCAGAGCATGCTTCTATAGGGAGCCAATTCCAAGTATATGTAGGCATTGTTTTCCATTTTTGTAGGGGGGCGGTTGATCTAGGCTCTTGTATTGTAAAGTTTTGATGAGGCACTGGTTCCTCTAGTTATGTGTCTGTATTTGAGACTTCTTGTTTAATGAAAGTCAGATTCTTCCCACCTCTCTGTAAACACTGTGTTAAGACACTCAAAATTGGAGGATCCAGTTGAGGGTTGTTATGTTGTTGTGATGTAGGTTTGATCATTGCAATATTTTCACCAGTTTTAATCAGTTTCCTGTGTTATATTTTCCCTCTTACACTAAGTAGCTCAGAATTGGAGGATCCAATTGAGTTTTTATAGTAGCAATGTGATGTAGGTTTGACCATCGTGTTGTTATAACTGTGTCTTTTAGGCATATATTAGTGTCTAAAACTTTGGGTCCAAGAGGATTTTGTTCTTGAATTTTTCCTTCCTTAGGTTGCTGGAAGACCAGATGTCCATAGAATACCCTTACATTTTCTCACCAAGTCTTCCCTCTTCTCATTTTCAACTTAACTTCCTGATTGGAGTTAGATCAATACCTCACTTGATTATGTTTTTCCTGGTCCAGGATTTCGAGTTAAAGCAATATTATCTTAGGCCTGCATCCATTTGACCCTTTTATAACCAACCCATGACATAAAATTATGATGGATATCAGGCTTGCCTTTCCCACAATCGGAAGTGTGACTTCTGGTGCTAACATTTCTGGTGCCATTGTCGGGGAATGAATTGAAGACGTTTCCCTGGGATTGATCGATAACGAAGTTTTTGATTCTTAAGGTGCATTAGATATCAGAACCATTGAAGGTTTCACTTCCACCTGGCAACTCCATTGTGGAAACTCTATTGTTTCCACTCAACTTTTTCAGTTGTGTCTTCCTCTAGCACACCTGAAGCTGACCCAGAGGAGATTTCTTGAGAAAGTTATTAGCAGTTGTTTTCTCATCTTGAGAAGTTCCCTGGTAGAATGAAGACGATCATATATGGTCATTGATGTTGATCAAATACCATACACATTCAAAGATGTACATATTTCACTTGGCGACTCCATGCCTAAAGAATCCACTGGCGACTCCACTAGTTTGAAATGAAAGAAACTTTGGCTCTGAGGTATGCCTTCTTTGATTTTTTGAAAATAGTTGGTTTTCCAAATCCACTGCCTGATAGAGATGAATGGGAAGATATCCTTCCTGAATTTCAAGTAAAAAGTTGGGAGGTTCCAGCTAATCATTTATTGGACTTTCATGAATTTATTCGTCAACTTAATATCATGCATGAAGATGTACAAATTAATCTTTTCAGGTATTCATTAGGGGGGGCTGCTCTCGATTGGTGTCAATCTCTTCCCATTGCAAGCATCAATTGTTTGACAGGTTTTCATACAACTTTCAATTCATTTTGTAAGAATTATTTTGCAGCTGAGCATCTTTATGAAAGTTGTTGTGATGAGTTTTCTTTGCTTCATGAAGCCTCTGTTGGTCCTAAAAATCATGTTTGTGATGAATCTTTTACTGTAGAAGAAAGCATTTTCTATGAAAATCTAGAGGCATTGAATGATATTCACTATGTTATCCCTAGCACAGAAAAATCTGACATCATTTCAGATACATATGTTATTTTAGATGTTCATAGGGATCAACATGCCTCTTGTGAAAATTTTAAGTTTATAGAGAAGATGTTGTCTATAATAGATAGCTCTCCTGGATACAGAGCTAAGATAGATGTTCTTGACAGCCCTATTGATGATCATGGCATTGAAGATTTCATAAGTGTAGAGGTTTTTCATCCTGCTCCTGATGTGCCTATTGTCCCAAGCTTTGATGATTATTCGGAAGGAGAGAAGCAAAGCCCCACATCACAATTTACTAACCAAAGGAGAAACCAAACTATATAAGACAACTACGAATCATATTTTGAGGTGGATATGTAGGATTCCCAAGAGAAAACTGTAGATTCATATCCTTTGTTCACTAATGGAGGATATTACGAAGAAATCAACTATCATGGGCCTGCAGAAATCATTGAGCAGTAGTTTGAAGAGAAGAGATTTCCCATGGGTCCTGTTTATGATGAATATGAATCTCACCCTTGGGAGAGCCAAGAAGAGGAAGAGGAAGAACCAGAGGTGCAACAAAAGGGGTAGTTTATCTCCTGTCCAGAGCCGGTCGGCGAGAATCCATCACCTGAAATCAGTGAGCTTGTGGCAGCCTCTCATCCGCCCGTGCCTACCAATGATATTCAGCCCTATATGAGCAGTTGTGGAGCAAAAAAGCCTTTCTGCTACCCACTTTGCAGGATTTTCCACTCATTCTATGAGCCTGTCAATGAGTACATGGAGTGGCATTTCCTCCACATCTTAGAGCTTCCCATTTTTATCCCAACTTCAGCGCTTGGAGAAAACATGAAGGATGTAACTGTTTTTCTATCATGGTTGCATCATCTGTTACCAATCATTGATAGAGTAGGGGAGCTTCCATTCAGGAAGTTACTTGATTGGCTATGGTGGAAATTTTCTTTCACTTAGCCCCATGTAAAAAATAAATTAGTTTAGTTGTGTACATAACTAAGCTCTTGGGAGCCCTTGTTAGTTTGTTTTCATTTTATTTTTCGGCTTTATTTACTCAGCAGGATGTTTTGAGCTCAACTCCATAGCCCAATGGATAAGGCATCTGGAACTGCAGAAGGTGATATTAGAGCTTCACAGGGAGGACTCTATCCCCCATGGAGCCAATGTTAGAAATTATTCTTGTGAAGGGGTAGTAGGATATCCAAGTCTGCAACCTGCACAATAAGTGTCCAAGCACAACATGTAGAGCAGCTCATTCCAGATTTACAATTCGAGTAGGCAAGCTCAGTCACACTAAGTGGTGGAAAGTTAGTGCAAGAGTCAAGAGTTCAGAATATTTTTAAATTCATTCATTAAAATATCCCAACTCCTAAAACCCGAAATCATAAGGGGCCGTCCATCTAGCAGGACAGGCGACAAAAAATCAACATTTTGTTGTTTCATGACTCGATAGGTCAAAGGGTAGAGTTATGACGATTCACGAAATGAGAAATCGTGATATGATCTAAACTGTCCTTCTCAGCAGGATGCGTGGAACGCGATTAAGCATTTCATGATTTCGCAAGATGGAGCGGTGTTACACATTATTTTCATCATCCCTATGACCGTTAATGATGTAAACCTATCTGTTTCCTTCAGAGGGGTCAGTGGCCTGAGTTCCTGAAGAAAGAAGAGAGAAGAAATTTTCCTGAGAAAAGAAGTTGCATTCTCCTTTGTAAAAACCCTATTAAAGAGGATTTTCACAGGTTGTTATATAGGTAGGGTGCGAGAATGCCTAATTCTCGCAGGCTTACAGGCATGGTGCGAGAATGCTTGCACGTGGGAAAAACAAGGGTTTTCTCGAATCTTCTAGAAGGAGAAACTTCCATGGTGAGGTGGCATCCGAATGGTTTGGATATTACTCACTTTCATGATTTAGTGGGATCATCCTAACCTCCTCAACTTATCCTCTTCAACTTATAAAAGGAGAGGAGCTCTCATGGAGAAGGGCTAAGTTGGATTTGGCTTGGAATAATTAGCTTGGGTGGAGTGTCTTTGAGTTTTGCCTTTGTCAAGATAGATTGTGAATATTATCAGATCAATGCTCTTAGAATTCTTGGAGTGGAAGTGTGTGGGGAATGAAGGACAGTTGGAAGGGACCTTACGACATCAAGGCCATGATTGTAATCTCTCTTTCACATTTAATATGATACAGTAATATGATTCTTTCCTATAAATCTTGTTGTGTTTTATTGTATGATTCCTTGATCACATACATAGGTTTATATTGAGTTTATGCTATTACTATCACTTTGGTTGGTTGTGTTCTTTTGTAGGTTCATCATTGTATGAGCGTTGGAACGGAGCTAGGATGGCAATGGCGAGAGGAAATGACGTTTAAATGGTATGTCACCTATCCCTCTTTAGTTAGTAAATTCAATATTTAAAACTTAAGGAAAGTGTCATGTTCTGGTGTGTTTTGTTCTAGATCTAGGTGGATATAGGGAGATCAGTTAGTGTCTACACCTGCTGATTTATCCGATAACAAAATTGGCGACCATACTGGGGAATAGATTGTTTCCTAATTAGTCTAGTTTCCCTTCCTTTGATTGCTTGTTTTCTGGTTTTTAAGTCTGTGGGACATCCATCCAGACTCTCTGGATCTAGAAGTTCACTTATATTCCCTGTCCTTTTTCAAAATTTTCTTTGATTATAGACATTCTCGCACTGTACCTCTCTACAACCTGCGAAAACCATTGATTTTCACACCCTGCTGTTAGATCCAATGAAAACTTCTCACACCCTACCAGTGTATAGCCTGCGAGAATACCTAATTCTCGCACGGTACTCTACTTCTAGGCTACGAACTTATTTGTAAACTTTTTTGGATTGGGTCTTGTCATCTTTTGATGAGCCAGTTTTGCTTTGATCAACTGGATTGAGCTTTTGGAGCCTATATTGATCTGTTTACAGTCTGCTTGACATTCTTTGAGTTACTTTTAGCCACATTGGCTTTGTTTGGTTTTGAAGGATTAGTCTCTTGATTTGAGTATCTTTCAATTACATAGCATGTGTTTTCTTTAGAATTGTTTAGGGAAAGATCAGATTTCTTCTTAATAGTTCTCTTTAAAAGAAAACTTTTAGTTTGGGTTTCTTTGTTTTAAGAAAGTTCATTATTTCTTTTAATGAAATTTTTGAAACAAAAATATTTAATTTCTTGCTTTATATTGGATTGGGGGCATCCTTGCATTTGAAGTAGCAGAATTGCATGATTCTTGGCATTTTTTTATCGTGCATTGGTGTATAGTATTTTTTGCTTCTTTATTGAGAATATTGATATTGATGAGTTTTAACATTTTGGGACATTGTGCATCTGGGAATGATAAATGTTTTCTCCTTCTCGTAGCATAGCTTTCATCGAAATGAAAAGATTGCATCTTCATATCTTTGCATAAATTTCGATTCAGTCGAAACACCATATTGTCCACGCCATTTTCCTTTTGAGTAAGAACATCCATAAAATAAAGCGCTTATAAAAATTGATTAGAAATTTTGTATACTTTCTGGTAGAAAATCTACATTAGATTAGTTATAGGGATTTGGAATAGGTGTGAAAGATAACTTTCCAAAGTTGCAAACAAACATAGAATCTCGAGTTAGGGAATGGTTAAATGAACTTATTACATTTTGTCGTGGGAAGCCCTTCTAACACAAGGATCAATCATGAGGTTGCATTGAGACTGGAAGAGTTACTCACCTTGCTTTGTTGGTCTTGGTGTAGAGGTTGCGCGTATTATGGGGGTCTCTTGAGAGGTATACCCACAATGATGAGTGGAAGCCTTTCAAGTTGATTTTGGGCTAGATACCCTGCCCTTGCGCATGGATCAGACTCTTGACTGTTTCCCCAGGAATCACTATAGTGATTGGTAACCTTAGCATCCTATCTCTTTAGGGTCTTTACACAAGGTGACTGTGGAGGGGCAAGTCTTCACGGTACCTAGAATGGACGTTGGCAAAAATCACTCGGGATCCTTAGAGGGTATACCTATGATTATGTGTGGGAGCTTGCACTAGGGTGTAAGTTTGTTAAGTAGGTTGTCAACGTAACTTTTCCACCCACTCTATCTCAACCCCTTCTTATTTTATTTCCACGACATTGGATTTCATCACCAACTAGTGCATTCATTGTGAGAAGGTTTTGTTTGCTTGCTTGCTTACTAGATTTTTAGCGTGCTGTTTGTTTTCCCTGGAGGACTCTAGATTGAAAACTTATTTAATGGTGTCAGTTCCTGGAATGAACAATGAAGGAAGCCCTACTCTAGGGGAACCTTTTGTTTTTCCTTCTTATGGAAGCATTGGTCCTCCTCACATCGCTACTTTGAGCCTTCTAGGTCTCACTATTGGATTACCAGTATGGTTGTTTTCCACTCAAGTAATCCCGAATGCAATTAGTGCTTCAGTCGCAAGCACTTCCCCCCAAGAGCATCAACCTCATGTTGATCCTTCACCTTCTTCACCGGTAAGGTCTTCTTCACCTTCTTCGCTTGCAAGGTCTCCTTCTGTTTCATCTTCTTCATCGAGTGAAAGTTCTGAAGCTAGTAACCCGGTGAATAAGAAGAAGAAGAAAAGAAAGATTAAGAAGAAGAAGAAAAGAAAGATTAAGAAGAAGGAAGATAAACAAGGGTCAAAACCTCCAACCACTGTCAAACATGTTGGAAAACAACTAGTTATTGTTACTCGTGCTAGGAGTGTTGATGATATCAAGATCACCCAAACAAACCATAATCTCAAATACCCTTGCAAGCTTTGTAAGGGTAACCATCTTCTTAAGGATTTCCCTGGTCTATCCAAAGTCATAGAAGCATGGTCTGCATCTCCTCTCTAGTCCATGTCATCGACCTCTGAACAACATGTTGATGACACCCCATCAACTAGTCAAGATACCATTGGGAAGAAGAAAAGTAGAGTCAAGTTCCCGTTCATGCTATGCAAAGGGAGTCATCTCACTCACCTTTTCCCTCATATGGGTGAAGCCTCAAAATTAATGGAAGACGTGATTGTTTCACAACTTCAACTTCCAGCTTCTTATCGCAAGCTTACTCTTGACCCCCCTATAGTTGTTCGAATGATCACTCTGGTCCCTTCACCGGTCAATCCGGTTGATCATGTCGTCAATCTAGTCACGTCCTTAGTTGAACCAGTTGACAAAGTGGTTGATCCGATACCATCCTTGGTCAATCCCACTCTCTCCTCCGAGAGTGAAATTAAATTCGTCGATCCATTTCCACCTGTCGACCCCATTCTCCCCTTGGAGAGTGAAACCCAAGTGGTCGATCCAGTTCTGTCATCGATCGATCCCACTCCTCCTTTGATGAGTGATAAAGTGATTGATCTAGTCCCTACCTTGGTTAGTCCCACCATTCATCTGAAGAGTGCCAAAGTGGTTGATCTAATCCCATCATTGGTCAATCCTACTCTTCCTCTGAAGAGTGCCTGCGTGGTCGATTAGATCCCATCATTGGTCGATCCTACTCTCCCACTCGAGAATAAACTTGATATTTCCCACATTTTTCTCATTGATACACAATTGACCATGCCGAGGGCTATTCCTCCTTCTCCTGTGGAACCCCCTCCAAGTTATGAGGCCATCCATTTTGATTGGGGTATGCTAACTGGACCTCATCTTCCCTCTCACATTCCTTTCTAGATTATAGTACAGGTTTGTGGTCAGGAAGTTCCTCAGACGTTGATAGATGAAGGTGCGTCCGTTAGTATTTTGTCCTCTATTGCTTGGTAAGCTTTGGGTTATCCTTCGCTTGCACCAGTTACACAAAATTTGTTATCTTTTAATAGAAGAACTAGTCAACCTTTAGGGACCCTTCCTTAGTTTCCTGTAATTTTGGGAGGGAAAACTGTCTTCGTTGATGTCATGGTAGTCCAAGATCCCTTAGATTTCACTTTACTTCTTGGGCGGGATTTTGTCTATACCATGAAAGATATTGTGTCCACTCTTTTTCGTGTGATATCTTTCCCTCACGATGGAAGAATTGTAACTTTTGATCAACTTTCATTCATTGACCCCATCTGGATTGCCTCCCTAAATGGTTCTTATATGAAAATGGTATCACCCCCGCCACAGGTCAATTATGTGGCGTTGTCGCCCATGGATTCAACTTCTAATGGCTTAGATCTAGTAGTTGACATGGTGATCTCTTCGATAGGGTTGTTAGAGCCTGATCTCTTTACTCCTGTCGCGACCCTCAACATGGTGTCTTTCCAGAGTTTGTTCCTTCCATCTAGTGAAGATATCTTGGAAGCCATGACAGAGTTTTGTCCCTTGACATGGTATCCTTCTGGAGAATTTTCCTCTTGGAATCCATGATCAAGAAGACTTCCAAGGATAGTTTTTGCGTCTCTAAGGAAACCTCGTTAAAAAATGAAATAGAGGCCTTTGAGCATAGTGTTTTGATTTCAAGCTCGTTAAAAAATGAAACCACTTCCGAGGATATTTTTTGTGTCTCTGAGGCAACCTCGTTAAAAAATGAAACAAAGGTCTTTGAGCATAATTTTTTGATTTCAAGCTTTTTAAAAAATGAAACCACTTACGAGGATAGTTTTTGCATCTCTATGGCAACCTCGTTAAAACATGAAACAGAGGTTACAAGCATAGTTCTTGTTTTTGTGTCAAGCTTGTTAAAAAATGAAATAGCTTTCCCCCTCTCTATTTGAGCCAAGTACTTTGTCTAGTATTTGAAGCTTCATTTCATTCTCCTTTGCAATTGGATGAAATGAGACTTAGGGGGCATTTGCCTCAGCCTCTGGACTTCATGCTGAAGTTGAGATGCTAGCTTCTTAAGCTGGGGGCTAAGTACAAACCATGCAAATTCATGGGTAAGGCGTTGGGATGTCCAAGCATAGTTTTCTATGGTTCAATCTTGTGTAAAAATCAAACCAATTACCTCAAGCATTGTTTCCTCTGGTTCAAGCTTGTGTAAAAATGAAACCAGATCCAAGCATAGTTTCATTTTGTTTTAAAGATTGCGTAAAAATGAAAAAAATCCTGAGCTTAGTCTTTGTTCTTTCTCATGCTCATTAATACATGAGACTAAGTTACCGAGCTTAGTATTTGTTCTTTCTCGTGCTCGTAAATACGTGAGAATGTAACCGAGTATACTTTTATCACTTTTTCAGACTCGTAAAGGTTATACGAAAAAGGAACACCTGGGAGTTCCCTTTAAGCTCCTTTTAGACTCTCTAAACATGAAAAGACTGTCGAGCGACCTTGTTCTTTTCATCCTCGTTAAATTATTTCAATAAAATGTTCAATGGGTGATAGTTTATCACTTTTTCGGTCATGTTGAACTATTTTATGAAAAAGGAACGGAGAGAGTTCTCTTTAAGTGTTTTTCAGACTCTATAAACATGAAAAACCCCCGAGTTTTCTTTCTTTGGACTCGTAAAACAAACATCAAAAGGCCTATATGGGACTGAACAACTCCTTCCTAGGGTTCGTTAAACATACTCCAAGGGACTCGTCCAAAGGATGAGTTTACATTACAATCATATGTTATCCTCCTCAAGCTTGTGTAAAAATAAAGAGGTACTCGCTAGAATTGGTGGGGGAAAAATTGGGAAAGAAATGTGTCTAAACCTGTATTCCATGGAAGAGTCGATTTTGAACATGACATCCTTTCACTTGCTTTGTGTCTAGGTTGGAAAATCCACTCATCTCTTGATCATACTCCTTATAAGATTACAAATTGGTCTATGATCCATGTTGTTGAGTTAGTATTTCCCAGGACAGTGGTAAAGTTGTCAATATGTTCAAAGAGATGTTCAACCCGGAAAGCCTTCTATTGCGTCGGCCATTTCTGCAGTCCTTAAGCCTTTTATTGTGTCGGTCATCCCTGAGTCAGTCCTAAATCACTTGTTGCTCTAATCTACCTCAAATATTTTTACCTGTTTCGTGTCATTGATGGGGGATACATTAAGGCCCTCCTATGATGAATCTTTTCCTGTAGAATTCAACTCATTATCCAGGAATTAGACTTAGAAACTAATTGGTACCTTGGAACTTGCATGCCTCAATGGCAGGTTTCCTCGCTTTCGATAGTGGGTTTTCATTATTGAACCCTGATCGGGAGAGTTCGTCGAGTGTTCAACTTCAGCTCATTAATTCACATTCGTTGGATTGTATTAGTGTACCTTGGGAGTCATTGACATTAATGGTGATTTCTCTTGCACTTGTTAACAGTATACACTAATGACTGGTAATCAAGTGGTTTCTACCATGTTCGACTTTGACACATGTATTCACATGGTTAGATTCGTACTATAGAGTGGTGGAGCTGAAGACCCTGGATATTTTCTGATAGATTCAGGTTTTGTTGGAGTATATTCAGTTTGTATTGTCGTATATATCCACATTGTATGCCTCGTGCCTATGTTCAAATTTGAGTCTTTAACACATAGATCCACATTGTATTTTTGGTGGCTATGTTCAGATTTGAGTCATATTGGCATGGAACCACAGTGTATGTTTGGTGGCCATGACCTGTCTTACTTGACATGGATCTTCGCATGTCGGCATTTATGCTTTGAGTCATTTGTATTCCGGGTATGGGAATGCCTACCTCAGTGATGATATATTATTGTACTATATTTCCTTGTTTGTTGACATGTTTCCGACCGACTGTTCCTTGTTCCCTACACACACTCGACAAAGTATTTCAGCTATCACTCTGTTCTAACTTCATACTTCGGGGGGCTCTCTGTTACACATTATTTTCATCATCCCTATGACCATTAATGATGTAAGCCTATATGTTTCCTTCAAAGGGGTTAGTGGCCTGAGTTCCTGAAGAAAGAAGAGAGAAGAACTTTTCCTGAGAAAAGAAGTTGCATTCTCCTTTGTAAAAACCCTATTAAAGAGGATGTTCGTAGGTTTCTATATAGGCAGGGTGCGAGAATGCCTGATTCTTGTAGGCTGCATCATAGATAGGTCGCGAGGATTTCGCAGTCTGCTCTATAGGCAAGGTGTGAGAATGCTTACACGTGGGAAAAACGAACGTTTTCTCGAATCTTCTAGAAGGAGAAACTTCCATGGTGAGGTGGCATCTGAATGGTTTGGATCTTACTCAATTTCATGATTTAGTGGGATCATCCTAACCTCCTCACCTTATCCTCTTCATCTTATAAAAGGAGAGGAGCTCTCATGGAGAAGGGATAAGTTGGATTTGGCTTGGAATTATTAGCTTGGGTGGAGTGTCTTTGAGTTTTGCCTTTATCAAGATAGATTGTGAATATTATCAGATCTATGCTCTCAGAATTCTTGTAGTGGAAGTGTGTGGGGAACGAAGGATAGTTGGAAGGGACCTTACGACATCAAGGCCATGGTTGTAATCTCTCTTTCACATTTAATATGATACAATAATATGATTCTTTCCTATAAAGATTGTTGTGTTTTATTGTATGATTCCTTGATCACATACATAGGTTTATATTGAGTTTATGCTATTACTATCAATTTGGTTGGTTGTGTTCTTTGCAGGTTCATAATTGTATGAGCGTTGGAACGGAGCTAGGATGGCAATGGCGAGAGGAAGCGGCGTTTAAACGGTATGTCACCTATCTCTCTTTAGTTAGTAAATTCAATATTTAAAACTTAAGGAAAGTGTCATGTTCTGGTGTGTTTTGTTCTAGATCTAGGTGGATCTACGAAGATCACTTAGTGTCCGTACCTACCGATTTATCTGATAACAAGCGGTCAAGAAGCAGAGTCACCAATTAGTGCGTTCATCGTGAGAAGGTTTTGTTTGCTTGCTTGCTTACTAGATTTTTAGTGTGTGTTGTTTGTTTTCCCTAGTGGACTCCAGGTTGGATTTATTTAATGGCGTCAGTTCTTGAAATGACCAATTAAGGAAACCCTGCTCCAGGGGAACCTTTTGTTTTTCCTTCTTATGGAAACATTGGTCCTCCTCACATCGCTACTTTGAGCCTTCCAGGTCTCACTATTGGATTGCTGGTGTGGTTGTTTTCCACTCAGGTAATCCCCAATGCAGTTAGTGCTTCAGTCACAAGCACTTCCCCCCAAGAGCATCAACCTCATGTTGATCCTTCACCTTCTTCACCAGTAAGTTCTTCTTCACCTTCTTCGCTTGCAAGGTCTCCTTCTGTTTCATCTTCTTCGTTGAGTGAAAGTTCTGAAGCTAGTAACTCAGTGAATAAGAAGAAGAAGAAAAGAAATAATAAGAAGAATAAATTTAAGCAAGGATCAAAACCTCCAACCACTGTCAAACATGTTGGAAAACAACCAGTTACTGTTAATCGTGTTGGGAGCGTTGATGATGTCAAGATCATCCAAACACCTCGTAAGCCCAAGTACCCTTGCAGGCTTTGTAAGGGTAGCCATCTTCTTAAGGATTGCCCTGGTCTACCCAAGGTTATAGAAGTATAGTCTACACACCCTCGCCAACCCATGTCGTTAGCCTCTGAACAACATACTGATGACCTCCCATCAACTAGTCATGATACGGTTGGGAAGAAGAAAAGTAGAGTCAAGTTCCTGTGTATGTTATGCAAAGGGAGTCATCTAACTCACCTTTTCCCTCATATGGACGAAGCCTCAAAATTCCTGGAAGACATGACTATTTCACAGCCTCAACTTCCAGCTGCTTATCGAAAACTTTCTCTCAACCCACCTGTAGTTGATGGAATGATCAATCTGGTTCCCCTATCGGTCAGTTCGGTTGATCAAGTGGTCAATCTGGTCACGTCCTTGGATGAACCAGTAGACCAAGTGCTTGATCCGATGCCATCCTCGGTCAATCTTATTCTCCCCTTAGAGAGAGAAACTAAAGAGGTCGATCCGATCCCATCCTCAGTCGATCCCACTCTCCCGTTAGAGAGTGTCACCCAAGTGGTCGATCCGTTTACACCTGTCGACCCCATTCTCCCCTTGGAAAATGAAACCCAAGTGGTTGATCTAATCTCATCATGGGTCAATCCTACTCTCCCACTAGAGAGTAAACCCAATACTGCCCATGTTTTTCTCGTTGATACAGACTCTGCCATGTTAGGGGGTATTCCTCCTTCTCCCGTGAAACTCCCTCCAAGTAATGAGGCCATCTGTTTTAATTGGGGTGTGCTAACTGGACCTCATCTTCCCTCTTATATTCCTTTCCAGATTACAGTACAGGTTTGTGGTTTGGACATTCCTCAAACATTGATAGATGAAGGTTCATCTGTTACTATTTTGTCCTCTATTGCTTGGCAAGATTTGGGTTGTCCTTCCCTTGTGTCGGTTACGCAGAATCTGTTATCTTTTAATAGAAGAACTAGTCAACCTTTAGGGACCCTTCCTCAGTTTCCTATAACTTTGGGAGGGAAAACTGTCTTCATTGACGTCATGGTAGTACAAGACCCCTTGGATTTTTGTTTACTCCTTGGGAAAGATTATGTTTATGCCATGAAAGCTATTGTGTCTACTCTTTTTCATGTGATATCTTTCCCCCATGATGGACGAGTTGTGACTGTTGATCAACTTTCATTCATCGACCCTGACTGGATTGCCTCCCTAAACACTTCTTATATGCAGACGGTATTGCCCTCGCCGCAGGTCAATTATGTGGCGTTGTCACCCATGGCTTCAACTTCTGATGACTTAGATCCAGTAGTTGACATGGTGATCTCTTTGACAGGGTTATTAGAGTCTGATCTCTTTACTCCTGTCGCGACCCTCGACATGGTTTCCTTCCAGAGTGTGTTTCTTCCTTCTAGCGAAGACCTCTTGGAAGCCATGACCGATTTTTGTCCCTTGACATGGTCTCCTTCCGTAGCATTGTCCTCTTAGTATCCATGATCAAGAAGACTATGAGGATAGTTTTGGCATCTCTGAGGCAACCTCATTAAAAAATGAAATAGAGGTCTTTGAGAATGGTTTTTTGATTTCAAGCTCATTAAAAAATGAAACCACTTGAGGATAGTTTTTGTGTCTCTGAGGAAACCTCGTTAAAAAATGAAACAGAGGTCTATGAGCATAGTTTTCTAAATTCAAGCTCATTAAAAAATGAAACCACTTATGAGGATATTTTTTCATCTCTGTGGCAACCTCATTAAAAAAATGAAACAAAGGTTATGAGCATATTTCTTGTTTCTATGTCAAGCTCGTTAAAAAATGAAATAGTTTTCCCCCTCTCTATTTGAGTCAAGTCCTTCGTCTAGTATTTGAAGCTTCATTTCCTCTGCATTTGTCATTGGATGAAATGAAGCTTGGGGGGGGGAATACTTCCAGCCTCTAGACTTCATGCTGAAGTTAAACCGCTAGTTTCTTAAGCTGGGGGCTAAGTACCAACCATCCATGTGTTATGCATTGGGAAGTCCAAGCATAGTTTTCTATGGTTCAAGATTGTGTAAAAATGAAACCACTTACCTCAAGCATAGTTTCCTCTGGTTTAAGCCTGCATAAAAATGAAACCAGGTCCAAGCATAGTTTTTTTTTTTTTAAATCTTGCATAAAAATGAAAACAATCCTGGGCTTAGTCTTTGTTCTTTCTCATGCTCGTAAATACATGAGAATAAGTTACCGAGCTTAGTCTTTATTCTTTCTCATGCTCGTAAATACATGAGAATAAGTTACCGATCTTAGTATTTGTTCTTTCTCGTGCTCGTAAATACGTGAGAATGAAACCGAGTATAGTTTTATCACTTTTTCGGACTCGTAAAGGTTATATGAAAAAGGAACCCCCTGGAGTTCCCTTTAATCTCTTTTCAGACTCTCTAAACATGAAAAGATTGCCGAGAGACCTTACTATTTTCACACTCCTTAAAGTATTTGAAAAAGAGTCTGTTGGGCGATAATTTATCTCTTTTTCGGTCTCATCAGACTATTTTACGAAGAAGGAATTGAGAGAGTTCTCTTTTAAGTGTTTTTCCAAACTCTATAATCATGAAAAAAATTCAAGTTTTCTATCTTTGGACTCGTTAAACAAACATCGACAGACCCATAATGGGACCAAACCAATCCTTCTTAGGGTTCATTAAACATACTCTGAGGGACTCATTCGAAGGATGAGCTTAAATTGACAAGCATATGTTATCCTCCTCAAGCTTGCGTAAAAATAAAGAGGTACTCGCTAGAAATGGTGGGGGAAAAAATTGGGAAAGAATTGTGTCTAAACCTGTATTTTGTGGAAGAGTCACTTTTGAACATGACACCCTTTCACTCGCCTTGTGTCTAGGTTGGAAAATCCACTTGTTTCTTAGTCATAATCCTTTATAAGATTACAAATTGGTATATGATCCCTATTGTTGAGTCAGTATTTTCCAAGACAGTGGTTGTGTCATCAATATGTTCAAAGAGAAGTTCAACCCGGAAAGCCTTCTATTGCGTCGACCATTTCTGCAGTCCTTAATCCTTCTATTACGTCGGCCATCCCTGAGTCAATCCTGAATCACTTTTTTCTACATCAAATCTTGTTACTTGTTTCGTGTCATTGATGTGGGATACATTAAGGCCCTCCTGTGACGAGTCTTTTCCTGTCGACTTCAACTCATTATCTAGGAATTAGACTTAGAAACTAATTGGTACCTTGGAACTTGCATGCCTCAATGGCAGGTTTCCTCGCTTTCGACAGTGGTTTTTCATTATTGACCCCTGATCGGAAGATTCCACCGAGTGTTCGACCTCAACTCATTGATTCACATTCATTGGATTGTACTAGTGTACCTTGGGAGTCATTGACATTAATGGTGATTTTTCTTGTACTTGTTAACAGTATACACTAATAACCGGTAATCAAGTGGTTTCTACCATGTTCGACTTCAGCACATGTATTCACATGGTTAGATTCGTACTATAGAGTGGTGGAGATGAAGACCCTGGATATTTTCTGATAGATTCAGGTTGCGTTGGAGTATATTCAGTGTAATGTTGCATAGATCCACATTGTATGTTTGGTGCCTATGTTCAAATTTGCGTCTTTAACACATAGATCCACAGTGTATTTTTGGTGGCTATGTTCATATTTGAGTCATATTGGCATGGATCCACAATGTATGTTTGGTGGCCATGACCTGTCTTACTGGACATGGATCTTAACATGTCGGCATTTATGATTTGAGTCATTTGTATTCTAATTATGGGAATGCCTACCTTAGTGATGATATATTATTGTACTATATTTCCTTGTTTGTTGGCAGGTTTTCGATCGACTGTTCCTTGTTCCCTACACACACTCGACAAAGTATTTCAGCTATCACTCTGTTCTAACTTCATACTTTTGGGGGCTCTCTGTTACACATTATTTTCATCATCCCTATGACCATTAATGATGTAAATCTATCTGTAGTCTTCAGAGGGGTCAGTGGCCTGAGTTCCTGAAGAAAGAAGGGAGAAGAACTTTCCCTGATAAAAGAAGTTGCATTTTCCTTTGGAAAAACCTTATTAAAAAGGAAGTTCGCAGGATGCCTATGTATTAGGGTGTGAGAATGCTTGATTCTCGCAGGTTTTCCACACTTAGTGTGTGAACTGTTCGTAGGCTTCTCTATCGGAAGGGTGCGAGAATTCTTACACGTGGGAAAAATGAGCATTTTCTCGAATCTTCTAGAAGAAGAAACTTCCATGGTGAGGTGGCATCCGAATGGTTTGGATCTTGCTCACTTTCATGATTTGATGGGATCATCCTAACCTCCTCACCTTATCCTCCTCAACTTATAAAAGGGAAAGAGCTCTCATGGAGCTTGTTAGCTTTGGTTGGCTTGGAATTATGAGCTTGGTTGGAGTGGTTTCGAGTTTTTCCTTTGTCAAGATAGATTGTGAATAGTATCAGATCTATGCTCTCAGAATTCTTGGAGTGAAAGTGTGTGGGGAACGAAGGATAGTTGGAAGGGACCTTACGACATCAAGGCCATGGTTGTAATCTCTCTTTCACATTTAATATGATACAATAATATGATTCTTTCCTATAAAGCTTGTTTTGTTTTATTGTATGATTCCTTGATCACATACATAGGTTTATATTGAGTCTATGCTATTGCTATCACTTTGGTTGGTTGCGTTCTTTTGCAGGATCATCATTGTATGAGCATTGGAACGGAGCTAGGATAGCGATGGTGAGAGGAAGTGACATTTAAATGGTATGTCACCCATCCCTCTTTAGTTAGTAAATTCAATATTTAAAACTTAAGGAAAGCGTCATGTTCTGGTGTTTTTTGTTCTAGATCTAGGTGGATCTAGGGAGATAATTTAGTGTCCGCACCTATCGATTAGTCCGATAACAATGCTACTGCCCAGAATATCTTACGAGCAGGGTATTTTTGGCCTTCTTTATTTAACGACTGCATAATCGCCGTCCAAAAATACCACGCTTTCCAGACCTATAATCATAAGATACGGTCACATTCTATCCCTGCTCGCCCTATGGTCTCCATTGGTCCCTTTGCGAAATGGGGCATCAATTTCATGACTTGTCACCCCCACTCGGCCAGGGGGCATGGATACATTATTGTAGCCATAGATTACTTTATGAAATGGGCCAAGGCGATGTCGACATTTGACAACACTGGAAAGACCGTAGCATTATTCATTTTTAATCACATCATAGCTTGTTTTGGTGTTCCTCAGGCTATCGTCATTGATCACGGTAGCCACTTTAGAAACTTCATGATGTCCGAACTCATTGAAAAGTTGGGTCTTCACCATGAAAATGCAATGCCCTATTACCCACAAGCCAATGGCCAAGTCGAAGCAATTAACAAAGTTCTCATAACTATGCTCCAATGAATGATAGGGATTCACAAAACAAGTTGGCACACAATGTTGTTTTCGACATTGTGGGCTTACCGGACATCTGTCAAGTCTGCTACTGGGTTTAAAACTTTCCAGTTAGTCTATGGTTTGGAAGCCATTCTCCCGATCAAATGCGAGATACCCTCTTTAAAACTAGCTGCTGAACTCCTACCAAACACTTTTGCTTACGAAGAATGTCTATTGTATCTTATGCGATTAGACGAAACTCGACGCGATGCTACCCTAGTCATAGAAGCAAAGAAAAAACATGTCAAGGCCCAATACGACAAACATGTCAAGCCTCGCGTTTTCTCTGAAGGAGATCTCGTTCTCCTCTATGAACAAGATCGAGATATGCTAGGAGCTGGAAAATTCGAAGCCATGTGGTGAGGTCCTTATATCGTTAGACCATTTTTGGAAAAGGGGGCTTATCAGTTAGTGGATTATGATGGTGTCCCTTTGAGTGAACCCAAAAATGGGTTGTACTTGAAGAAGTACTATGCATAAGATCACCTATGCACAAGTATCTGTATTTTTATTGTATCATACTTCTTGTGTGTTACTATAGTTTGCTTTTGTTGTTATCTAGTCTCTACCCTTATGTGATGTTGTGTTTGATTTTCAGATGTCAGAGTCTTCGCTACCCTACATTGGCTTCATTGAAGGCACTAGATGTAGTACTCAGAACCTTGCTTCCGCTGCATGGGAAATTTACACCCCTACAAACAAACTTGTCTCTTTATGAGGTGTGTGCTTTGGAAGTGCGACCAACAATATTGCAGAGTATAGCGCTGTTATCAAATTTTTGATTGATGCTATCTCACTCAGTATCCATCACTTGGTTGTGAGACTCAATTCGCAGCTCGTAGTACTACAATTAAGTAATGTCTATACTATTCGAAGTCCTACTTTGTTACGGGTGTATTTGCGAATTCTCCTCTTGGAACAATATTTTGATATATTGAGTATCAGCATATTCCTAGACGTCTAAATACATTAACTGATGCATTAGCTAACTATGTATTAGACAAACATTTGAGTCATTTATAAATCAATCACATCAATTTTCACACAACACAAGATAAACCGGTAGAAGCCGTATGTATATATAACAATCAAAAATGTTTTTACAAAAAGTTATGTCCGAGGACCAAAATTTCAAAATCTGAAGCTCATAGCTTCTACAAAGTGATGTCATGGATGACATTCACGGTAACACATGACTACTTGGGAAACCCTACGAAGTAGTCGGCCAATGGACTCTGACACTCCTACTATAGGACGTTGATAACATCATGGAACCTCTCCAAGGGGCATGTCTGGAATGTCTGTTGTCAAACCCTCTAGGTTTTGTTCCACTACCTCATAATATTCAATGTCCCATCATGGCACTAGAACCACCTCTCCTCATCGCTGAATAGGAGAAGTACCAGGTGGTCGGTAAGGCCCCAAGTCTATGTTATCAAAAAATAATTTTGTAATTAGACCTTGGACGAACATAAAAACATTTGCATATGATAAAATTCACAAAAACATTCAAAAAGAAAAATGTGTACTTCTTACCAAGATCCCCCCACTGAGCACCCTCGGGTAGGAACAAGTCCAGATCTCCTCAGAAGTCCAACCCAACATAGGCATAATCATCGACCATCAACATCTGTGGTCGCAACCAGTCGAAGAAGGCATCACTGTATTTGATAATTGGTCCAGCTACGTGTCGGGCCATGAGCTGACACCACCTCAACATTATTGGATCTGTTGGAGCTGGTAAACCCCACTCAACCTGCGGCCTCAGCAAGGGAACCCTCTCAAGAAAGAAGGACACCAACAAAGACCCTTACCCAAATTGCTTCAGGTTTCCTTGCCTGCATTTGGTCAACTGCCTCTTCATGCTACGAAGCACTGCGTCTGCTCAGTTAAAAACCCGAGGCTCAGTACACTCTATGGAATACTGAAAGTAGCTCTGGAGAGCCATGTGAGGAGCAGCACTCCCAGCCATATGAGCAATGGTGAACAAAATAGTGTGAAGGGTCAAATCTCTCACTCCCCAAATGGCTACTTTCCCTTTGCTCCTCTCTTCCTTTGGAACACAGTGCAAATGGCAGTACTCACTCATGGGCTGCCCACCACCTCTGCTACCAGTCAGGCTCATGTGGTACCCACACTGTGACAGTTCTATCAAGAAGTAAATGTCCTCGATATCCAAGGACAATGTGTGGACCCCTACATGGAATACTTGCTGGTCGGGATCCCACATATGCACAAGGTACTCCAATAACCTGACTTGGGCCCTCATACCCGGGATACGAAAGAATTTTAGGAGACCACAGTCTTGTAAAGTGGCAATGGTGTCCAAATGATTCTCGGCAATGGCATCATATTCTTCATGCTCTCTTTCATGCCATTCTAGAACCATGGTGATAGCCAAATACCTGCATAAGAAGCATAAGAAGAAAGTTAGTAACTCTTTTCAACACTTGGTATCTTTTTCATTGAGAAAAAATTTAAACCATTTTCCACTTTATGGTTCTCGCAGGTGCCCTTTAGGCACAGTGTGAGGTTCTCGCAGGTGCCTTTGGGGTCACCTGCGAGAATGAGGCATTCTCACAAGCCCCGTGTGGCTGGCCTGCGAGAATGGATGAGTGCAACTTTAACCCCCAAAACAAACTCAAAACTATGATTTTTGCCAATGAAAATGGAAAATCAAACCATGAAAAGATAGAGGACAAGGAGCTTACCTCACTGTCAGAGACGGTTCATCGACTGGATGCTCGTAACTCCCGCAATCGAGTGCCGAAATTCAAGGGCAAAAGAGGCGTTTTGGACTCAAATATTGGTAAAGTTAAAATGACTATGGTAAAAAGAACTTTTATCCCTTTATATTTACTTTTACCATTTGTTATTGGATTTTATAATTGTTTATTTATTAAAACCTAATGCCTAATACCCTTATGAGTGCGACTTTTGCAGACGTAATGACCTCAATGTTCATGCACAGGGATGCGGATATTTTTTCTTTCTCATCGCATGTTTTGATTTTTTTTAATGGTTTTTGTACAAAACCTCGAGCTTGGTCTTTGTCCGTTCTCACGCTCGAAAATACATGAGAACGCAATCGAGCACACTTTTATCACTTTTTCGGGCACAACAAGGTTATACGAAAAAGGAACCCCCCTGGAGTCCTCTTTAAGCTCTTTTCAGACTCTCTAAACATAAAAAGATTGCCGAGCGACCTTGCTATTTTCACGCTCGTTAAAGTATTTGAAGAAAGCGTCTGTTGGGAGATAATTTATCTCTTTTTCAGTCTCATCAGACTATTTTACGAAAAAGGAACTAAGAGAGTTCTCTTTTAGGTGTTTTTCAAGACTTTATAATCATGAAAAATCTTCGAGTTTTCTATCTTTGGACTTGTTAAACAAACATCGACAGACCCGTAATGGGACCGAACCACTCCTTCCTAGGGTTCGTTAAACATACTCTAAAGGACTTATCCAAAGGATGAACTTATATCAACAAGCATATGTTATCCTCCTCAAGCTTGCGTAAAAATAAATAGGTACTTTCTAGAAATGGTGGGGGGGAATTTGGGAAAGGGATGTGTTCTCATATTCATATTAATTGGTAGTAAGTGTTGCTCTTGAACATGACACCCCCCTATTCATTATTGGAAGCCGGTTTGGAAAATCCATTTGTCTCTCATTCGATTTGCTACAAGGTCATACCCTGTGTCGTCTCTGAGTCAATGCTGCCAAATCATTGATCGTGTCATTCATATGTTCAAGAGAAGTTCATCTGAAACCTCTATTGAGTCGGCCATCTGCAGTTGTCGATTCTCTCTATGTCGGCCTTCTCTGTGTCCAGTCCAACTTACATCATGCTCTGTTTCACCTTCAAAATCTATTACTCATTTCATGTCATTTATGGGGGATACATCAAGGCCCTCCTATGACGAATTTTGTTCCATCGACTCCATCTCATTATCTGGAAACAAGACTTAGAAATTCTTTGGTACCTTGGAACTTGCATGCCTCAATGGCAGGTTTCCTTTCTTTCGACAGTGGGTTTACATCATTGACCCCTGATCGAAATATTTCGTCGGATTTTCGACCTCAACTCATTCATTCACATTCGGTGGATTGTACTAGTGTACGTTGGGAGTCATTGACATTAATGGTGATTTCCCTCGCACTTGTTAACAATTTCATCAATGACCGGTAATCAAGTGGTTTTTACCATGTTCGACTTCAACACATGTAATCACATGGTTAGATTCGTACTTTTAGGTGACGGGATTGAAGACCCTGAATCTCATCTTTTTGGTCCAGGTTGCGATGGAATATGTATAATTTGCTGACACATAGATCCACTTTGTATGTCTCATGGCTATGTCATCTCAATTTGAATTTTCTTGCATAGATCCATAATGTATTCCTGGTGGCTATGCGATATTTTGATGGCATGGATCCATAGTGTATGATTGGTGGCCATGAACTATGCTTATAATGTCATTCGTCCGTAATCTGATTATGGAAATGCCTACCTTAGAACTAGTATGATATTCTGCAGATTCTTGGTTGTTCGCAGGTTTCCAATTAGGTGCGCTCCTAGTTTCCGACACACACACGCAGTTTACAAAGTATTTCAACTGTCACTAGATCTGGCCTCATACTTTGGGGGGAATTATATTACCCATGATTTTGGTCATCTTGATGGTGTATTGATGATGGTGTACTCAGGATCCCAACAAGAACTTTCTTTTGAGAAAAGTGACATTCATCTCTTCCCAGAAAATATATTTTTGAAGAGAGTTCGCAGGTTGCTTATAGTCTAGGGTGCAAGAATGACCCATTCTCGCAGGCTACCTTCAGCTAGGGTGTGAACTTCTCACACTGTGCTATATATCTAGGGTGCGAACTTCTCACACTGTGCTATATATCTAGGGTGCGAACTTGTTCTCAAGCTTGGAAAAAGATGAAGTCTCGATGGTTCTAGAAGGGAATATTCTAGAGAATGGGTTGGCATTTGAATGGTTATCATTTTACTGGTTTCCCCGATTTGGTGGGATCATTCTCATCCAAGTAACCATCTCATCCTCTCCTATATATTGATGGGATTCTCATGGAAAAGGTTAAGCAAGATTAATTGGAGAATTGGTGAAGGAATTGTGTGAAGGACCTAGCTTGAATAGGAGCTTGGAGAGTCTAGCAAGTCTATCAAGACGAGTTGGATCTTCTTTATGCAAGGATCGAGCAAGTGTGTGTGTTGGAACCAAGATTCATCGAAAGGACGCTTGCAACATCAAGGCGATCAAGTTGTATCTTCTACTTTCGATTAATATGATACAGCGCCATGTCCTTTTCCCATAAAGTCATTCTTACTTTATTGTGTAATTCCTTGATCATACACATAAGTTGACGATTGAATATATTTTGCTATCTTCTCTTTGGTTGGTTTGTGTTGTCTTGGTATTGACCGCACGAGAGCACCGGAGCGAAGTGGGAGCAACAAAGACCCTAGAAAGTGAAACAAAGGTATGTCACTTGTTCCTCTTTACTAGCTAATTCAATGGTCATAACTTAGGGAAAGAGTCATGTCCTGTCCTGTTTTGTTCTAGATCCAGGTGGATCTAGGGAGATCTGTCAGTGTCCACACCTACTGAGTAGTCCAATAACAGATTGTGTAATCGCTCAGAACATTGATCGGAATCAGGCCTTGTATTGATCCCCATAAAGATAGTTAATGAGAATAAAGAAGGTGGTTGAAGCCTCGTTTCACCACATAAATGGAAGGCATGGGGTTTTGGAGTGGTCAACTTATGGTACCTCTGTGAATGAATTTCCTTGCCAGAGCCATACCAATCTAAGTTTTTGTTCGACAGAAGAATGTGAGTGCAGCCTCATAGGAGAAAACTGAAGCGTCAGGCCTTGAATATAGTGACAAGAGCGTGCTTCTGTAGGGAGCCAGTTCCAAGTATATGTAGGCATTTTTTTCCATTTTTGTAGGGGGATGGTTGAGCTAGGCTCTGGTATTGTAAAGTTTTGATGAGGCACTGGTTCCTCTTGTTATGTGTCTGTATTTGAGACTTCTTGTTTATTGAAAGTGAACTTCTTCCCACCTCTCTATAAACACTATGTTAAGACACTCGGAATTGGAGGATCTAGTCGAGGGTTGTTATGTTGCTATTATGTTGTTGTGATGTAGATTTGATCACTGCAATATTTTCACCAGTTTTAATCAATTTCCCGTGTTATCTTTTCCCTCTTAAACTAAGTAGCTCATAATTGGAGGATCCAGTTGAGTTGTTATATTAGCATTGTGATGTAGGTTTGACCATCGTGTTGTTATAACTGTGTCGTTTAGGCATATCTTAGTGTCTGAAAATTCGGGTCTAAGAGGATTTTGTTCTTGAAGTTTTTCTTTCTTAGGCTGCTGGAAGACCAGATGTCCATAGAAAACCCTTACATTTTCTCACCAAGTGTTCCCTCTTCTCATTTTAAACTCAACTTCCTGACTGGAGTTATATCAAGACCTCACCTGCTTATGCTTTTCCTGGTGTGGGATTCTGAGTTAAAGCGATATTCTCTTGGGCCTGCATCCATTTGACCCCTTTATAACTAACCTATGACATAAAATTATGATGGGTATCAATATTTCCTTTCCCTCAATCTGAAGGGGGAATTCTGGTGCTAATAGGGTCAGTCCCAACAATAAGCGTTCGAGGATTTGAAGAAGTGATTGTGCTCAACCCCATTACTTTCATTACCATACCTGCAAGAACCCTTTGAGATCGAGACAGATGCTTCAGACTATGTTATGGGCGTCATTCTCACTCAGCACGACCACCCCGTGGCCTATCATAGTGAGACACTATCAAATGTTTTCCATAAGTACCCTACTTACGAAAAAGAAATGTACTCCATTGTGCAATCCTGCCGCCAGTGGAGACATTACATTCTTGGGAAGGAGACAGGAGATAGTCATCCATACTGATCATAAGACACTGTAGTTCATGCAGACACAAGGCAATTACAGCATGACCGCCATCAAAAGTGGTCCTTATACTTACAACAATTCCACCTCAACATCAAGTATAAAATAGGAAGCACCGACCGCATCGTTGATTGCCTTAGTAGACTGCCAGTCGCAACACTCACCACGATGCTAGACTCTTTCGACCATGAGACCTCTGCATGGCCCCAACTCTATGAGACATAGCCAGACTTCGCCACCACCTACCAAATGTTGGGTGCAAACACACTTGTCTATAATTTCCATCTTCAGGATGGGTTATTGTGTCGCTTGGGCCATATCTGGGTTCCATCAAGCGAGCGAGTGAAGATGATCTGGGTATCCCACTACAGTTAGGTGGCAGGACACTTCGGTGTAAAAAATATAGTGGAAATGCTACAGGAACATTTTTACTAGCCGAAACTTCGACAAGAGGTCAACACGTATATTAGGTCCTGCACTTCCTGCGCTATTGCCAAACTGACCACTAAGAAATAGGGCATGTACACCCCTCTTCCTACTCTTGACAGGCCATGGGAATCCATCTCAATGGACTATAGGTCGGGTTTCTCGTCCACCATGTGGGGAAATGACTGTGTTTTTTTGGTTGTGGATCTCTTTTCTAACATGGAAATTATGGTTGCCTACAAGAAGAGCATCACAACAGAAGCCACCATCAAGCTCTTCTTTGAACGAGTCTGGGTACATTTTGGAATCCCACAAACTATTGTCTCAGATCAGGACAGTCGATTTCTGAGCACATTTTGGTCGAGCCTACGGTCACTTTTGGACACCAAGCTCACCAAATCCATGGCCTTCCACCCCCAGACAGATGGCCAAACTGAGGTCGTAAATCGAATGATCATTCATATCATGCGCATGTATAATTACAAGAACCCTCTGTTAAGTACCTGAATATCTGAATACAAAATATCACAATAGATCCAAAGATATCTTAATACAATCACCACACAAGATATATGAAACCATATAGAAAACCACAACTTTATTATAGAAACCCTTGAGGTAGGGCAACACCATACAATGGATCCTATTATGGAAGGGATCCTCTCATGTTCACTTGCCTCTTCGAGGGGGCATCCTCCTATTGAGCTACTACTCCAAATACAATACTTCTCTTCATGTCTTATTACATTGCTTGAACCCCTTTATATAGTGCTACCATCACCTAAGAACATTCTAGAGGAGGAATCTTCTAGAAGTAGAACCTTCTAAGAAGTCCTCTTAAATTTATTATATCTAACTACCATAGTGGGCCTTATTTAATAATATAGTGGACCTAGTCCACCTTACATTGAATGACCTCCACTATTATCACTATGGGCCCTCTGGGCCCCCCCACTACCTCTCTAGCTACCTTACATTCCATCCCCCTTATGAAAGCATTGTCCTCAACGCTTGATGTACAACCATATACCAGGGTCCCATGGATAATTGTGGACCATAATGCTGAAGGAGACTGAAAAACCAAAGTCCCATGTAGAAAGGAAATCCACCATGCTGAAGTAGTCCAACCACCATTGTAAGCCTGGGTCCCATGTCCAAGTGCTCCTGTGAACTCCCCGTAGATGATTTTGGAACCCAATAACCAACTCCAAATGATGCTCC